>CM035800.1:25683491-25840991 GCA_020466265.1 Siphamia tubifer
TTGTAATTTTTTAAGTCAATGTGGGTTTTAAGTAAAAAAATTTACTGAGCGAGTATATATGTGTCCCTAACCCTAACCCCCCAAGACTGAACCATGAACCATGATTAATCCAAAGCAACCCTGTGATTAATCTGATTAAAAATGTAATCAAGTGAGAATTAATAATAATAATGGATTGGATTTATACAGCGCTTTTTTGGACACTCAAAGCACTTTACATTAGTGACCCATTATTCATTCACTCTCACATGCTCCCTCTGGCGGTGGTAAACTACATATGTATCCACAGTTGCCCTGGGGCAGACTGACACGGCCCCTCTGACCACCACCAAACATTCATACACCAGTGTGAGTGACGCTGGAGACAAAGAGGGTGACATGTCTTGCCCAAGGACACGACAGACTGACTAGGACAGAGCGGGATTCGAACCACTAACCCTTCGATTATTAGACGACCCCCTCTACCAACTGCCCCATATTACTGGTCTGATCCATTTTTAGATTGAATTGATGTCAAATTATTTAAATTTCCTTGATTATTAATATATTAATTTCACAAATTCATCCCAGGGGCCCGATTGGATCTTATGGCGGACCGGATTTGGCCCCCGGGCTTTATGTTTGACACCTGCGTTGAACATCATTTATTTGTCACTGGGCAGACTGTGTGTTGTCTTTAAAACAACACTGTAGTAATGGTAGTGAATGTTTAATATGTCCCAGAGAATCAAAAAGAATGAAGAATGTGTGTTTGTGTTCAGATCTGTTCTAAAACGTCTGTTGATTCAGTTCAGTTTATGAGGAAATCTGTCATTAAAACCCTCTGACCTACAGGCAGTTGGATTAAACCTGTCTGTCTAGAACCTAAAGCAACCTGTGGGCTTCTTTTTTTTTTCTTCTTCTTAACGCTCTTTGCCAATTCTTTAGCTGCAGTTATAAAATTCTTATTGCCCTCTTTAAATTATTTATACTGCTGGGAAGAAAATACTGTAAAAATGGTGAAGCAGGTAGAAAAAAAAAAAACAAACCTCCACGACTGAAGGATTCACGACGGGAAGCTTGAGTCAGTGCTCTATAAATTTTCTGTCCGTCTCCGGCAGGATGACGGCTGATGCAAAGACGAGTCAAAGTCAAGGAAAATAAATAAATAAATGAAAAATACACAGCAGGGATTAATGATTAATACTAAATAGAGGTTTTTAAAAAGGCTTTTTGCTTCCTAAGAGAAATAGATGAACACTGTTAATTATTCTGTGTACAAATAAACCAGTTATGAGCAAATATTATTGATTTATTGATTGATTTTGCACATATATAACACTGATAAAAGTCATATTAAAACAGTAAAGATGCAGGAAGAAGCAGAAAACCTAAACTGGCTGGGTTTAAAGTTTCTGCTGAATGAATACATAAAGTTATGACTTTCTTAATTCATACATGTTCAGAATATAATACAAAGAAAGACAATATAAATACATACACACATATGTATATAAGGGATGTCAAAATTAATGCAGATTAATCCATCAACATGATTAATCTGATCAAACATTTTATGTAATTATACGGGACAGTTGTTTTGTTTCACCGTGTTTCGTCGTCTGAACCCACTTTATCTTCAATAGGGTCATGGGGGTCACTGGCAGAGGTGTTAAAAGTACTCATATTCTGTACTTAAGTAGAAGTAAAGCTACTTATGTAAAAAAAAAATACTCTGGTAAAAGTAGAGGTACTGATTCAACTCCTTTACTTAAGTAAAAGTAAAAAAAAAGTACAATTTCTGAATTGTAATAAAGTACAAAAGTAAAATGTAAAACTACTTTTTTTTTTTTTGCCAAAATAATACTTATTTAACCAGGAAAAATCTGAAAAGTTTCAAAAGAATCAAAATTAAACCTTTTATAAATGAGTTACTGTGTAGAAATTGTTTGATCAGGTCACATTTAGGAAAAAAAAATCACAATTGAGAAAAAAAGTCATGAGATTAAAAAAGAGTTATGAATATAAGATTAAAAAATGTATAATTTTAAGATTAAAAAGTCACAATTCTAAGATAAAAAGTCAAAATTGTGAAATAAGAAGTCAACATTATGAGATACAAACTAAACAGTCATATAACTATAATATATAAAGTCACAGTTTCTCTCCACTGATTTTTCATACTGTCACATCAAGTAATAAGTATATTCGGAGAATGTAAAGAGTATAAAGTACATATATTTATACAAAAATGTAGGGAGTAAAAGTAAAAAGTTGCCAGAAAAATAAATACTCAAGTAAAGTACAGATACCTAAAAAAAAATCTACTTAAGTACAGTAATGAAGTACTGGTCACTGTTTTGGATATTTTACTACTTTTTATGTTTCTTTTCTGTATTTTAGAAGAGTTTAGAAAATGCTTTATATATTTAATTGCTTTTTTGGGGGAATTTTAGCATGTTTTCTATGTGTTTTCTACGCATGTTTGTGTTTCTTAGTATAGTTTTGTGTATTTTGTGGGAAATTTGAGTACAAAAAATATCAAGCTTAGTCAGGGAATTTGCTACCACTAGGCTAATGCTAGCACTAGGCTAATGCTAGCACTAAGCTAATGCTAGCACTAAGCTAATGCTAGCACTAAGCTAATGCTAGCACTAGGCTAATGCTACCACTAGGCTAATGCTAGCACTAGGCTAATGCTAGCACTAAGCTAATGCTAGCACTAAGCTAATGCTAGCACTAAGCTAAGGTGTTGCCCAGATTGGCCAAAGACATAAACTCCAGATATATTCTTTTTGTTTTTTGAGTCTGTTTGTTCATGCAGAATGAAACTCAATTAATATAGATTAAAAATGTAATTTTAATTTTAATTTTTAAATTTTTTTCAATCATGTTTAATCTAATTTATTTGTATTCATTTTATTTATTGGAGCTTTTAATTTATTTTATCAATCTGTTGTGTATATATGTATATACTTTTTATTTTTAGCCTCTTATGATGTGGTTTTTATGGTGGTGGTGAAGACATTCTGCTAAAATGTAATTTCACTGCTTCTCACAATGACAAAATGTTTATTTTCTAAATTAATCCACAACAATCCTGTGAATATCATTAAAAATTGTAATTATTTTCCAATATGTACATATATGTAGTTTCATGACATGTTTATGATATGTTTTCTTTTACTAATGATTTATTGTTGATCTTTATATTGATGATTATTGATGATTTTATGATGATGCCAAAGAAATGCGAGTTTCATTCTGTCTCACGATGGTGATAAAGTATTTTATTCTATTCTATCACAATTGATTTCCTTAAATATTTCTTGAAGGACATGTCTAATGTGTTATTTCCAAGAACATGTGAAAGTCATCAGTTTATATCCTTTATACCTGATACAAAACTGAACCCTAGATGTAACATTTAGACAAATCAAATGATTTAATTTGACGCGTGTATTGTATCTGTGAACTGCAGCGTTAGTAGCAAAATACAAAATGTAATGTTCAGACAATGTACGTTGATTATACTGAACTTTTATACATAAAAGTACAAATTTGGTCGATATTAATATTGGAAAAATATGAAATAAATTCAGTTTGAAGAGTATCTGAAAGTGGATAGAAATGACTTGTCACTCAGAAGGTGTCGGCGTGAACGTGTCAATTTAAAGTCTATAAATTAATACTGTGACCACAGGCATAAAGTCTTCAGCAGGTAGAATATATGGACAAGCATGTAATCTTCACAGCAAGTACTTCTCACATGCTATAGCTGATTATATTCTATAGGACTGAAGGCTGAAGGGTGGATAAAGTCATATTTTATGCATCAGGTTTTAACTCATAAAAACCCAAACATTGATCTAATAACTGTTCATTCACTAATCCTATCAATACATGGACATAATTGGTGTAAAATATACTTTGTTGTCCTTTCATGGTCATCAGATATGACCCATTTGGATGTTCAAGGGCTGTATAGTTACCATGGAAACAATCTTTTACAACAGGGGTATCAAACTCGCTTTAGTTCAGGGGCCGAATTCAACCCAATATGATGGAAAAAAAAAAAACAGCTGAAATAATGAAATAATAAGATGAGGAAAAAAAAAAAGGAAACTTACATTGTGATAATCTTTACATCTACAATATTTAGTTACAAATCTTGAAATGTTTTAAGACAAAACAGTGCAATTTTAACCTGATTTTGCCTCAGTTTGACTCAATTGAAGTTATAAAAATACACACTAAATATTTAGTAACAGGTAGAATGTTGATAAAATTACAATTGTTTCTCTTCAGTATTCAGTATATGTCAGAGTTTTAACTCATAAAGACCTGGTGATACTTTTATGTCACTTCCCAAATGATTTTTTTTCCTATATTGGACCTTTTTACAGTGATTTATTGCAATTTATTATAATATTATTCTCTGTATTTTGTGTTTGTTCCATGAAAATCAGGTATTTTCCTGTATTTAACTATCTGTTTAATGTTAATGTTCATAAATACTCATAAAAATATTCAAGCTGAGTCATGGTTTTTGCTGTTTTCATATTTTAACAAACTCCTCCTTGGCCGTTAGATCCAATGAGCTCAAAATCAGTGAACGCTATCTATACAAGTGAGGCATCAACTTAACATGGTTTTTGCAAAGGTTGTGAAGTTTTCGGGAAAAATGACCACAACATAAATTGCTTCAGCTTGGACATACAAACACCAATTTGGCAGAAATTTGACTCAGACATCTATCTCCCGGTCCTACATCTGATTATTATTATGAATCAAAATTGTGATTTTATTCTATAGTGCCCCCTACAAATTCGCCTTTATGAAAATATTAATAATAATAATAAACGTTATTTGTATAGAACCTTTCACACAAAAACTGTAGCCCAAAGTGCTTGACATTGATTAGAAATTAAAATACAATTTTAAGACAATGGTGAAATAAGAAATACATTAAGATTTTTTATCTATAATAGGTCTGAAATGGAGGTTGTGCAGGGCTGCAGCTAAGAAAGAAAGGGTGATTAGAAAAAGGGGGGGGGGGGTACGAACACAGATTTGGCCGAAATTTGACTCAGTTGTCAGTCTCGCAGTTCGTCACCCATTCAAAACACATTCGACATAAGTCACTCTATAGCGCCCCCTACATACTTATATAAAAGTGTGGGTTTTTGGCAGAATATCGCATCCTACCCACGGTACGATGTCATCTCACCATTGGTCGTCGAGTGGGGAGGCGGTCGCAAGGGACGGTGAAGTTTGCAGTTTTAATAATTTTTTTTTTTTTTTTTTGTCTCAGATCTTCACCCCCCCCCCCCACCCCCCACCCCCCTCCTTCCTAATCGTCCTTTCTTTCTTAGCTGCAGCCCTGCACAACTCCCATGGATGTTGCAGAAACATTCCCAAGGTGATTTGCTGGCATTAGAAATCTACACCTGTCAGTGCTAATATTTAATGTAAGCAGTCCCTCCGGGTGAATATGTCACACTTGTTTGCAAGTACCAAAGTGTTTCACAGTTTTGCTGTATCCAAGGAGGAAAAAGAGAGAAAGAGAGAGAGAGAGAGAGAAAAAAATATTGGACTGGTACAATATTTGCACATAACACTGCAGAACAGACACAAACAGTGAATTAAGTGCAATGCTATAGAGCTTAATGATGAGTAATGAAGAGATAATGAAGACTCACCTTCAGTCTGCGCTGGAAGCTTAGAGCAATTATTAATCCAACTGAAATCATGATCATGGACTAAGTATTGAATCCACTTTTCCTACTGTCACAACAAACAGATTAGCCATTACCGACCTATTATAGATTTAATGCTTCTTAATTGTTGTCAAGTAAGTTTAATTATCTACAAATCAGTCATGCAGTCCCTTTAGCTACAAAGAGATTTTTACACTTAAATACTTTAATTCACACATTTATGGTTAAAAAAAAAAAAAAAAATGTATTTTTTTTATATTAAAAAAATCTGGGATTATTATTATTATTATTATTATTATTTTTAGCTTTATTACTATTATCTATATCTGACTAAACCATTGTAGAAAGAGATACTTGCACACAAAAGCAGAAAATCTGAAGTGAGATTTGAGAGGACGGAATGTTTTGGTTTAATAAAGTCTGAGCTCCACTAAAGTAGTTGGATATATACGAATTAAATAACAGTTAATTGCAGAAAACATGTCTAAAAGAACATTTTGTAATACTGTTTTTTTTAGGAGTGTAAATTTTATCTTTTATTTTCACCAAATGTCTCAAATGAAGCCGAATAATGACTTTATATGACATGAATATTCATTAAACAGAAACAAATGAGAATTATATTAAGAGATGGATGGATAGACAGATGGACTTCCATTGTAACCTCCAGACCTCCTTCATCTGCACTGACCCCGCTCTTATTTTGAAGGCGTGGAGCATATTTACCGACTACATCCTTATCAATGGGATTTTTCCCTTTGTGGATACAGCACTGTTCTTATGTAAACTTTCTTTTCATATCTTATTAATGTATTGAGACCAAACAGGATGTTGTGAATTTACGACATATCCAGTCTCATAATGTCTGGAATTTGCCTGAATTACAGACTTTTGTTTATCCCGTCCGAATGCGCCACACAATAACACAGAGGGTAATTGTAAATTCCCAGTGGTCCATAGGTAATACTTATCCAGTGTTAATAGTACATAAATCAGGGTTCAGTGTCTTGCCCAAGGACACTTTGACATGTGGACATCCACCGTCAACCCTTCAGTCATTGGACGACCCGCTCTACCAAACTGAACACAGCCGCCTTATAGTTAGAAAATACTGTACGTCACATTTATCACATTTAACAAATACTTTCTAAAAAAAAGTCAAATGGCAGAGCAGTGTTATTTTGGATCAGTAGATGGTGTTAGTAGGCGTTTGTTTGGGTCATTTCATCCTGAGTTGACTCTTGGGTGTGTGTCTCCAGTCCTCTTCAGTCCTGTGTTGAGACTCTCAGACTAAGTTTCCTGCGTCCCTCTGGACCAGGGTCTCATGTGTCCATGTGAGTAATAACTGTTGTCAGTCAGACGTAAACACTGGAGTAACCTGACAGCCATTAACGCCACAAAACCTCTTAGAGGGGACAGGGTGTCAGGGAGGACTCGCAGGTCAACCAAACACTAATCCCACGTCCTTCCAACAGTCAGACCTGTTTTGATTTAACGCACTTTAATCTTAACCCAGGATGCATGGACAAGACATGGACACGAACATGTGCAATTCACTGAGTTTTTATTACAATTAACATTTCTTCTTTTTCTTATTTTTTCTCCTTCTTCTTCATTTATTATTTACATATCACTGTTATGACTATTACTGCTGTTAACCCCAGAAATATCCTAAAAATGTGCAGCTTTCAATGTAATAAAGTGTGTTTATGTTTGTGGGATTATTACATTAAAAGATGTAAATTGTCCAATATGTATTAACAAATATAATAACCCACAAATGTACAAACAATTTTAACAGCTTTTAACATAATAATCTCACACATGTAATAATTTTCCCACAAGTTATTTCATTATTACAAAAGTTATTACATTTATTATTATGTTAAAAGCTGCAAATTGTTAGTACATTTGTGGGGTTAACAATTACTATTATGACTTTTTAAAATTGTTATTCTGTGATTATGAAACTACATATTGGACATCATATATATATAATTTATTTATTATTTTTATGACTACGACGACTACTAAGAACTACTACTTCTTCTTCTTCATAGAATTAGTCAAGTCTTACTAGTAGTTGTAGTTATAATAATAATAATTCCAAATGCAATAACTTATCTATAAATGTAAAAGCAGTTTATTAGATTTGTTTGTTAAATTTACAAATTATTACATTTGTGGGATTATGACATTGAAGGCTGCATTTTTTAAAATACATTTTTGGGGTTAACAGAAATATATAATATAAGTAATAGAGGTTATTATAAGAAGAAGAATAATAATATTACATTATCAGTTGTTTCTACTTGCTCTTTCCAATGTGCAATTGCAATTTTTCCACTATTGTTTGAGCAAAATCCACAGGAAACTGAGGATCCAGTCAAAGGATCAATAAAGTTCAATTTCATCTCACAGGGGTTTTGAGATACAGAACAATCGTGACAAATGTCATTGTATAGTTTTATGTTGTGATAAATATCATTGGATTTTTTAGGCTGGTTTTGTTTCAATTATTATCTTTATTTAAAATATGCCTCTTGGATGGTTTTTACTTAATTGCTTGTGTTGGTCTATGTCTATATATACAGTATGTATATATATATATATATATATATATATATATATATATATATATATATATATTTTATATTTATTTATTTATTAGCTTCGACATTTGTACTACATTCCATCCCACTGTAATGTACTTTCACATGTTTGTTACTGTATAGTATTTAGTATAGTATTATTTATCTTTAGGTTTTTGTATATTTTGGTGATATATATACATGAATATATCTATAATTTAACTGATACATGTTAATTTTTTTGTTCAACTGTTATTTTATGTATGCGATGGTGGGTTAAACTTAATAAAATACTTAAATAATGTTCTTAATCCTGCTTATTTCACATTATCAGCAAAAAAAAAAAGTTATATTTTAATGTTAAGTGTTAAATTGTGATTATTGGTGTCTATCATCACATGGGAATATTTTTCTTCATGCCTAAAACATCATTTCCCAAAGTCTATTCACTGTTTTTGTTGTTTTACTTAATTTTAATCATTTCTATCACCATGTTGAACAAACATTTTAACATGATAATCCTTTTTTTTCATTGTATTATTCAGGTTGTGACCTTAAAGAATCATTTAAAAGCACTACTAACCACCTGGTCGGTTTTACTTTCCCTCAAAAACAACCTTTAAACTGGGAAAATAATGATTTGACATTTACAATGATAAGTGGTATTAATGATTCATACTGTTTATATCATTTGCTACATCACACACACTCGTGCACATTTAGTCTTTTAT
Source organism: Siphamia tubifer (assembly GCA_020466265.1). NCBI lineage: Eukaryota > Metazoa > Chordata > Actinopteri > Kurtiformes > Apogonidae > Siphamia > Siphamia tubifer. The sequence goes on from CM035800.1 coordinate 25,692,513, forward strand.
TAAATCAGTCTTTTGTGATTTCATAATTATGCGATTTTATTCACAGAGCAGCTCGGTCGTAAACTTTAACAAAATAGATTTATTTGCTGAAAAACAAACCAGACGAGACACACAAATCAGTCGTATTGATAATTCTGGTAATACATTGTTTTGTTCATCTGTTACATTTTATTAAAAAGTTGTTTCATTAAATTGCGTGATTACATCTGTTTGCACGATGAAGGAATGAAAGTCTTTAAAGCCACAACAATTAATCAATACATTGTCAGCAAACGCATTAATCTCCAACTGTTTTATTTTATTTTACTTTTCTTTTCCAGTTTCTTAAATTGAATATTGTCTCATTTATTTCCTCTTCTATGACATTAAACTGAATATATTAGACCCTAGGAAATCACTGATATGTTATTTCACAACAGCTACAGATACCAAAACTAATCAATTAATTCACATAATAATCAACAGAACAATTAATCCAGCCCTGGTTTACTTGTTTATAATGGAGATTTCTTTATTTCCTTCAAACACAACAACATAATTCCCAATAAAAAATAATAAAATTAAGCCACTAAGTCCACTGTTTATCTCCAATAGTGGTTGTTAAGCAGTGGAAGGCTTTTTATGGATGATTTGTTATCCTCAGCTGATATTACTAAAGAAAAAAAACAACAAAAAACAAAACAAAACAAAGGGAACGTGCATGTTTATATGTCTGTCTATCTGTGTTTTTCTTTTTTGTCTCGGTCTTTTACCTCTGGTTTTATTATAAAGCATTTTGTGAATTATTTTTGTGATATTAATAAACTTTTAATATTATCAGAGGTGGTCAAAGTACTCACATTCTGTACTTAAGTAGAAGTACTGATTCAACTACTTTACTGAAGTAAAAGTAAAACAGTACAATTACTCAATTGTAATAAAGTAAAAAGTAAAACAGCATTTTTTTGTTTTTGCTATGGGTGAAATAATACTAATTTAAGAAGGAAAAACCAGAAAAATGTCAAAAAAATATCCAAAAATAAAGCCTTTAAAAGTGAGTTACTGTGTAGATGATGTTTTATTGGGTCATGGTCCTCAGTTTAGTGGGTATGGACAGGTAATTTAGGAAAAATTCAAGTTATAAATACGAGATAAAAAAATAAATAAAAGAAAAATAGCATAATTATGAAATAAAAAAATCTTAATCATGAGATAAAAAGTCAAAATTATGAGGTAAAAAGTCAAAATTATGAGAAAAAAGTCAGAATTGTGATATAAGAAATGGATAATTATGAGATAAAAAGTCAAAAAAATAGTATATATTTATATTATATGTGTATTTTGGTCTTGTTTGTTTCATATACAATAATAATTGCTATATATAGACATCATAGGGGATAAATAAAGTAATATATAATATATACGTTCTTACTTCTTCCTACTCTGTTTTTTGAGCAAGTTTTATTTCATTTATTATATATATATATATAATTTAATTCATTCATTCATTTTTTACTTATCAATCTGTTGTGTATCATTATTGATGTTGTGTTTCTTGATTAATTAAATGTATTTTTATATGTGTATGAGTATGTGTGTGTTTTCTTGTTTTGTTTATTTATCAATCTTTTCTGTATCATTATTGATGTTTTGTTGCTTGACTTGTATTGATTTTATTTTCTACACGTTCAAAATAAAGATAAAAAAACGGATACAAATAAACAACATTTGTCTTAAAAGTGGAATTAGCTAAAGTAAAAAAAAAAGAAAAAAAAAAAGAACTAAACTAAATATCTAGCTCCCTGCACATTGGAAATAATTCCTGGTCTATTTTAGAAATGAACAATTCTATCTCTTATTATAATATTACCTGTAGTTTTCCTGGGCCTTTTTGATGACATCACATTTCAGTAAAGATGCTTCAGTGATAGACCCAGGGTGGCGGGTATGCGCATGTTGGCTCCAGATCTGTGTCTTTGGACTTCCTGAGGCCACAGGAAGCTCCATTTTGGGGGGATTAAGGTCAGACTATTCCTTATCGGTACTGCAGAACCCCCCTCCTTCAGCCAGCTGGTACTTACAGATGAGATCTGGACCTTCCCGCCTCCCACTGCTCCACTGGCAGCCTCCATCCTCCTACTGCACAGCTCTTATCCAGGACCGGCTCATAATAGAAGAGACAGCGACAGACTGAAGAGACCACACTAAAGCCACCGTCCCTGTGAGAACATTAGAACCTAGAAAACACACAGAAAAAAAAAAACAGCATTTCTGTTAACCGGCCAATCAGAAGAGGGCGTTTGAATTTGAAATACGGAAAATAAGAACCAATGTCAAACAAATATGTTGAGGTAAAAATTAGTGATCAGTTCAATTTAATAAATACTATGTCAAAGATTAAATAATGTGACATTATTATAAATGCTTATCATTTGTTTGAATAATTGAATTATTTATTTGTTTCATTAATAAGTAAAGAATTGAAGTGACTAAAAAAAATCTACATATTCTTGTAAAGGAATGTGAGCATAATAGAAAAAAGAAATAGTTTGAAAGCTTGCTGAGTTGTTTTTGATGTGATGTAAAACTGTATACATGTATTTGGTTAACTACAGCACACGTATTTAGCTAACTACAGCACACGTAGTTAGCTAACTACAGTTCATGTGGTTAGCTAACTGTAGTACACGTGGTTAGCTAACTACAGTACAAGCAGTTAGCTAACTGTAGTGCATGTGGTTAGCTAACTACAGTACATGTGGTAAGCTAACTACAGTACATGTAGTTAGTTAACTGTAGTACATGTAGTTAGCTAACTGTAGTACATGTAGTTAGCTAACTGTAGTACATGTGGTTAGCTAACTACAGTACAAGCAGTTAGCTAACTACAGTGCATGTAGTTAGCTAACTGTTGTACATGCGGTTAGCTAACTACAGTACATGCAAATGTTTACTGAAGCTATTGATTGACAACGTATGGATCTATTTACTTCTGTTTAACTTCTGTGCCCCTCAAGTGTAAAAATGGCTGCCAGGTTAATAAGGAAAATTCCACAGTTTGAAAACCCCTGGTGTTGATTGACACAAATTAGTGTAGTGTAAAATATTAACTCTGACCAATTTCAAGTTGATTTTACTGTATATTAATTAACCCTTTAACTCCTGAGACTAAAAGTTCAGGTAAAAAATTAATACAATAAGTAACAAAATTGATAATAAACGAACAAAATAATACACAAATGGCACAAAACTGATGAAAAAATAATAAAATACATTATTAAATGTAGTAATATAAAACAAAATAAGGAATAAAATAACTGAAACTTAATAAATATTCACTAAATAATAACTTAAATTAGTTAAAATAAACTAAAATGAAGTATAACTAACTACATAAATAGATAATATCATAATTTGGTTCCAGTTGTTTTAGTTTTGGCTTTTTCTTTTTTCTAAATTAGCTTCTTTTTGACACCTGTTTATTTCCATATATCAGATCCATGAACAAAACTCAGTAAAATCACAGTAAAAAAGACAGTAATTTTTTTCTCTGCATATTGAAACTAAACCATCCTTTCACGCTGATGCATCAGGAGTTAAAGGGTTAAATCCTCAAACATATCAGTCATTTTCATCTCATGTACCAAAGGTTATGTATAGATCCAGGATGTATCCCAGAATGCATCAGTACGTTTTCAACTTGGCCTCAGCCACTGTTGAAGTCAAAGCCTGTGGCAGCGAATAAATGCATTACACCTGTTTTACAGTATTTCCTGGATGCAGCTGCTCTCGCTGCTCTTTTAAGCTGCTTTGACTGTGACTAAACAGAAGCTTTGATGCTGGGATGGTTGTGAGTGGTCGCCTCCCTGTATGAACAGGTGGTGGATAGAAGTGCATTTTCCTGGCATCGCCGTCGTCATGGCTCTCTGCGGAGTTTCAGCTTCACCGCTCAGCTTTCGTGTCTGTTCAATCTCTTTTTTCAATTTCCACTGTGTCTTCACATTGCACTGTAGCTTCTACATTAAATATAAATGCCTTCAGATATCGTCATTTCCAAATATTTCCTAATGTATTTTTCTTTACAGGTCATATTTTCACATATTTTCCTGTGTCTATTTTATAGTTTGCTCATAGAAATTTTAGACAAAATGTATAAAATACAGTATATATATTAATCATGATGTGTTGGGTGACATAACTTTATTACTTTTGTGAAATTTTTCTAAAATTTTTACTGTCATGTAGAAAATCAAGGTCATTGACGTTACCATATTTGGTTGGTTATTTGTATGTAGCAAAAACACCCACAAAAAAAACAAACAAACAAACCTAAAAACATAAATAAACAAGTTGTTCCAGCAAGGTTATTATTGTTAATGAAAACTAACAAAATGATGGAAACTAAAATTGAAAAAATATATAAAATTAATAAAAACTGATAAAAAAAAATACTCTGAAATAAAAATCAATATTGGATGATATAACTTTATTACATTTGTGAATTTTCTCAAAATGTTTTACTGTCATGTAGAAATTTGAGGTAATTGAAGTTAGCATATTTGGTTCCTTACTCGTATGTGTCAAACAAAACAAAAATACATAAATAAACAAATGGTTCCAGGAAGGTTATTATCGTTACCGAAAAGTAACAAAATGATGAAAACATTGAAAAAATATTTTCATTAACTGAACTTAATAAAACCTCATATAAATACTCTTAAATAAAAGAAATGAATCATGACATAAGACATTATTATTAATATTGTGAACTTTTTTCCAAAATGTTTCACTGTCATGTCAAAAATTTAGGCCATTGTCGTTAGTATATTTGGTTCCTTACTCATATGTCTAAAAAAAAAAAAAAAAAAAAAAAACACCTTTCCTGAAAATTTATTAGGTATAATTTTTATGTGAAGTTGCTGAAAAACCAATTTTTAAAAATCATGATATATTTTTCCTCTATCGCCACCCCTACCGTTAGCTTAGAAATTGAGTCGGCTATTTAACCACGACAGACACAATATCACATTTAATGAAAAAGTACTTGTTTTCGTAAACATTCATATACATTTACCCTTAATACGTCTGTTTTTTTCTTTAATTTTTTCTTCTAAACTCATAACTTAAGGCCAATAGGCAATATAATGGGGTTTGTCTAACTCTTCCTTTGTGCTTTCTGTATTTAAAGCTGTGTCGACAAGTTCATAAATCACTCACTTAGCTAATGTGGACATCCTTTTTTTAGAGAAAATTACTATGGATTCGGAGGCGACGGCGAGCGCAGAATGAAAGTAAGCACATTTGTCATTGTTATCATTCAGACTGGCGTTGGCCACTGAGGATGCTATTCAGGAAATGATGAGAGCGCCAGACCTAAATAGGCCGGAGAGCTGAGGATAAATGGGAAATGCACTTTAATTCAGCCATTACATCTGTAAGCTCTTGGTTTTTTTTTTGGCATCTTCAGAGCAGTTGCGTAAATGGTTGTGTAATGGAACATGTGAACAAAAGGTCGACAAATAATCGTAAGTGCTTATGTGTGATAGCGGCAGATATTAAGTTGTAGATTACATATTTGCTTTTGTCGGAACTGCATCACCTTCACATTGCTGACTCTAAAATGCTTTTAAGTTTCCCACTTTAAAGAGGTTGGTGGAAGCTCGTGCATACTGGTCGCATTATTTGAAGTTGAGAAATGCGCCCGTAGCTGAAAATAGTCCTATTGTCAGCGGCGCTAGGTAAGTAGTTCCTTGTGTTGCCTTTAGCTGCACATCAGAACGTGTGTTTGGAGATGAGATAGACATGGCTTCATTAACTGCTGAGTTGATTCTATGCAGTCAACAAACACACTGGCCCAGTTCACATGAGTTTTTATTCCTGTTTAATGACCCAGCCGATCTATGAAAACTGACCACAGGTTGGATTCCTACACTAACTGCATTCTTGCGTCGTCAACTAAGAATCCTGTCTAAAGTAAATTAATGTACTTAATTTTACTTTCCGCATACTGGGCATTTACTTCGAGGGTGAATGATGGCGCATTTCACGGCAAAAGGGTTCGTCTTACTCATTTATGTATGGGAACTATTTTTTGGTGCGGAGAAACACAGCCGACGCACACCAAGCAGACGTGAGGGGTGGGGGCTCTCACTGACAGTCATTGGTGTGCGTCGGCTGTGTTTCCACGCACCAAAAAAACACCCCTGGTTTAGTGTATAAATGGTTCAGTCCGGGGTCAGGTGATGTATAAGGCGCGCGAATAATGGGTATTTAACAGGTGACCAGGAAGTGATTCAGTTTGACCAAGTGCTGTAGCAGGTAATCGTATGTGCGAGTTCAATATGATTCTAATATGTCATATTTAAACATAAACATTTTCCTTTGTATTTAATTGTGACCTACATACGTGTTGAATTGTATCTTAGGCAATTGAATGTACCCTTTTGCTCTATTATTGATCATCACTGATTTACTGTACCTAATATTTATATATTTTTTATTGTGTCTTCCGGTATTTTCCCTCCCCCTTTATTATTCTATATTTTATGTTCAACGTACTTCTTCTGTATGCCACAGAGGCTTGTGTAACTTCTTCAGTTAAAAAAAAAGTGTATTCGCGCGCGCGTGTGTGTGTCTCTGTGTGTTTGGGCACTGGGTGTTCACCCCTAGACGACGCCCATCTCAGGGAAATGTCTGTGTATGAAGTACAGATTATATTGTCCCGTTTAAACTATGCTTCACGCACGCGACCTATATATGGAAAAAAACGAGGGAAAACAAGACGAGAGAGAAAAAAAAACACACACACCGGGCAGGAGATGACGTCACGCTAAAGTCGTACCGTTACATAACAGCAAAGCTAACCCTACTGACACTGTTGTTTTCAAAAAGGAACTTTAGAAGAGGTCTAAAAATTGCGTTTCGTGTCGGCGAAAAAAAAACAAAACAAAAAAAAAACATGTCCTAATCACTTCCATGCTAACACAGTTTGGCCCAAAACGGCAAAAATCTAAAATTCTCATTGTTCATCCAAATGGTGTGATTTTAATGTCAACTATATGTATGTACTCCCAATCATCTAAAAAATGTGCTCAATTTATATTTACTCCGGATAATCCCTTGAATTCCGAATAAAGTCACAGGTTTATTCCGACCCCCCCCCCCCAGTTTGCTTGTTTTTTACTTAATTTTCCCACAAAATACAGAAAAATTTATGAAGAAACTAAAAAAAGGTAGAAAATATACTAAAATCCAAAACATATTCAAAAACTTCTATAAAAATACAGAACAACATCCCACCATAAAAAGAGATAAAATGTGCAAAAATATGTATTGTCTTAATATTTTTAATCACAATGATGGATTCATCCACATTAATTTTGACAAACCTACTTTTTTATACTTACACTTCTATTTAAATTCAGGTGTGAAGGGGTTAACATTAATTTTCTTCATGAAACAGTGTTTACTTCTGTTTCCATTTAGTTTCATAAAGAAGATAAGAGAAGAAGAAACTAAGACTTTATTCTCTGTATAGTATTAAAATGATGCCGACGGCTCACTTTCTTATGCCTTGTATGCAAACAAACAACTCTATTTCCATCAGGCCGTTGGGTAAAGGACAAAAAGTTTTAACAGAATGAAATTTGATACAAATTGCATTTACTCCCAAGAAGGAGACATGGAAACCTTTTCACAAGAATAAGCTGACAGTGATTTCATTTGTCTAAGTAGATAAATCATACATATTGAACTTGTCTCTCACGGCGTGTCACTGCTCAGACCTGATTTAATTTGCCACTTTCTGGCGAAGCAAGAAGCCACGCTTAAACACAGAAACTCTGAAGGTTACACCGTTTCAGCATTTTAATTCGTAGCATAATTCCTCTGCTTTTTCCTCAGTGTTAACGGTGCCGGTTCCAGCTTCAATCGGAGGTTGTAATTCTTTCCCAGCTTCATGTGAACTACAGGTAGAATTAGAATGTCTTTATTGACATTGTACAAGTGCGATGAAAATTAAAATGCAATCCACTTTAGGTGCCATAAAATTTATATTTTACATGTAAACATAAAGATATATATGTGGTTCTTAACCTTGTTGGAGGTATTGAACCCCATCAGTTTTATGTGCACATTCACCAAAACCTTCTTTATTGAAAAATCTAAAACAATTATAGACATAGGTAAAAGTTTTACTGGTGCACAAAAGACTTGTCACTGTTTATAATTTTAAGCATTCCCATTGGTCTGTAAAGTGAGCAAAGATAGTGTCATTTCAGAGGTAAATCTTCAGTGGTGGAAGGGAACTAGGTGTTAATGGGAGGGAAATGACAAAAGACATCATCATCTGGAATCTATACTTTGAACATAGAAACCAACTCAAATCACTGTTTTTGTGCCTTTACCCAGTTATGTGGATTATGAAACTTGGAAAAAGTGTTTTTGAATGTCATTTCTTTCAAATTGGCAAAAAAGTTTTTTCCATGATTTTCTTTTTTCTGCCTGTAGCTAAAAATAGAACGTTGCGACTCATTTTGGCAGAGTAGGTCTCATGTGTGTATAGATGGATAGGCCTGGGAGGTTTTTGTTCGTTGCGACCAATTTAAAAATGTAAAAACTCTATTTTTTTTTCTCCTCTTCCTATGGCACTTGGGAAATTCTGGAGCCCCCCATCCTCCTTCATCCTTCCATCATCACGCATCCAGAATACTGGCACATGAAATACTTGTTCCTGGGGATTCACACACATGCTGTCCAGCAACTGTTCGGTCGTTGCCATTTCGAGCTCTGATCAGGTTTGTGCATGTGATCAAATATCGACTTTGACTCATACTCCAGCTCCAGTCCACACATAGTTTATACCTATCGCACTAACATGACCTATGCATGTAATTTGTTAGTGACTAAACAGTTTTCTGGTGAACTTTAAATCTTAATATTGCTAATATAACTAGCCTAGCATTAGCTTCATTCCCTGTACTAAAGAAAAAAAAAACATACAGACGCACGCACATACGCATGTACATATATACACGTACATACACACACACACACACATATGTAGTAAAAAAAAAACCTTTAAGAAAGATAAGAAGAGTACCCTAGATTAAATAATTATAAATATCTATCTAAAACGGCACAATATGCAGGGTGTAAAATAATTATAAATAAAAACAAATGAATAAATAATTAAATTAAAATTAATAATTAAATTAAAAATACTAATGAATAATAAAAAATACAATTTTAAAAAACATGGATATTAATACTATCATCCCACCTGTCGGTGTTAAATGCTATTATGACCGTTTTTTTGTCTTAAATTACAGACACAGAAAATGGAAAAAAAACAAAACAACCTTCCTGCATATTCTTGTCATTGACCTTTTGAGAATTTTGATATGACTGCTCGCTTTCAAAAATAAATAAAAGAGAGAGAGGGAGAGATTTCCAATCCCATAGTGCTTTGGGAGGAATGCTTCATAAATTGGTTGGGGGTTGAAGGTTCAAGTGCACCTGATGTGAGATCAATTGTATTGGAGTGCAGCCCTCACACTTATGATGCTCTTTGGGATGAGGGGGCGTGGGGGAGTTGGGGGTGGGGGGGGGGGGTATGTCTGACAAGAGGACAGAGGCCGTGATGGAGAAGGAAAAAAAAAAAAAAACTGTGATGAAAGACAAACCATTTGTGCCCACGACTGAATTCTGAAAGCTATATTTTACAGCTGCTATTCTACCAAATTGCTTTTGTGCGTTGGGGTGGCTTTTTAAATAATGCAATCGGTTAAAAGCTCCCTGTAAATGCTGTGCTTGTATAGCGTGGGAAGCTGGAATGGAATTGAATGCATTTTTAGGCGAGAGGGTTATAATTTATGCACCATTTAAATCTGGCCATTTTGTGTTTTTCTTTGCCACTTTGATTCAACAGGGTTCAACATGTGCACAATCTGTTTGAAGATGAGTTCACAGACCCTCTGGTCCAGTGTTTTTAATAACAGTCGCTCATACAAGACTGGACTGTTTTGATAGTAGGGTGTTTAGAGTATTATGATATGATGATGGCAACAGGTGGCCTTTGATTCATGTTGCCTTTTCAAACAAATGACTTAAATTCACACTATTTGTATAATTCCATTACTGCCATAACAACATCTGCAATACTTTGAAACCTTGAATGTTTGTTGTTTCGTTTTTGGCTTTTTTTTTCTAACTCTGACACATTTTATATATATATATATATATATATATATATATATATATATATATATATATATATAGTTTACCACCACCAGAGGGTACATGTGAGAGCAAATGAATAATGAGTCACTAATGTAAAGCGCTTTGAGTGGCCAAAAAAGTGCTATATAAATCCAATCCATTATTATTATTAATGTATCTTATCTAGAAAGTTAGTGCACAGTTTAATCATGAAATTTTGACTTTTGCATGTTTGACAAATTTAATTGGTTAATTCATTCTCAGTTTTCCATTTCTATCCAGATGACAGGACTCTTAACACAGCGGCAGAACTCGACAACCTCACTAATCTAACTTATTGATTCTTGATCGAATATTCCATTGATATTGGTGTTATTTTATAGTAAGCTATGGAATCAGTTCCTGTTTTCTTTTGGTCTACGCTAGAAGTGTCTCAGCTCTGTCGCTTATCTTGTAATTAAGAGCTATACTGTAGGTGCCAGATGTTAGCATGTTAGCATAGCGTGCTTCCTCAGGGACATGAATCGTTGGCTCGTTGACACCCCTTGCCACCCCCTACCCCCATCAGAAGCAAAACACGTTGTTGGGCCTCTGGACAAGAGCTGCCAAAATGATGGATCAGTTCTTCTATATTGGCTTGTTGATCCATAAGCCCCCCCCCCCTTGCTACCACACCCCTTCAGCGATGGAGTAGATATTGGCATTTGCCACTCACTTGTCTCTGTAACTGCTGATTAGTCAAATGAGTGGTGGCCTGTGGAATAATTAATGTTTAACATCTGTGGATGATCGAAAGGAGTCGGGGTGGAGGTTGGATTGGACAGCGGGGGCCGGGAACCCTGGAAGGAGTGGGTTGAGGTGGGGTGGGGTTGGAGTATGATCAATTTTAATGTTAGCCCGGGTTAACCTTCGAAAGCTTCTCTCCAGCGGCTGCGTGATGAGGTCGGGGGAGGGATTTGTGTCTGACATTAGCCCTAGCATTTAATTGTCTCTTAATTCATTGTTTATTGGATCAAGGGGGACGTTTATAGCAGCGGGAAGAGCAGAGGGACCGAGTGTGTTTGGCTGCCGTACTGACTCTTAAATGCCATCGAGACTCGTTTGTGACGGCTGCACTTCATTTTTCATGTGGAAGTCGACGTTAATCAACAGAATTTCACATTTTTTTTTAATCAGTACTGGAATCCGTCAGGACTAAAAAATGAATTGGTAACAATTTAAATAAACTTGGTACTACTGAAAGTGCACTGTTCAACTTTTCACAGGAAATTAAATATCATTTTATTTTTGTTGTTGGGACGGTGGGAGTACCCCTGTGACCCTAGTGAGGATAAAGTGGGTTCAGAAAATGTAATGGATGGACTATGGAACTTCCCAAATAGATCTTTGTCTACTTCTATATTTGACCTTTAAGTAATTTATCACCAGGGTCATTTCCATGTCAAAGCACCCACACCCTCCCAGAAAATTCTCAAAAAAAAAAAAGGTTCCTCTTATGAACTCATGAAATAATACCAAGTTTTAGATTGACATCTCTAATAGTTTTGAAGTAAAGGTCTTCCAATATTTGGGGTATTTAGTTTTATTATCATTTTCACAAAGTTGCATTTGGTCCAACTTTGAGTTTCCACTGCTCCTTTATCATTTCACCTACATATTAGATTTTTGGTCTCCTTGTCTAACTTTACCTCTAGAATCAGAATCTATGCTCAGATTAGCTCTATCTATCTTGGTTCCTCCATGATATGGCTCCAAAATTTATCCAAAAAGCCAAAAATTGCAAAAATGGTGATACTTTTTAAAAGCCACAGATCATAAAGTTTAAGGAATTGTAAGTTTAAGCTATTTTTGTGACTATTCCTGATCCATCTCTTTGACATTTCACTTAAATGTTATTTGTATCTATATCAGACTCTGACATTATATTATTAACTGTTAAGTTTACATTAAGGTTTTTATCAGTAGTTGTAACATGGGTATAAAATTGCATATAAGCCCTTTAGACGTGTCCATACCAATACTTGAATGTTTCCAAAATATCCATACCAAAGGTTACTGTTCTTTCTGGACTATAAGGTGACACTTAAAAGACTTTAATTTCCGCCAAAAATGACAGTGCACCTTATATTTGGATTAATTCAGGTTGTGTTTAGTGACTGGGAATTCAGACTTTTTATCTAATATTTTAGACATTTTATCTAATAATTTAAATTTTTTTATGTAATCATTTGGACTTTTTAATCTAATGATTTTGACTTCACTTAATGCACTTTATAATGCACCTTATATATGGAGAATGTAAAAAAATAAACCATTCATTGACAGTGCGCCTTATAGTGACTAAATATTGTCCTCAATGAACCTTTATCACGTGACAAAAATGAGACTAAATGTGTGATAACTATATTTAAATATATAATGCAGTTATAGATGACCAATTAAAAAACAGACAAATGTGGCTTAAGAAATAAAAAGACATTCCTAAAATGTTTTTGTTGACAAAACCAAAATGAGACGTTATTTTAATTATTTTAGCCGTGTTCTTATTTTATTTTATTTGTTCTCGCGGTCTCTCGCGAGGAAGTCGTCAAATTATGTCCCCACCAATGTTAATATCATGATTACTCCCAAATTGATTTAAAATAAATAAATAATGATGGTTAGCCTGGTGGTGGGTTGGTGGTCTACTGGGTCTATAATGCACTGGGTGGAAACGCTGGGTAACTTAAAATGAATAGGACCATCAGTACAATTGTCATATTTAAAATGAAAAGCTTTTATAGGTTAATGCGAGTCCTAACACATCCTATCTATAGAATAGGATTCTCATCAGGGCATGTATCTGTGCTGCACCACATGGCTTCATTAATAATAAAGAGCTGTGACATATCTAATCCCGTATGGACAACCTCGGCACCTCCTCTGATTTGGATGTTACACTTGTGCTAATATCATAATGAACTTCTCCATCAATAAATGCAGCAGGTCGGTGGAAAAATAAACCGGCGGGTTAGTTTTTAACGCTTCTATTTTACCAGTTATGGGCTCGTTCAACGCACAGGCTTCACTGGGAGTGACAACCTTTATGCAGACGATTGAGTAGTGATCATCAGCCCCTATGTCAGTGATTATAGACAAGAACAAATAAAAAGTAATGATCTAAACACGATAAAAACACAGGTCTGTTTAGATTGTAAACACGGAAAGTCCTCGGGCAGACGACTCCCAGATAGGTTTGGATTGGATATGCTTTTTTTTTTTTTTTCTCATTTTGAGGTCATAAAATATTAAAGGGGCAGACAGAAGTCGGTGCGACATGCTTGACCTTCAGAGCACAAAGTCTGCCTTGTTATTACAGTATTTATATGGCTGTGCCCGCCTGCGCTAGCAGGGATATAAAACTATTTAATTACTCAATTAACCGAGGTGGAATATGACTCTGAAGGAAACAGGTGAGGGAATAGGGTACACGTGATCGGGTTTAACAAGAGGGAAGAGGGTCTGTGGGGAGGAAACAAATACAGAGGAGGAGGAGGAAGTACTGGCTTCCGTGCATGGAAATATACATACAGATGAGTTTAGTTCAGGTTCTAATTTCAGGTCAATGTGAGCTTAAGTGGGTCATAACTGTGAAATAATAAGATAATGTGAGATAAGATGAGGTAACGCAAGATAACGTAAGGTAAGACAAGATGGTATAAAATAAGATATAGTGAGGTAGAATAAGAAAGTAAGATTAAATAAAAGATAATGTAAAATAAGATGAGAAAATGTAAGATAAGGTATCATAACATAGGATAAATTAAGATGAGGTAAGATTAGAAAATCCCTGGTAAATTAGGATAAGGTATTGTGAGGTAAAATAAAATAGGGTAGCGCCAGATAAGATGACAAGGTAAGAAATTGTAAGGTAAAATAAGATACAGTAAGATATGGTAATGTAAGTTTAGGTAAGATAAGAAAATATAAAAGAAGGTAAGATAAGATAATGTGAGGTAAAATAAGGGAAGGTTCTAAGTCACTAAACACAACCAGAATTAATCCACATATATAAAAAATGCTCTGGATTATAAGGCACACTGTTGGTTTGGTTTTAGAAAAAACATGTACCTTATAGTCTGAATAATCGGGTCATCATGATGATGGATTAATCTGCGTTAATGTATTAATTTTGACAGCCCTCATATTAATAATATATTTCCTATTGCGCCCTGATAGAAACTTTGTCTTATTTAGTTGAGTTCTCCTCCAGGTAACCATGGTGGTGCGTTCAAGGGCCACTGGTTCCTGGTTTTATTTTGTGTAGTTCTGGATCCCAGCCTCTGTCTGACTCTGTCACTGCCTTTCACCCCTGATGTGATGGATTTATGGGGGAAGAGAACATTCCTGTCCCAGAAGGGGCTCTAATGTGGCCAGATTCAGTTCATTATCGATTGTTCCTCTTTTAACTCGCACCAAAAGCGTTCAAAGCAGTGATGAGAAAGGGATTACCGTCAGCCAGCCCCAATAAAACTTTCATAGGAGCCGTTTGCTCTTCCTTAATGCTCCCAGCTACTTTGAAAGTAAAATTCTCCCCAAATTTACATCTCATGCTGCTTCACTTGCTGAAACTGTCTGAAAATAGAGTGTCTGTTCTGATGTTTTATTCCACTGCCAATGCCGTAAATACCCACAATGCATGTCTAAACTCTAAACCCTAATGGGGGGTGGTACATCAAATATGATATAATCACTAATTAATATAATAACTATAAGAAAAAAACCTGATAATCACTAATTTATATTAATAGTCAGGGGTGTTCAGAGGTCACATACATGTAATATCAAAAAATATAATTTTAATAGCCTATAAATAATGACAACTAAAAAAGGAATGACAACAGTAATGTCAACAATCTATAAATAAAAAAAAATTTAAATTCTGTCATGAAATGTCAAAATAAAATCTGAATAATCTGAAAAGTATTGGAAAAATAAGTGGATTTTTTGTTTGTTGATTTTAGACTATTCTTCCTAATTTTATTGGCATAATAATAATATTTAAACTTAACTAAACATTTAGATTACACTGCTCTCAAATTTATTATTTTTTTTGAGGGATGTGACCAAATATTGTGCCTACGAGATCTCGCAAGTTTAACTCATAAAAAAACGCAAATACCCGCTGGCCACTGAAATAATTTACTAATATGCAAAAGTTAAATAGCAGTTGATCTACTATCAATGCATGTGAATAATTGGTGTAAAATGCAGTTTTTCATCTTTTCATCAGATATGACGCATTTGGATGTCCAGAGTCCTTCTGTTGTTACCATGGAAACATTGTCATCTTCTACAGAATTGATTCAACAGTTAAAACCCATGGATTTGGATCAATGACAGTGGATGGACACACTGGGTTTATGTTCAGTTAATGATGGAATTGCTAGAAAAGTCACTTTTTCTTATTTTTTATCACCTTTTCATATAGTAACAGTCAAATTTAATATGAGCTTTTAGGAACATCTACACGAACAGTAAATCAAATATAGAAAAACACATGATTTTCAGTGAAAAAATACTAAGTAAAGAAGGTAATGTACTGTAATGATAAATACTGATAAATCACTTAAGAAAAATTAAATATGAAGAAAAATAAATTTGGGAACTGTCACAACAGTAACACTGGGTCTTTATTTAATTTAACATAAACCCAGTGTCTCCATCCACTGTCATTGGTCTACCCCCATGGGTGTTACTGGTGAATCAATGTGTTGTAGAAGATGACGAGGTTTCCATGGTAACTGGAACCGCTGAACATCCAAATAGGTAATTTATCACCATTCATTATGATGTTATTCTGTTTTGCTTTTTCCCCAGTGAAAATAAGTGATTTTAATATATTTGAGATAAAATGTCAAAATTATTAGATGAAAAAATCAAAATTATTAGATTAAAAATTTTAATTATTGGATTAAGAAGTCAAAATTATTACATAAAAATGAAAATTATGAAATAAAAAGTCTAAATTATCAGATTAAAAAGGCAAAATTATTACATGAAAATTATGAAATAGAAAGTCTAAATTATTAGATAAAAAGTCATTTTAGAAACATCCAAATATTGCTATGGACACATCCATACATGCCCATGGACCAGCGTTGTTCCATCCATTCATTCTTATTTTCCTGTTTTGACCTGAATGTGGAACTTGAACTAAACTGAGGTCTGATGCGTATGTATCTTTTTATTTGCTGTTAATTAAATAAACAGCGTCTTGTATTCAGGTTTTCTCCCAAATATTCCTTTGCATTCCTTTTGAGGTGTGAGGTTAAACACTGGATTACCAAAGTGCAATTTATATTTCACTATAATGGGTGATATTTGACAGAATGTGAAAGCAACGACAGTGAACACAAAGACCCGAGGAAGAAAAAAAAAAAGTTAATTTTAATCTGCTATTCTACAGGGGAGTAGGTTGAAGTCTCCGCAGACAAAAGTCAGGCTTTTCCTTTAGAAAAGGAACATTTTCTTCTTTTTTTTCCCCCTCCACTCCTGTCTCCAGTAGACATTGATTAATCATCTCTTGAGGAGTTTGAAGGTCCATTCATAAAAAAAAGGAGGCTCTATTCCGCAGACTTTATAGGAGAGATTAATCATGTTTTGATTTGTTAAAAGACTGCTGACTTGAAGTTGTCATAGAAACTCATTTGATCCTTTTTTGTGGTTAACACTTTTCTAATAAGCTCACTGGTGCTGACTGCAGATAAATTCACCGTTAGACTGAACGAGAAAGCACGTCTATGCTGCTTTAAACCACACGCATGTTTTCTTCAGAACCCTTTAGAACCCTTTTTTCCCTCTTTCTAGGCCACCGCCTGTATGGCCTATAGATAGAGCTCACCTAGGTTTCACTGAAGCCTTGACATGCCTTTAGAAGCCTTTTTAGCCCCTCTAGGCCGCCTATATGGCCTATAGATAGAGCTCACCTAAGTCCCACTGAATCCTTTTAATGGCTAATATATTTTGCTTTTACTGCTTTGCTCATTCTGGATAATTTCTCAATGAGTTTCAAGAGGTAGTGGTCAAAGTATTCACATTCTGTAGAAATAGAAGTATAAGTACTTGTGTGGAAAAACTCTGGTAAAAGTAGAAGTACTGATTCACCTCCTTTATTGAAGTAAAAGTCCAAATTGTCAATTGTAATAAAGTAAAAAAAAAAAAAAACAACTTTTTTTTTTTTTGCTATGGATGAAATAATAGTGATTTAAGCAGGAAAAACAAAACAAAAATTCAAAAATATCCAAAAATAAAGCCTTTAAAAGTGAGTTACTGTGTAGATGATGTGTCTTATTGGGTCATGATACTCAGTTTTGTGGTTATGGTCCACATGGGTATTTAGGAAAAATTAAAAAGTCATCAATAAGATTTAAAAAAAAAAAAAGCATAATTATGACATTAAAAATCTAAATTATGACATCAAAAGTCACATTTGTGAGAATATAATTCTGAATTATGAGATAGAAAGTCAAAATGTTATTGTTACTCTAAATTTCTGATTTACTGATTTAAGAATTACTTTTCATACTGTCACATTTGTCTAGTTTGAAAAAGTAATGAGTCTAATCTGAGAATGTAAAGAGTATAAAGTACAGATATTTATACAAAAATGTAGGTAGTAAAAGTAAAAAGTACCTAAGTAAAGTACAGATAACAAAAAAATTACATATAGTACAGTAAAGGAAGTACTCTGGTCAGGAATGATGAGGAATGTGTCCATTTATTTTACCATATATTTTACTTTATTAAATTATGATACTATAATTATAGTAAGTACGTTTATGACCCCTAAAGTGAAACATAATTATCGTACATAAATGTCACAGTATGTATCTGCAGCAACGTTTCATTGTGCACATTTACTCAGTAATTAAGACTGAAACATTCCAACAATGTACATCTTCTAGATCGTGGCACAACATAAACGGCGTTTTAAAGAAAATCAAACCTAGTTTATCATGGATGGAAGTGTTGGTTAAAGGGAAATTTGGCTGTGGACTAAAAGTCAACAGGGTTGTTGTAAATCATTAAGGTCTAGTCTCTGGAGACGGTACTTATTGATTCCACATTTCCCAGATTACTGACTCATGGGTGCCCAAATTTTGTGGTCTTGTGAGACCGATCCGCATTTGCATCCTTTAAACCAGGGGTTTTCAAAATGTAGGATAATAAGCCTCGTCTTGAAGAACTCAATAGACCCCCCCCCCCCCCTTTGCTGCCTTCATTGCGGAACACGCCTGACATAAGGTCTATTGAATCTGCTGTGATCGCAATGTCAGCCATTTGAGCTCTAATTTGAACCCCTGAACATGCACGAAAACTCACCAAATTTTGCGGACACTTCAGAAGTGTGAAAAATTGCGAGTGTGTGTATGTGTGTATATGTATGTTTTGTAAAAGTTGCCTACAGCGCCCCCTAGAAAAGTCAAAATATATTGTATAATGCTCAAGTGAAATTAGAGTTATAAAAATTGGTGCACAAAACCTCACGATGGCCACGCCCATAAACCAACAGGAAGTCCACCATCTTGGATTGAAATTTCAAAAGTGGAGTCACGGTCTTCGTATTTTAACGAACTCCTCTTTGGCCGTTGGGCCCAATGAGCTCAAAATCGTTGAACACTATATAGACAAGTTGGACATTAAAAGTTATCCAAATGTTTTGGAAAAGTCACATCGTTTTTGTGCTACGACATTAACAAAATTTATGAAGTTTTTGGGGAAAATTACCACTACATAAATCGCTTCAGCTCAGACATATGAACATTTGGCTGAAATTTGACACAGGTGTCTATCTCCTAGGTCTACATCTATTTAGTTAAAGACAGATTTTGTACTATAGCGCCCCCTAGAAATGTACTTTTATTAAAATACTTGTAGGTCGGACGTACGAACACAGATATGGCTCAAATTCTGCACCCATTCAACACACACGTCCAATAATGGTTTTAGCTGTTCGGGTCTTTATGGGTTAATATATGTGGTGTTTCCTGAAGTTTATTTGTGTGTGTGTGAGGCCTTAACACCCTTATTAGCTTGCATTAGCGACGACATAAATCCTCCACAGATCATGCAGTGGAAGCTTTCCCCGACGTGCACTGTATCATCTGAACCCGGGCTGTGGATGACATGTCTGAAATGACATTTCATGTGCATGCATCAAACCACGAGGTGTAAAAATTCCAAGGAGATCCTATGACAGAGGCATGATGAGGAATAGATTAACGCTGACATTCCCCGTGTCTATGCCGAGCTGAACACACTTAAAGCCTAAAGTCATATTATCATGCAAAGCCAACATTCTGCATATTGATGGACTTCCTGGAGCTGCACGTCTTCACCTCCACACTGTGACCTGAAAAAGACAGCTGGTACCATTTATTAAACCAAATGCTACCACGAAAATGCAAAAAAACATCACATTTAGTATTATAATCACAAGTTTTTAATTATATTACAAGATATTTTCATGTTACAGCAAAGGGATTGTCACATAATAACATATTTTCATCTTTTAAGTGACATAAGATATTTTCATGCTGTAATTATCACATTTATATTTATATTATCATGTCATAATAAGATATTCTAGTAGCATAACTAAGTATTTTTTACCTTCTACTGGCATGTTTTTTTTTTTTTTTTTTTTGTTTTTTTTATGTCCAAACAACAAAATAACAAATGGTGCCAGGCACAACAAGCTCCACCCCTCAGAAACAATTTTATCTTTTAATGGACATCTATGTCTTCAAAAGTGAGAGAGTAAAAAGTAGCTTTATGCAAAACTGAGTCTACAGGAATGAAAAGGAAATCCCTGATTTGTCTTATCTATTATTATGAATACACCATTTTTGGTGACCTTTGACCTAATTCACCCAAGTTGAATGGGATCTATTCTGGACCAGCTCACACCTTCCCTGAAAATTTCATGGAAGTTAAATATACCCTCACCTATGATCACATTTGTCATGTAATAAAAAACCTGACATTACATCTGTTTTTATTACATTTACTAAATATTGGTGACGTTTTGTTACTGTCGAGTCATGCATGTGGAAGTGAAATAGTTAATAGATACAATTTATGAGCCTGTTAGCATCCATCCATCCATCCACCTTTCCTTCCTTCTCTCCATCCATCCATCCACCTATCCTTCCTTCTCTCCATCCATCCATCCATCCACCCACCTATCCTTCCTTCTCCCCATCCATCCACCTATCCTTTGTTCTCTCATCCATCCATCCACCTATCCTTCCTTCTCTCCATCCATCCATCCATCCATCCACCTATCCTTCCTTCTCTCCATCCATCCATCCATCCACCTATCCTTTGTTCTCTCATCCATCCATCCACCTATCCTTCCTTCTCTCATCCATCCATCCACCTATCCTTTGTTCTCTCATCCATCCATCCACCTATCCTTCCTTCTCTCATCCATCCATCCACCTATCCTTCCTTCTCTCCATCCATCCATGCATCCATCCAATCAACACAGAGTAAATATCGTTTTCCCGCAGATATTTCAAATGCAAAAGCAGCTAGTGTAATTTCTACTTTCCATCCCACAGGGAGGGATCTGGAGAATTTTTCTGCGGCCAGTGTTTGGCCCATGGACCTTATGTTCAACACCAGTTGATAGCTTGAAGAGGCTGTCTTAACTGAGCCCATTTGTTGGCGGGAGGAGAGAGAGAACGAGAGAGAGACAGGGTGGTTTTGGGGTTTAATACCAGACAGCTGTGCAATTACACCTCAGCACAAAACCAAGCCAATCTCCTATAGACAGTAATGGGTGCATTGATACACCAGTGTGTGTGTGTGTGTGTGCGTGTGTGTATGTGTGTGCGTGCGAACAGTCCACACACACTGGATTGTCAACATAATGTCACACTCACATCTCAGGTTGAGCAGTGAAGCAACGTCTTGTTTCTTTTTTTTTTTTTTCTCCCAGCGCTTGTTACTTGATAATGAAAGCGAGATGATGGCAGCGAAATGCACCCATATTAATCTCTCAGCGTTTTCCACCATGACAGCACAATTTTCAGCAGCTCCTCCGACGATCAGCCACCTCGCCGTATACGTCTCTCAGAGCAGATGCAATGCAGAAGACGCTTGCATCTCCCAGATCCAATTTGGATATAGTGTTTAAGGCCTGTCATTGCGGGAAAAGACAGAGAGCCAGAGAAAATGGTCGACATGAAAAGAAAGTTTGGACGGCGGCTGGAGTTTACCCAATAAACGCTTTGTTTTTCCAAGCACTTTCTTGTTTTTTTTTTTTGTTTTACTCTGATTAGTTTATTCTTCATTTACCTTCATGAACTGGATCTGTGCCAAAACACTTCTTGTTTCTCGCTGCTTTGTTCATTTATTTGTAGATAGCTATTTATGCTGATGTTTCTAAAAGGCTGATCCACAGAAAAAAAGACCAAACCTGAATTGTATTTTTCATTGACACGTGTTCTTCGATCCAAAATCCATTAATATAAACCAGAATGACATATTTATTAATGACTATGAACATTTGCATCCATCAGTGGTGTATCAATCCATGGAGTCATTGATTAGTGCAGTTAAAGTATGTAAATGCAGCTTTATTTGTAGGAGAAAATAAACAATTCATTATATTGTATGGACACAAAGTATGATCATAGACGTGTACATAGGCTTCTTTATCTACAGCATATCTAAGTGTTTTCATTCTATAAGGCTGGAGGTACCTGAATGCAACACAGAGACATGTGGTGTGTTAATATGTTTGAAATTTCAGTGGAATAAACATGTTGCAATGGGTTATTTAAAAATTCAGTCAGTGAAGTTACCTAATCTGGTTCCTTGCACATTAAGCGGAAAAGAAGAAAAGAAAAATCCATATAAATACTGAATATTGCATATACTACACTTGTATACTGAATATTACATATACTACACTTGTATACAGAATATTACATATACTACACTTATATACTGAATATTACATATACTACACTTGTATACTGAATAGTACATATAGTACACTTGTATACTGAATATTGCATATACTACACTTATATACTGAATAGTACATATAGTACACTTCATGTTTATATATATTTCTCCCTTTTCTAGTGGATTCTATATGTTACATATTCTATCCTAGATACTACATGCTGTTTCCTGTAGTAGTACAAATTGCAGTATTCTGTTCTGAAACGTGAGTGTGTTGTACGACATAGACCATGAGACATATCACCATGGAGACAATCTCATCTGTTTAGGGATGTTTACAGAACATTATGTTTACATAGAAATCTCATTCAAATCATTTGCTGTAAATAACTTTGTTCATCTTCTCCTTCGTTTGTTTGGATGTGTTCATCTACAGCTGTTTGCCTTTTATCTGTGTATGTAGTCATGTTTATGAATCATATTGAACCAAAAACACTTCTGTGGATATACTCAGTCCTCACCCCTGCACGTTTTTGGACTAGATGTCCTAAGCTGTGCATCCTTATTTAATATGGATCAACAGTGAACATCAATCCAAAGTCGAACAAGAGGAAGAAGGTAACAGCAATGCATGATGGGATGCACTACACAAGTTGTTACATACTGTGCATATATATATATATATATATATATATATATATATATATATATATACACACACACACTAGATAGTACATTTTACATACTAAAGTGCATACTACGTATATGTAGTATGCAATATAAAACTCCTTGAAACTACATGTTTCATATATTACACAAATATGCTGATATTACATGTTTCATATATTACACTCGTATATTGGAACTACATGTTACATATAGTACACGTAACATGTTACACGTTTCTATGTATATATTTATTACACTTATACAGCAGCTAATTCTAAACTGAAACTGAAATTTCTTTTTAAGATTTTTAACATAGATTTGAGTCAATTACTGTTAATATTGTGCATATATATTTTGGACTAGCAGACCTTGAGAAGAAAAATAAATTAATAAATACATGAAGTCATTTGGCAGGAGGACATTTACTCCACGTCTGGCATGGTTTTTGATTTTGATGCCGAATGGATGATATAAAGTATCGACAGACACCTTGACATTGACTTTTTTATAAAGTGGAAAAGACTGTGGCCAAACTGTGTGTGCTTGTAGTATTAAAAAAAAAGAAAAGCACAATAGGCTAAAGAGGTGCTTTCCAGATTTGTCAGTTTGGAGTAACAGGGATGCCTTGTCCACAGTAATAACCCACCACAGCTTCTCCTTGAAAAGACAAGTCATAAGCAGCGTTGGTGAAATTATAATTCCTTTCTGTCGACTTCTTCCTTCCAGAGAATCAATAAAAATAAACCATTTTGGATTAACGGCTTCTCAAATACTGTTGCTTCTGTGGTTGCACACAAACATTCTCTGTAAATGGGGAAAAAAATGGATGAGACACAAGACATAGAGGAGCAAAAAACAGAATATATTACACTTCTATACTGGATACTATACATTATATACTAGGGCATTAACAACTTCAGTTTGTTTTTTTAAGTTGACTTAACTGTCAAAGTCGGAGTCGAGTTGATGTGTCCTGATGATTTCATGACATCGTCAGCTGAGGAACAACACAGACACGCAACTAAACCCCCCCCCCCCCCAACACACACATGGACAGACGTCTGTCCAGCAATGAGCAACTTGTATTAAAGTTCACTGTAACATAACATCGTCCACTGACAAGACACAAGCATCAACATTTTAACCCCCCAAAAAACAAAGGCTAACATTAGCAAAGAGTTTTCTGTTAAATTTAACTGAACATCAGTAAGTGAACATACGTCCATGTTTGGTCTGCACCCACTGACTGTCCAGACGTCTGTCACGCAACGCATCCTCACTGTTTATATTAAGTGCAAAACATTCAAGTCAGTGGCCACGACACACACCACACTGTCCACATCATGTTTGGAAAAAAGGACTGTGCTGCTGCTCACTCAGGTTAGCTAGCGGACGCTGCTTATATCACGCAGGTTAGCTAATGAATGCCTCTTCAGATGGCCTTGCCATTTTTTTTTTTCAACTAAAGTGAAGTAAAAGAGAGTGACAGACACACATGTGATGTGTGTCTGTCACTCTCTTTTGTTTTGTTAATTAGCCCACAACTACCTGACCTGCAGCAGCCACGTCTGGTTTAGGTCTGACTGTTTATGCAGAGGGAGAGAATGCGACTCCTCCAAATTTAAGTCTACTTTTGCTACGGGAGTCAACGTGTCGACTAGTCCCTAATATATACTACATGTAAATACTGGATACAACATAATACATACTATATATATGCTGGATACTGTATGTTACATACAAATCCTGCATACTACATAATTTTTACTTCATATATAGCGGATACCATATTTTATATACTCCATGTAAATACCAGATACTACACATGCTACATATATATTAGACACTATTTTATACTACATATATCTAGTGATACTATACATACTACACAGATACTTGACACTACACTTTACATACTTCACATAGAGTACATACAACATGTACATACTACATATATACTGGATGCTAGATCTGTCACACACACACACACACACACACTGGATACTTCATGTTATTACACTTATATACTGGATACTACATGTTACACATGTGTTGGAAAATTACAAAAATACCAGATATAGATGTAATGCAATGTTTTATATAAATGTATGGATTGGGGTTTGAGTGTGTTCAGACAGAGAGAAATTACAAAATGGGAGATGGGTCTGAAATACGGGAGAGTCCTGTGAGTGTGGACACTTAGAGGACACATTATCCAGACAAATATGACACAAATATCCTGTCCATATATGACACCTATATAGTGGATTCTCCATGTTCCCTATATGACACTTAGCTACTGGTTGCAGGTTCCATATAAACATAGTGTCATAGTGTCTTCATGTAAACGGGATGAGACAGCAGATACAGAAACAGCAACAACAATAAAAAGCTGTTTCTGACTTGAGCTAAAGCCTGGACTGTGATATTTCCCATAAAGGTTGTCTTGCATTTTCTCTGTTATCTCCCTCCAGTCTCTTCTTCTTCTTCTCCTTCGTCGTCTTCTTCTCACTTTAGCTTCCTCTTCCTCACCCACGCCCTATTTCCCAGGACCATTTTCTGACAGAAAACATTACCGCCATTACAGATCAGTAGATACTGTTCGCCAGATGTCAAAAGAATCAGATTGATCACATGGCACGACAGAAGTGTTGCACAGTGGCAGAGGGGGACAGTCAAATGGCAGAAAATAATAGGGTGCTTGCCAGGCCTGACAGATAACTTGGAGGAAGCCGTACAATAGGCGAGCAAACATGGCTGAGCTCCACAATGGAACAAGCAGGAAATGGCTTTGCATTTCAGCCGTCGTCTCATTTTAGCTGACATCCCAGATAGCATATGTCACACTGTAGAAAAATATCCACGCACGGCATTCGGTGAATCACAGCAGCAGCAGCAGCAGCCGTCGCCCCAAGCCCCCCCCTCCACCCACCCCCCCTAAACCCCCAATCACAGCCAGACCTGCAAAATGTGCACGTAAGAAAAGAAGAAGAAAAAAAAAAAACACGGTTATTTTTGGTCACCTCCCAATACGGATAATTCCCAGACTTACGCTCAATTAGCTTTTAATTACAAATCAATCTAATTTGAATAAAAACATCAATCCTCATTCAAAATAAGCAATTTATCTGCAATTACAAAACCCATGAAAGTGTAATTAGACATGGACCCACTAAAAATCACATGATGATAAAACAGCATTTCTCAGTGTTTACCTCCGTGTTCTGTTATTTATTCAGGTTATGAACTGAAGCACTACATTTACTTATTTATTTAATGTTTTTAATGCACTAGCGTCAGTTGCATATTGATGACCAAAGAACAAAAATATACTTAAAAAAAACAGTAGAAATCATGAGATTATAAAGATGAAATTGTGAGATAAAACGTTAAAATTATGTGAAAAAATTTACAAAATTATGAGATAAATTCAAAATCATAAGATTAAGTCAAAATTATGTGATAAAAACTCAAAATTATGAGGTAAAAATCATCAGATTAAAAAATCAAAATTATGAGATAAAAAGCTAAAATTATCAGATAAAGTGTCAAAATTATGAGATTAAAAAATCAAAATTATGTGGTTAAAAAATCAAAATTATGAGATTAAAAAGTCAAAATTATGTGATTAAAAAGCCAAAATTATGTGATGAAAAGTAAAAATTAGGAGATCAAGTCAAAATCATGAGATTAAGTCAAAATTGTGTAATTAAAAAGTCAAAATTACGAGATAAAAAGCTAAAATTATCAAATAAAGTGTCAAAATTATGAGATTAAAAAAACCAAACTTATCAGATAAAAAGTCTAAATTCCCAGTCACTAAACACTATCAGATTTAATCCATATATAAGGCGCTGTGTTTTTTGTAGAACTAGTTAATATACAGTAACAATAACTGCCTCATGTCAAATAATCTACCTACAACTACTGGACGACAACAGAACTTTAAGGTCATTTTTCTCAGTTTGTACTTTGTAGGAGAGAATAAAAATCCTAAAAACAACACGTTTACAAGATGTGATTTAAAAAACACACTTCAGATAAAGATAAATCGATAAAGAAGAAAAAGGAAACGGTGAATTCAGGATGTGAATGCATGTCACCTCTTGAATACCTCTGTATCAGTTGGGGGTACGTAACCGTGGTAACCAGCCATCCTCACTTCGACTAGGATGTGTGTAATACTAGAAGAATTACTGGGATCTGTCCGATAATATTGACGACTGGGCTCTGTTCGCCTTCTGCCGTTGTTTACTCTTGAATTATGCAGGATCTGGTGAAGTGTCTGGGTCTGTCATATTCTAATATTTACTGTAAATAATATTCACTTTACATATAATGTTTCAGTGCAAAAATAAATCTGACCTACTTTTTTATCCAACTAATTAGCATTTGAATATTTACTAATAACATATAACAATATAAGAATAACATGTGGAATTAATATTTTAAACTACTCAAACTACTACTATCGACATACAATCATGAATTGTTAAATATTTATTTTTATTTTTATTATTTTTTAAAGTGTTGTTTTAACATTGTGTTCTTACCCATTTAAACAACACCCCTCTCTCTGAAGAGGCATTCGCTAGCTAATCTGCATGAGCAGCAGCAAAATCCTTTTTACCAAACATGATGTGGACAGTGTGGTGTGCGTTTTGGCCACTGCATAAAATGTTTTGCACTTAATATAAACAGTGAGGACTCATGACAGACGTGTGGACAGTAGGTTTTAGAGCCGTGGGTTCAGACTAAATGTGGACATACTGATATTGTCCAGTTAAATTTAACAGAAAACGTTAGCCTTTATTTTGTTGGGGTTAAAATGCTGATGCTTGTGTCTTGTCAGAGGACATTGTTACATTACAGTGAACTTTAATACAAATTGCTCATTGTGTTTTTTTTTGTTTTTTTTACGTGTCTGTGTTGTTCCTCAGTTGACGATGTGATGACGTCATCACGACACGTCGACTCAACTTTTTTGTCGGATAAGTCGACTTGAAAACAACTCGAGTCGTTAAATGCTGTAGTTTATACACAGTGAAAATGAGTTCCAAGTTGTTGCACAATATTGCTATTAATATAATTATTGCACAGATGGAATCCTACAGTTATTGCAGAGGAAGTGATTTATCACCATTTATTGTAGTGTTCTCAGATCCTCAAATGCTTTGTTTGTTGTCGTGTGGATGTTATACGTGGTCATCGTTTCTCCTCAGGCTTTAAACCGTGTGTGTTAAAGCCTTTGAAGCATTGGCATCCTGCGGTAAAACCCACAGCCCCCCCTCCCCCTCCCCCTCCCTCCTCTGCGTGTGGGCGTTGGCATCATCTCCCCCTCCTTCTGTCATAAAGAACACACTCCAAGCGTCGTTTAACCTTGAGGTGTTGCTTCATCGGGGCACATATCACCTTCGCCGGCCCCTCCTCAGCTCGCAGTATAAATCAAAATGTCGGCCTGGCGTTTTTAGGATGACTCAGCTGTTTTGGGGGAACTGATTGAATTTTATCTTGATTTCATAAAACATTTAGACAAACCAATTAAAGAGGTGGCTGACTGCAGCCGCCAGCACTTAATCCATCATGCTGTCACAGGGACAAAATCAGATTGACAGTAATGTAGTCGATATGTTGGGGTATTTGCAATGGGGTACAATAAAGTGGAAGTTAATTGGACTAACCCCAGGAAGGAGTCCTGACTGATATGAAAACGGCTGCTGCTTCCGTGACACTCTTCACCCATCTCCATTATTTCAGAAGGTGTACATTTTTAACCGTGTTGGCTCGGCTTCGCTGTCACCTTTGACTCTGTTCATTTCATTTTCTGTGTACTCGCTCACACTGTGCAGTCGATCCATTGCAGGGCAGTAGTTTTATACTGCAGTGCGGTCCGAATATTGTAATAAGATGGATGGACACGGTATGGTTTACTGGACGACTGGGTATCGTCCACCCACTTATTTCTATTGTTATCATTATTATTGTTTTTGTAATTGATATTGTAAGTAGTAGTAGTAGTACTTCTGACTTATTTGGACAAGTAGTAGTAGTACTTCTAATTTATATGCACAAGTAGTAGTAGTAGTACTTCTAACTTATTTGCACACGTAGTAGTAGTAGTATTTCTAACTTGTTTGGACAAGTAGTAGTAGTAGTATTTCTAACTTATTTGTAGTAGTAGTAGTAGTAGTATTTCTAACTTATTTGTAGTAGTAGTAGTAGTGGTATTTCTAACTTATTTGTAGTAGTAGTAGTAGTAGTATTTCTAACTTATTTGTAGTGGTAGTAGTAGTAGTATTTCTAACTTATTTGTAGTAGTAGTAGTAGTATTTCTAACTTATTTGTAGTAGTAGTAGTAGTATTTCTAACTTATTTGTAGTAGTAGTAGTATTTCTAACTTATTTGTAGTAGTAGTAGTATTTCTAACTTATTTGTAGTAGTAGTAGTAGTATTTCTAACTTATTTGTAGTAGTAGTATTTCTAACTTATTTGTAGTAGTAGTAGTATTTCTAACTTATTTGTAGTAGTAGTAGTATTTCTAACTTATTTGTAGTAGTAGTAGTAGTAGTATTTCTAACTTATTTTCACAGTAGAACTCTTTATCTTGTCTAGTCGATAACGTTATTTAATTATGTAACTGGTTAACCCTTTAATGCCTGATGCGTTAGTCCTACTAGCTACTATTTTCAATAGTTTTTAGTTTTAAATGCTGACATTCTAAATTTAAAACATGAGTTACAGGTGAAATCATGTGTGGACATTAACACATTCTCTGTGGCGTTAAGGTGGAACTCCCACAGAACTCCATCTTCCTTTGTTTTAAGGCGGTCTTCTTAATTACCCGCTGTCCCATCCGGGTTGTAAATGAGCCTTTTATTACCGTTCTGTAATCAGAATAAATCCTCCAGTCTATTCATTGGCCTGTTGCCCCTCCATTGATTTATAAATGACCCATATATTATTAATCCAATGTTTTCCCCCCTTTTTTTCTGCCTCTTTTTAAACCTCATTATGAGCTCTATCTGCGAACAAAGGGCACCTCGTGTGTGATAAGGACATTTCTCCAGAATTCTCTCCGAGGTTTGTTTCTCGATATGATACTGTGTTGTGTTGATAAGGCAAAGCACGGCTGTGATATCAATGCTTCCTCCCACCACGTCCTATCTTTTTATCTGCAATGTTCCTCATGCAATTTCTTATTATTTCCTTTAACCTTTGTCTTGTTTGAGAAGACAAAAGTACACCGTGACATAGAAGTTGTATAAAATGTACTTCTAGGCAGGAAATTAAAGTTTATGACCAGAATGACAGTGTCTGACTTTCTCTTTTTTTTTTTGTTTTTGTTTTTTTTGTTTTGTTTTCTTAAAAACAGGCACGAAACAAAGGAGATTTTATTTTTTATTTTTGCCTTTTATTTTGTTAAATTTTGGATTAACTTTTAAAATATTCATGTTTTTACTCTTATTTTATTATTGCTTCTAACATATATTTGATGTTGTAACAAGTTGATTATTTTTTTTTCCATTTTAGTTTGGTCACAATACAAAAATAACTATTTTTTTTTTAAATTTTATTTTGCTTTTCCCACCTCACAGGGACTATTATAACATAAAACATAGATTTATAATTTTTTTTTTTACTGACCCTAAATTTAACTAACTTGGTTCAAATTAGGTGTTCAGTATTAGCTCTTTGTGTTTGTATCATTAGCAATTAGTAAAGGGTCATAAAATGCTAATGCTATCATTTCTACCGTTTGGTTGAATTATAACATGAATACCAAAGTATTTCTGAAACATGATGAGGATTATTTATGTCAATCACAGTAACTAAGTCTCTTTCTCTCTCTCTCTCTCAGATTTTGGGTGGTTGACCTTTGACATGTTCAGGATGGGGTGGCAAATTTTGATGCCTGACCATGAAAAACTTAACAATTTATTGTGTTTGATAATACTCCTTCCCTAGTTTAGGTCAAAGGTCAAGGTCACAATAAAGGTCAAAATAAAATTTTGGATCTAACTTTGAACTATTCAGAGCTTAAATCTCCGCCCCTTCCAGGAGGCTCATGAGGCCTAGGATCGGAAAATTAATGAATGTTATTCAATGGGAAATAAAATGTTAAAATGGTATCTGGTTTGTCGTGTGCCCTGAATCACACACCTGTTGTACCTCATAATAAATTATAATTATTGATGTTTCAACTGCTTCTGTTAACCAACGGCTGATTTATTAGTGAGTAAAAGCTGTTAATAATTTGGACTACCTGGCGCACATGTGATGTCACCACTCACCGCCATCCTGTCTTCAGTGGAGTGTGACGTAATCTCTTACTAAGCCTACATAAAACCTAACGTCGCATTTGCTTCCATCAAAAACGGGTGGTCTGCCTATGACACATCAAATATTTCTTATTAACCGCTATCATATGTGAATTTCAGAGCACTTGTCAAACTGAATCAGAATTTAGCTTGACTCGCTCCATTCAAATTTTTTGCGAGCTAAGCACCCATGGATCGGAAGTAGAAGGGCGTGACTTATGGATCAGTATTAGCTATAGACCACTGGCAATTCAGAATAATTATGGAGAATGTCTGAGTTCTTAGTCCCGTACGAATGCGACATGTCTGTGATTTGCTCAGTAATAATTCCGCTGCAAATTACCATTTGTGTTTGGGCGAAAAACAGACGTCCAGTGGTAATTCAAGTCCCGTGTGAATGCAAATGTTTGTGTTTGTTATTTCAATTGCGAGCCTTTTGGCTTTTTATGGAGTTAATAATGGAGATTGTGTGGCAGCATGTGGCAAAAGGAAGATATGGCCATAACATATTTATAATAGTTATATTCAATATTTATAACTACCTGAAGTTGTCTTCAGTCGGCCTGTTTTATTCTGCACTGACCCCACTATTATTTTGAAGGTGTGGAGCAAATTTCCAGACTGCATCCCTGCCAATGGTATTTACCCCCTTTATTCTTATGCATACTTTGTTTTCATACCTTATTAAGGCATTGAGACCAAACAGGATGTTGTGAATTTATGACATATCCAGTCATAATGTCTGGAATTTACGTGAATTACAGACGCTTGTTTATCCCGTCCCAATGTGCCACACAATAACACAGAGGTACGGGGGTAATTACAATTTACCAGTGGTCCATAGGTAATACTTATCCCCTGTGAATACGGCATTAACCTCTCAATTCATCTTAATGACTACCAGTTCGCACCAAAATGCTGGTGTTTTAATTCTGCATCTTATGTGTATAGATGTTGACCTATTGTTGACCCAAGAGCTCAGGTTTGTAGTTCCTGTCTGAATGTGAATGCATCAGTGTGTGGCACCGTTATCCAAAACACATTTTCCACACATGACGACAATATTTTTCCTGATCCTGAAATGATACCAGAATAAAAAAGTCTAATACGGTGTCATCTGCCAAGATCCTTTTTTATGACGAGACTTTTTGTTACTTATCTTCTTGCCAAGTCTCCTTAAGTCACCCCGTACTGTCATTTTTATGTCAACTGTAAAATATTTCGCACCGTAATCGAGAATTTTATGCCCTTTTCCAAGTATAAAAAGGTCTAAATTTTGTTATTATGTTATCAAATGGAAACGACAAGCCAAGGAAATGGAGAAAGTGCAACATAACACGATAGAAAAAGAAGTGCAAGTCTGAAGGGAGTTGTCATTTAAAGCCGAGCAAACATCTCACAGCCTGTGGTACAGTAGCAGCGATTAGATCCTAAATGAAATCTGAGATGGTTATCGTAGAGACACGCATTTTCAGTTCCTCGATCCACTGAACCGACCGAATATGGGAATTAAATAAGATGCCTTTATTGACCCTTTAGTTTCACATTACAGTCTGAAATGAGATCACGGGAATGAAAGAAGCTCTGATCAATGCCTCTGTGGAGAAGTGAAATTAATAAAAGTCACGGCTGTATTGATAAAGCCTTTGGCAGATAAAGGCTGTCTGGGAGAGAAACACAGTAAATATTCATAAACACCAACAAAGCATCCTTTATTTAATGCAAAAATTACACTGAAGATATTAACAGTTAAAGGGAGTTAAAATCATTTTAGGCCAATTCAATCTAAAGTGGATCAGAAGAGTAAAATACTATCATAATAATCTATAAATAATGGAAAATGCTAATTTTCTTTTCTGTTTTAGTGGGAAAAAAAGTACAAAAAAAAACTAGTATTTTATGAAAAAAATGGGAATAAACTGAAATGTTTGTGGAATTTTACCAATATTCTTCCTGTTACTAAATGTTAGTATTAGTTAGTATTCAATTAGTCAGAGGTGGTAAAAGTACTCACATTCTGTACTTAAGTAAAAGTACAGCTACTTGTGTCAAAAATACTCTGGTAAAAGTAAAAGTACTGATTCAACTCCTTTACTGAAGTAAAAAAGTACAACTACTGAATTGTAATAAAGTAAAATAATCGACTCTGCATAAAAGCATATGGTCTCAGCCATAATACGTATATGATGTGTGTGTTATGTTCAAAATGTCAAAGTTATTCTTCTTGGTGCAAATGGTTCATAAATGTAGCATCAACTGGACTAAAAAGTCATATTCTATTTAAAATAAAAAGTTGGTAAAACTGCCCCCAGGTAATTCATGTGGTGTTTTCTTCCCTTTTCAATTTTGGTTCATTGTCGGATTGGTGTTTAATTTAATTTCAAAGTCTTAAAGTCTAGAATTTAACTTTCTCTGAGCTGTAAGAGCCCTGTTACTGGTCTGGTCCACTTTATATCATATTAGGCTGTATGTGACCCCTGAACTAAAATGAATATTACATCCCTGTTGTTTTGTAATAAACGTCCAAAATATAATAACTTTTTTCATTTAATTTTGTAATAAACTGCCCCAACGCATTTTGTATTAAATGTTTTCCTCATTTCTATTTCCAAAATATATCCGTAATTTCAAATTGTCCTAATGTCTAATATGTTTAATTAACAGCCAAGACAAAACCCAAACATCTCCTTGAGTTTTAATGCACCACCAAAGTGCCCTGCCGCTGCAAAATGGAATAACTTATTACATAATGCGTTGGGGCATTACAAAATGAAATGAAAAAGTTATTGCATTTTATGTTTATTACAAAATGCGGCTCAACATCCCTGGTTTACAGGCTGCCAATATTTCTAAACTGAAATCACTGGTCTACAAGTAAAATGTTTCCGGAATAAAACTAATGAAATGTTACCATGTCATGTGTGTTAATGATCCACATAATTTCTAAGTAAAAATGCAAAATTCAGAGGATAATATTCTAATAAATGGTTATAAATGACTTACAAATGGATAAATACAGAGGAAAATGAATTTGGGAACTGCCACAAAAGCTTCTTTATGGGTTGAAATGAACAGATAATACCGCTGTATCATTAATCGCAGTTATTTGTCTGACAATTAATCGTGTGGTAGTTTCATCACTGTAATATGGAGGAGAAAAGGCTAATAAATGGAATTACGTACGGTGTGTAAACTGTACTGAAGAAGCCGTTCATTGTTTCTTTGACATCGGCGCTGGCTCTGCAGGCGTTTGAGCGCTGCAGAAATGTGCAGATACTGAATGCAGTCATCAATTCTAATCAACATGCTGCCTCAAGTCCATTGTGCACACAGTTTCAGCTCCTTCAATTACCACAGCAAATTGGCTTTGAAGCCACAGAGTCAACCGAAGCAGTTAATTCTCAATTAGCATCATGAAAGTGGGCGTGGCATTGACGTCCCGCTCACATTCGCTAATTTATTTTCACGCATGACATTGTGTTTTAACAGGGAAGCGTTTCAGTATTTCAAATATAATGACCAACTACTACTTTTATGGCAGTTCCCCAATGAATTTTTCCTCTTTATTTATTCTTTTGTCTGTGATTTATCAGCATTTATTACACCCTTACATGGGCATAAAAATGGAGGCGTCCATACCAATATTTGGATGTTTGTAAAATGTCCATACCAATTTTTGAATAGGAAATTACATGACATTTAGGAAACAAAAGGTTCTTTATGGGTTAATAAAACCCACAGCCCATTTGTTCTATGCATCTAAAATTTGCTCAAATTGAGCAAACCAACACTTTTGTCATTTGTTTACAGATTCATATTCAAGTATGTAAAATTTAGCACAATATATATATATATATATATATATATATATATATATGTATACATATATATATAGAGAGAGAGATATTCATTAGTTATCTAAAATTAAACAAGTAATGAAAGCCACAACAAACATCGAATTTGGACCTTTTTCCAAAATATAAACCAAATAAATATGAATTCAATCTTGCTGCTACAGACTTAAATTCCATACATTATAAGTAAATGGGGGAGGGGTAGGTCAGTATTTTAATGTGACAGAATGGTGGAAGACATTCTGAATTATCCGTCATTTTAAAAGAAAAATTAGTCAATTACGGAATATTTTCAGTTAACGCACCCTCTGGTCAACAGACATGAAACCGTTTATATCAATAGATGCTTTTATTCAATGGGTTTGTTTGTGTCTTTATGGGTTAATAAAACCCACAGCCCATTTATTCTACACATCTAAAAGCGTCGCTGTTTGCTAGCGTGGCGCTCAACGTCCTGGTTTGTTGTTCAAACAATGAATAACAAAGAGGGCTCAAGGAATTTTCCGTACAGAGAGCGAAGAGAGCAAAGACGCTTTACATATCCACATTCTGTCAGAGAAATAAATAAATTACCTGCTGCTTCTACAAAAACAAACAGCTGTCAAAAAGTCACTGAGGGGCGCCTCACATACACCGCTCTCCCTCCGGAAATCAAATCCCAGCAAAGAAACATTCTTCTTTTTTTTTTTTATTGTATCCGAGTTTGTTTGTTTTTTCGTACGTTTCCATCTAAGAACAAAAATCAGGCACATATGATCCTGGAAGGTGTGTGTGTTGTTAATGTGTCACTACAGAGTAATCCTCCTTTAGCCCCAGGATCTGCTTCTGATCTGCACTTTAACAACAAACAAAAACACCTTTATTATTATTAATGCCTTGTACGCTGCACTAGATGCAAATGCCACAAATGAAGGTAAAAACAAATAAAACGACAACGAACACGACAGCACTAAAGTGTTTAACCGGCTTTTTAGTGAGGAGGAAAAAAATGTAATAAATAAATAAATAAAAATCTAAATTTAGGAGCGGAATATCGATCTGCTGAGGAGTCTGGATCATCTGGTGTTTAGTCAGGCCTGTTTTAAATTAGATTAGATTAGGTTACCGTATAAAATTAGAGTATGTTAGATTAGATTAATTTAGATTAGATTACAGTTTATTACATTGGCTTATTACAATTTTATTAGTTCAGAAAATCATCGGTTAAATTTTGATGTTAGGGTTCAAACACGTACGTCTCTGATTGTAGTTTTAATTTCTTTCTTCTGGGTCATAGTATATGTTTTTTAAATGATTTCCGACAATCTATTTTATTTCTTTTAAATGATTGTTATCATGAGAATGAGATTTTAGTACATTTTATCATAAGTAAATGCAGTGGTACCTCTACATATGAAATGTGATGATGATGATGTGTCCAGAAGTGTTTTCATACCATGAATTTTACACAATACATTTTTTTTTTAAATGACAGATTTTGTATGAAAGATGTGTAAAAAGAAAATGTAGATTTATATTTTAGCCCGCCCAGACTAACACCAGCTGTTGGTGGTATTACCTGTGAGAACATGGATTCTGTCTAACCTGAAAATTGTTAGCCCGTCCATGCTAATATTGATCCACATCTGGGTGAGAATAAGGATGCAGCAGTCTGGTGGATCATGTTTGGCATTTCAGTCCAGTTTGTTTTCCAGTGAGCGTACGTTGGCGAGCAGGACGGCGGTCGGAACGCTCTTAGCTTAGCTATAAATCCACCGTCACAGCCGCGCTTCTGCCTCCTCCAATGTCGGCTTTTGTGGGAGGGTGACTCCGCTGCTCTGTAGCGTCTCCGGGCTTGTGGAGTCCAAGTTTTTAACAATTTTCCTGAAGCTGGTGATAGTCTGTCGGTCATATACTCTTCTTGCACCGTTCAGTTGAACTGTTGATACGAAAAGCACTGGTCAAAGTGGAGGAATGAGTGTTTTAGTGGGCCACAGCAGCTGCTCCATAATGAATGAGGGTTAAAGGGTAATGAAAAGCATCATGGGTAGCTCCCTCACAGCCAATGGGATGATACGTACAGTACGTATGTGACATATTTATGTAAATTATGTAGATGCGTATAGTAATGTACTGTATTTATGAGGTTTCAGTTTACTTTCATGAATAGAATTTTCTTTCGTAGTTAGAGATGAAAAATTAAGGTAAAGGTTTTTCGTTACTTGTATTTTTCGTTAGCTGGGGCTTTCGTAAGTAGAGGTACCACTGGTAATGATAATTTCTCCACAGGTATGTTGTCCACTGTCCCTGTCAAATAAAGAATAAACTATATACATGGTAAAGACAGGTCCTCAGGATCTATTTTTGTTCTTTTTCTTTGACTTGAATAACAATAAACTTTCCTTTAATCGTTGAATGAAACCCTTTTGGTATCCAACCCTACACTGGTACTTGGTGTGTACTCTGAACTAA
Organism: Siphamia tubifer; assembly: GCA_020466265.1. Classification (NCBI taxonomy): domain Eukaryota; kingdom Metazoa; phylum Chordata; class Actinopteri; order Kurtiformes; family Apogonidae; genus Siphamia; species Siphamia tubifer. The sequence goes on from CM035800.1 coordinate 25,729,963, forward strand.
CAGCCACAAACTAAAAATTCAAATTTAGATTTTTGATTCTCTTTGATTCTCTGAATTTCTGTTCTGTTTCTCTACGTCACAGAATTTCATCTATTTTCTAATTGTGCCCGAGTCTGAAAAGGTCAACAGTGGAATTTAACAGCGCTCTGTTGTCTTCGCCACATTATGCAGCCTTGATGTGTAAATACCTCAATCCAATCTGACAGCATCATTTTCTTCTGTCATCACAATGACTGCGGGCACTCACCGCTTCACGCCTCCAATTAAACCAAGTGCCTCACCTATCCCTTTAAACCCAGGTCATGTGGAGATTTGGCGTCTCTTCATGCAAATAAACACCGAGCGACCGGAGTATTTTACATGAAAGCGTCGGGGGGAAAAATGAGGAGGACGGTGATTAGATGGGCAGAAAGGTCAAACAACAACAAGTGTAGGAAGATTTATTCGCTCCTGTATTTGCAGAGTTATTCAGTAATTTATTGGATTATTCTCACAGTCTAGTGCTGTATGTTGGCTCCACACAAAGCAGCGAGAGATAAAAAAAAACAGATAGGCCTTTTGAGAATAGGGGAAATTCCTGCTGTAAAAAATGGATTTGGACATAATTCAATTCAGTTTTGAGCTTTTTCTTCGGGGATTCGGTGTTGCAGCTGTATAGAGAGCAAATTAAAGGGATAAGTCACTGATTTAACAATATTTGGCAGCACTTCTCTTTCCCTCAAGGTTAAATAAAAACGATAGGCTACAGATATTTGTATTTAAGCCCTGGGCAGATAGAAAGCATAGGGCCCCAGTGTCAACAAATGCACCCATTGTTCTCAGTGGCTGCAGGATATATATATATACAGAGGCGTCGGAGCACCCCCCGACGCTTCCTGTCCGGGCTTTTTTTTTTTTTTTTCCAACGGTATATCATCGGTGGATTTAGGCGTAAGTTTTCCATCAGTTGTCACAGGAATAACACCTTCTCTGACAGATGATTTGGATGCAGACCCAGGTGTAGCACCATGGAAACTTTCTAACACCTGCCGAGTAGGGTTTTTTTTTGGGGGGGGGGGGGACGATGTGATTTGCAATTCGTTGACATTTAGTAATAAGCAGCAACTGCTTCTGTATCTTTTTCTATCTGATGGTTTTTTCGCTGTTGTTTTCAGAAAAGTAAACACGGAGCTGCTGTGTATTGGCAAGAACTTTGATTTTTTTTCATTTTCAACATGTATTGGTGATTTAACATGTTAATGCGTATTAATATGTATTTGTGATTTGATAAGATCACAGATTTCTTATAATTCACGAAGTTACTACGTTCCATCTGGATTTGTAGTTGTTTTTTTTTTTAGTTAATTTTTTTTTTTCTCTTCCTCCTAACACGCTGATTATTATTGCTTTTGTATTTGTACATTCTTCAATTTTTACTAATGGTTTTACTAAAGGTTTAGCCATTGTGCTATAATCTGACACATTTACATATATGTATGTGTGTTCATTAATGTGCAATGTCCTGAAAAAATAAAAATTAAACAAAAAAACATCCAAATTATTTATTATGAATAAAATAATTTGGAGTTAAAGTTATTTCTTTCTCTTTTACATGCCCATTTTAATTCTGAATAAAGGTTTCCATGTATTCTGCTCTAGTTAATTGTGGAGGTACAGAGGGTTCTGATTGGACATAACGGCCACTTAACGTCTGGATGTCTACTGGAAGAAAACAATTACGTCTACTTCCTGTTTGGCGTTCATTTCACCTAGAAGACCAGATACTACATCTCCATTTTTGCATTTATTTTTGTGATAATTACAAATCAGCAGCTCAACTAAATCAACCATATGAATCTACATAATAATGCAGACAGTGTGAAATATGTGTCACCATGACGACCCCAGGGGCATGTACAGAACGACATTTCTTTTTCCAAAAGTACCCAATGCAATTCTATTTATCCTAATATAAAAGTATATTATGATATTTGTGTTATTGTTTTCTATCCCAGATCCCTGTTAGAAAAGAAACATCCAGACCAGGGCTAAAATTGTTCAGCCTGAATCTCAGTTAAATCCTTTGGATAATGCACGTCTCTACTCCAAACTGACCTTTTCAGACTAGTAATCAATCTAACCCCCACGCCCTGACGGCTGTTGTTTTTCCTCTTGTGTTGATTGTACTTTAGGTTTCTTTAAAGATCCTCCGTAAGCTGAAGTTACTAGTATTATTATTGTTGACACCGAGGGTCCTGTCGCTAAAAATACTGTTCTCCTTTCATGAGTCATGATTGGGTCCATACTTTCCTTCTCCTCTGAGGTTTTTTTTTGTGAGTTTTTTTTTTTCTCAGCACATAAATACTAGTGTGTGCATGTTGGATTCCATTGTATTATATCTGTGTTGCAGAGCTGAAAGTAAAGTTCTGGAGCTGCTGGAATCTTAGTCTGTAGGAACATAAAAAGGCAAGACACATTTATTTGTATAGCACATTTCGTGTACAGGACAATTCAAGGTGTTTTACATAAAAGATATAAGAAAATGTAAATGATTAAAATGCATTAAGTAAGGGATAATGTACTTCCCACGTGTGATTATCAATTTTTTGAAGCCTAATGAGTAGTATTTTTGCAATTAAATCGGTCTTTCCTGGGGTCAATTATAAAGAATTTAAGGTGAAACGTTGGAAAAGATCATTGTGAATCCTGCTCATTCACCCCTCAGTTGATTCCCTTAAAATTCCAGCAGGTTCATGTAATACGTCTTAAAATGGTATCAATTGACAATTCAGATTAAGACTCAATTAAGTGCATGAGCCATTTCACTCTTGAGAACCGTACCAGAAAAGCTTTATTGGGGCGGCCATGGCTCAGTTGATAGAGCAGGTCGTCCAATAACCAAAGGGTTGATGGTTCGACTCCCATTGTGTCCTTGAGCAAGACAGTTCCACCTCCTTGCATCCAGTGTCACTGGTGTATGAATGTTCGATGGTGGTCAAAGGGGCCAGAGGCGAAAAATGACAGCCTGCCCCAGGACAACTGTGGCTACATATGTAGTTTACCACCACCAGAGTGAGAATGTGAGAGTGAATGAACTATGGATCACTAATGTAAAGCACTTTGAGTGGGCAAAAAAGTGCTATATAAAGGTTCATAAAAATACTTAGGATTTAATGCCACATTACAGTTTTTTGAAGCATAATGTGTCGCATTTTTGTAATTAAAACAGCCGTTTCTGGGGTTAATTATAAAGAATTTAAAGTGAAACCTTGGAATTGATCATTCATGTAATACGTCTTAAAATGGCATCAATCGGCAATTCAGATTAAGACTCAATTAAGTGCATGAGCCATTTCACTCTATCAGAAAAGCTTTATTTAAAATGTGAACGAAATCACAGCTTTTACCGCCAGAAAGTAGTCGATTTTTGGCTAGAGCTATTACCAAATAAATTCAGCGTCGATCCAGCGCCGCCTTCATTTAAATGGAATTTATGCTTAAAAAATTCCAACTTCTATCTTCACCTTGAGATGCAGCGCAGCGTGCGATGCAAGGCAATTCTCAAGTGTCACTCAGTCGTGCTGTTTTCTTTGCCGAATGCTCTGAGCGGACTGAGAGGAAGCGACTCACGCTGTGGGCCGATGCAGCGGTGTGTCTAGATTTCCACGAACAGGTGGGCTAGACATGGAGGGAGGCGTCTTGAATTATGGATTTCCCTCCAATTTCTGCCTATCTGAGAAGTTTAGGCGCTAGTAGGAAGCAGAGCTGAGAGAGGGTTTATAGAGTTGTGTTTTTTTGGGAGTATGTGGAGATGGGAGGCAGGTGGTTTCGGGAGCGTCGGTGGGGGTTTGCATACGTTGATATCCTGTCGCTCTACACCTGCAGAGTCGCCCATGAGCACTGATGACTGTAATGCATGTACCGCATGTTCTGAGGATAGTTTTAAAAATGTCTTGTGTTATGATCGACAGCAGTTTGACTTAAGGTTTAAGTGAAGGTTAAAGGGACGTTGATGCTAAGAATCAAACTGGGGGTGTCAAACCTACGTGGACCAAAGAGGGTCTGATGTGGGACCTTTGGATGAATCTACATAATGTACAGAAAATGTTAACGATCAAGGAAGTCACAGTCATTTTAGTTCTAGAATATTAATGTTCTATATTTTTATTAAATGTTTGGTGCATTTTAGATCCACTGTAGGTATGAGATAATTTAGGTTTTATTTATTATTATTATTATTAGTAGTAGTAGTAGTAGTAGTATTAATTATTATCTTTTATTATTGTTATCATTATAATTCTTCTTCTTATTATTATTATTAAATGACAACGTTTGACTTTTTTATGACTTTTATGACACTATAAGTGTTTTAGTTTTTCTTTATATGGGTATTATTATTATTATTATTATTATTATTATTAACTGGGCAAAGTTTATTTTATTTTTTTATGAGTGTTGTTATGAAGTGGAAAGAGTTTAATTTTTTACACAGGAGTTGAATAGTTGAACAGTTTATTTAATTTTTTTATATACATTTTATATAGATTATATTATGAAATTAACACTTTATATATATATATATATATATATATATATATGAGTATTATAAATTGGATAGTATGTAAATGTCAATATTTTTTTCTAAATGTAATGTTATTTTTTGCCCATGAACAGACAAATAATTAAAGTTGTGTGTCTTTACAGGCAGTGATATCAGTAGAATTAGACTTCATTGTTTCTAACTTTATTGGAACACGATGTTCTCTGATTGTACAAAAGACTTGGAAATGTCAGTGCTGGCTGTAAGGAAATATTACAGAAATATTACAGTTCATACCTCACATACTGAACTGAAGAACTGTAATTAACCTTTTTTTTTTTTCCTGACGCACTAAACTTCCTGAAGCTAGTGATATGTCGACAACTGAATGCTAATTTTGGCTTTGTGTGCTTGTCATACGCTATGATATTTTTCGACGGAACCAGAGTATAGAGGTGACACGTATGCTTTATGTGGTGTGGGCGAAGAAGAAGAACAAATCTGACAATAAAAAGAGCAGGGAAGGTGAAATATATGTAAAGTGCAAAAAAGTTGTGGGACATCGGTAGTGTCGTCCAGCTGTCGGAGGTGACATTTCATTAGTTTGTTTTGTCAATAGAGAAATCGTCTACTCGGGAAGCATTTGGATTGGAGTAACGACGAAGAACAGAAGTGATGAAGAGGAAAAAAGTGCAGTCTGATTTAATTAAACCCATCCTCCGTCCTCTAGACCAGGGGTGTCAAACTCTGGTCCTACATGTTTTAGATATTTCTCTCTTTCATATGATTCAGTTTAAGAAGAATTTAAATAAAATAAGCAACAAAATGCACAAAAATGGCCAAAGTCATTAATAAAATTAACACAAATGAATAATACCTTGAGAAAAATAATTAGTAACACGAAGAAAGTAAGACATAAATGGAGTAAAATTAAAGAAAATAAAAAAGCAAAATGAGCAACAAAATGAACAAAAATTAATAAAAAATAAATTACAAAATTATAATGGGAACATTTGCCAAAAAATGTACAAAAAAATTGAAATTTGGTCCCAGCAGTTTTAATTTTTCCTTTTTCTAAATCAGTTAAATCAGTTTGACACCTGTTCCATAAACAAAACACTGTAAAAACACTGTAAAAGAGTTAACAATCAGCTCCTCATCATTTCTGCAGAAGATAGTGGAATGATGGAATGGTTTCCATGGTGATGGAAGAAGGAAACATCTAAAACATGCGGGACACTAGCCCCCCAGGACCGCTCTAGACCAGGGGTGTCAAACTCATTTTAGTTCAAGGGCCACATTCAGCTAAATTTAGTCATAAGTGGGCCGGACAAGTAAAATAAAAGCATAAAAAAATATAAATAATAATCAAATATATAAATAATAAATAATAATTGTGAACTGTTGGCCATGTTTTAAAGCAAAAAAAGTCCATTTACATGATGAAAATGTTTACATCTACAAATCATCCTTTTAGACAGTGTAAATAGCATGAACAAACGGAAATAAATGTGAAAATGTAACATTATTAAGCTTCAATTTGTCATTAACATGTGTATATTATAACTTACAAATACATAAAACATTTAGTAATATTGTGGAATATTATTAAAATTGGATTTATTTCTCTTCAGACATTTCAGGTTGTTCATATTTGTTCTGGTTTTTCAGATTATTTTTGTGAAATTATACTTTATAAATGTAAATGTTTTAATTTTGTTACATAAAAACAGAAAAAATGTGACTTGTGAGTATTTATATATATTTTATGAGAATGAATTGATTAGAATGTTGAATTTTGACTAAAATTATTAATGTATTAATGGAGTTTTTACATTTCATAAATTCATCCAAAGGGCCGAACTGAACCCTTTGGTGGGCCACATTTGGCCCCCGGGCCTTATGTTTGACACCTGTGCTCTAGTCGCTGTGAATGATGAAAAGGCAGAAGTGGGTGTCCCTCATCCATTTTAAGTCCCTATCAATCATCCACCCTTTGCTTTCTGCCCCCCCACCCCCCCCGCTGATGTTGCACCACCAGCCCACGTAACCCAGTCCCAAAAAAAAGTTGTCGTTTATCGTTTTTACTCCGACAGCCAAGTGGTGGATACGTCTGAAGCATAAAGACTCCTGCCAATTCCCATAACGCCCTCATCCATCAATTAAGAGGTTTCCAGTAAGTGGCAGAATAAGGCCAGAGCTTTTGATGACTGTAGTGCTGGGAGACCGAGGGGGGTGGGGGGTGGGGGGGTGCACAGTCACCCCCCGGATCGGCCCGTGATCATAGCGGTGGCTTCAGGCGGTTTGAAGCAGAAGACATACTCTAGATTACACGAACCATCCACTGTGGTTTGTCATTTTAGTCTCAAGCTTCCAAATCATTTAGTGGTTTAGAGACGTGAGAGAAAAGTCGGTCGTTTCATCTTGTAAAACTTTGATGCACATTTTCACCACCATCTAATTTTATATTCGCTTTCATTACAGCAGCAGATTAGCTCTGTTTTAGCTACAGTAGTTATGTTATCATGAGTTTCATCTGCAAATGCACTGTCAATATCAATCAATCAATCAATCAATGTACAATACTATATCATTCCTTACAATTATCTCCCCTCCCCCCTCACCCCCCCCCCCTGACCTCACCCCCTTACCTCAAATCACCTTTCCTCACCTCCCCTCACTTCTCCTCCTGTGCCCTCACCTCACCCTCCTCCCCTCCTCTCCCTTCCTCTCACTTCCTCTTACCTTCCCTCACCCCTCACCCCCCTCCCCTCCCCTCCTCTTACCTCCCCTCACTTCTCCTCCCCTCACCTCCTCTTAACTCCCCTCCCCTCCTCTTACCTCCCCTCCCCTCACTTCTCCTCCCCTCCCCTCACCTCCTCTTAACTCCCCTCACCTCCTCTTACCTTCCCTCACCCCCCTCCCCTCCTCTTACCTCCCCTCACTTCTCCTCCCATCCCCTCACCCCCTCCCCTCACCTCGCAAAACCTTCCCTCACTTCTCCTCCTGTGCCCTCACCTCCCCCTCCTCCCCTCCCCTCCCCTCCTCTCACCTCCCCTCCCCTCCCCTCCTCTTACCTTCCCTCACCCCCCTCCCCTCCTCTTACCTCCCCTCACCCCCCTCCCCTCCTCCTACCTCCCCTCCCGTCCCCTCACCCCCCCCCCCTCCTCTTAACTCTCCTCACCTCCTCTTACTTCCCCTCCCCTTATATTTAGCAGTTGAATATAAAGAGGTGTTTTTCGTTTTTTTCCATGGCAGTGTTTGCTCTCGGCTTCTCAGTAACTAATACCCAAGTTTTGCACCTAGTGTTTAATCAGTTGACTAGAACTGACTGCCGTACTCTGACTGCCTCCATCTTTCACACATTTATAACCATCCAAATATGTAAATAGCAGCGTCAACCTGCCAGATTCGACTTCCAAGTCTTCCAACCCTTCACAGCCCACTTAGCCTATATTCCCTCAGCGCTTCAGCTCCGCCTTTACTGTTACGAGTTCAACAGGAATCCACTGGGCTTCCCGTCAACGCTCCTAAACTGCCGACGCTTAGAAGCTCGCAAGTTGCACATCACAGGCAGCGAGAGGGGAAAAGTCGTCAGTTTTCAGTCGTTTTAAGTGCAGAGCGGAATACCTCGAGGCTCCCAACGTGTGAGACGGCGTTCCTCATCCACAGACTCCTTCTCACCCCACACCTTTCATGTTGGTCCACGGCGTTCTTTTTGTTGTTCTCTGCGGAGTCTGCATCATGATTGGATACACAACAGAAGCAGGTTAAGAAAAGTCCAAATGAAACAACAGATGGGTTGAAAGTGTCTGGGTGGAAGAGTCAACCATAATTAGACCTTGTGGGTAAACAAACACAACACCCTAGTGTTTTACAGCCACTGCTGTAGACTTCACTTATTTTCCTCAATGTTTATAATATATGCATTTGTCCCAGCCAATGCAGACGCCATTAAAAACACATTAAAAGACATTAAATAGAATAATCGGTGTAATTTCTGACGTCTATAAAATAGGGATTGGACGATTATTTGATACATATCGATACGCCGCCATCGGCAGAGAAGCTGCGATGGAATGAAAAGTTTGGAATGATATTGCAATGGGTCCATGTATATTTTGGCATTTGGATTTTCCATTTATGAATGGGAATTAAAAAATAAAAAATGACTTTACAATCTCTAGGACAGAACCAAAATACATGAGTGATCCACATTTATAACTAGAAATGTCTATTTTAACTACTGTCAAACTGTATAAATATAACATTTCCACTTGGGCTGGGATGACATGCTTTTATGCCGATTCCATTCTTTTACGATTTTTTGGGTGTCAATTCAATTTAAATTGCGATTCTTCGATATTCCCGATTTTTCACTGAATAATGATGTCTACAGATCATATCAGGAGCCATATTTCCCAAAAAATGCACATCATATGTAAGTCAGTTCAGATTTATTCAGCAGTAATATATTTGAACCAGACTTTGGGAAGTAAACTGCTACATTTATCTGCACACAACACAAATAGGAGACTTTAAATGAACATACATCATAATAAAGTGAACTTTAAAGTGTACATGTCCAGCTCTGCTCTTCCCTTCTGTTAAAAAGACCACACACTTTAATTGTTGTTGATTGTTTAACTATATTTATTCACAAATAACAAATTTTCCCTAAGTTTTCAGATATCCCACGCTGTTTTAACGCACCAGAGATGTTACGACGCACCACCTCTGTGTTTAGAATTAGCCGCTGTGTTGTTGTCAAGCGCCATCTCACCCTCTTTTATCCAACTCTAATTAATTTACTACTGATTTATTACTGTGTGTAAATGATAGATCATAGTGTATTGTTTATCTGTGCATAAGTTACTGCTGTTTAATGCCGGTGTGTTGTTGAAGCTAATACGATAATAAGCTAGCTGTCGTCTGTTTGCCTTCACTGAGGTGATTTCTCTGTATTACATGATACATATTAAACATCTTAGTGACTCATACTGTTGTCTACGGTCTTTACAAGCGGTAATTATTTTCCACTCGACTTAAAATTAATCATTTAAATATGAGAAGAAAATCGATTTTTGAGCAAAAATAATCTGTTTTTGAGCCAAAAAAATATAGATTTTTTCGTAAAAATTTTTATTTTTCAGCAAAAAAAATTTTCAATTTTTGAGCAAAAAATACTTTTAAAAATCGAAAAACAAAGAATTCCGATACATAGTGTAGTGTATGCGATTTTTTTTTCTCCCACCCCTTACTTCCACCACAAACTGATGCAGCGCAAATGTAAATAAACACCTAAGAAGGAACAGAATGCATGTACGGTACTTCTGTCTCTTATGTTGATTTTCCACTAGATTTCAACATTTGATTCTTCCAAAAAAGATCTACACCTTTGGAAATCTGTCACCAGCTGATCTCTTGTGACATTTGCTGCCCCCATAAATGGCTTCTGTGTTGTTGGGAATATGAGTCAACAAAGCATGAAACGACAACTTAACAAAACGTAGGCGTAGGTTGCTTTGCGTGTTATTCCCTCACAGTTCTGCTTAAAGTTGACAGAGAAAGATACTGTATCGAGACGCCGCCATCAATTATTAACACTCCTGTAGTCGCAATAAATGACTTAACAGGAACAGTGAAATACAAACAGCTGTCAGGTCTATTAATGGCACTGCTTTGGTATGTTCGTTACTGATGAGAAAGGATAATTAAAGCTACGTTGCTCTGTTCATACTGTCAAGGAAATGGATCTGGAGAAGGATGCTGTGTTTTGGCAATGATACTGATACTGTTTAATATGTGGGGAAATGTCTACGATGATCATCTAATAAATTATTACTGCTTCATAAAGTAACCTGTTTAGCGTTCAACCATTGCTTTAAACCAGGGGTGTCAAACATACGGCCCGGGGCCCAGTGGTTCCAATGTGGCCCGTGGGATGAAGAACATAATAACCTATTAAATGACTCCATGTTTTTACCTCCACCATGGGGGTTATGTTTTTGCCAGAGTTTGTCTGTCTGTTAGTTCGCAATGCAACTCAAAATGTTATGGACGGATTTTGATGATAGGTTGGTAATGGGGAGGTCTGTACATGGTTAGATTTTGGTGGTGATCGGGGGAGGGGGGTAGGGGTCTACCTTTTCTGGTCTGCTCAGTTTTTTCTTTGCCTATAAATGATGACAAATTATGAAAATATTCACATTTACAAACTATCCTGTAACAGTAAAATGTGAATAACCTGAAATGTCTAAAAAAAAGTCAATATTTCAACCATTTTCTGTTTCTGTTACTAAGAGTTTAAGACAAACCCCCCCCCCCCAGACAGTTCATGGTCAGGTTATGTTTTACATCCTTTGTTTGTCAGCAAGATAACTCAAAAAAGTTATGGATGGATTTTGATCAGTTTGGACAGAGATGATTGATAATGCGCCAAGGAAGAAACCATTAAATTTTGAGCTATAAAGGTCAATGGTCAAGGTCACAGTGAAGGTCAACAGCTACAACACATAAGTGGTGATAGTATCACATGTTTTTTTTCATTCACTTCGTCTTACCTTTGGACATCAGATGAGATAACACTGATAGGCTCCATGATGTCATATGGCGTCAAGTGAATGTTATATTTGCAAAATGTATGACCTTTACCTTAAAGCAGGTTATTGACATATTTTGTTAAATATCTTGTGCTTCATATTTAACATTAGATCTAACGTTATATTTGGTCGTAGTGCGATGTCGCATACCGTCAGAGTGACGTCATACATGGTCGAATATTGAAATGGACATATCTGAAAAAATGGGACTGAGTATTTCTTTGAATTTTTTTAAACCCTTTAAAGGATTGTTAATGACTGATAAAATAAATCGTTAGTGAACACTACGTGGAGGTCTGCGCTCTCAGATTGATCTAGTTGGGACTGTACTAATGTAAAGGTTTTGCTGAATGCTTTCAAAGTGCTTCATTCAACAGTCGTCAGCTGTGAATATTCAAAGCTTTTACAATCGTAAATGATATTTAGTGTTTAAGTGTGTAATGTATGTCTGAGGTTAGGGGCTAAATATTATATAAATAGCCTTCAGCATGCTGTAATTTAAATGTTTTGAGAAAAAAATAAACAGACTCTAGCATCACTTCCTGACTGTTTACACACAGTACAAAAGACAATGCCATGACCTTCTGAAGAGTTGGAGAGGAATTTGTTACTTAGAGAAAAAAAATAAGTATTTCACACATATGATTGTCAATGATGTCAAATGATGATTTTCCAAGTCAAAAAAATTGGAGTTTGTTGTAAAACTATATGAATGTCAGTTTTATTAGAGTCTAACAGCTTCAAAGTGGTGACACTGTGGCCATTTTTTTAGCACATTTGACCATATGAATAGAATAGAATAGTAGTTTATTTGCCTTTTGTCCTCATTTTCAGCCCAGTTCAGCTCTACAGTTACTACGTTTATATATTTATTAATTCAGAATTATTTATTCTGAATAAAATAATTCTGAATTAAAAGTATTTCTTTTGTGTTTACATGGACATGTTAATTCTGAATAAAGGTTTTCATATAAACGTGTGTATTTTGCTTCAGTTAATTGGGCTTTAAGAGCTGAAGGTACAGAGGGTTCTGATTGGACAGAACACCCACTTAATGTCTCCATGTCTACGGGAAAAAAAACCCAACCGCATCCACTTCCTGTTTTACGTTGGTTTCAACTACCAACGTGTTAGACCAGATACTACATGCTGTGTTTGCATTTATTTTTGTGATAATTACAGAGCAGCAGGTGGACTGAATCAACAAACTATTTTTTTTTTACTTTTGAAAATTTTTATTATTTTTAAAAATATGTCCTTTTTTTTTATTCTTTTTTAAAATTAATATTATTATTTATTTATTTTTTTAAATTTCATTGAATTTTAAAATTTAGTATTTTAGTTTATTAAAAAAAGATGAAAAGATTATAAACTTGGTCCTCATGAGACATGGAAACAAGTGTGTGTGTGTGTGTGTGTGTGTGTGAATAATGATGCTGCTGTACATAATTACCTTCTACCTCTGACCCAGTTTGTGTTTTTAGATCTTCTGAATCTTATGAATGAGTCTGAGCGGTGTCTAATCTAGACTCAGATGTAAACCAGTCTATTCAGGTCTAAACCTGGACCCACCTGGCCCTGGTCAGGCTGATTTTTTTAGGGTTAATGTTATCTTAGACTAGTGTGGCGTGGGTGTTTTCGCATCATTATCCAGCCAGTGTCTAAATACACCAGATTCCTGTTACATCAGCTGTCACCACCACTTCATCTTGATCAATTATACACACATGCCACAGTCAATGATGTGACTTCCTACTGTAGATTCACTAACATGCATGTGTGATCACATCTAGTGACTGTTTCCCTCAGTAGTCGTCTTTATGCCGACCTGTCATGGGATTTAGATGAACTTTCCATTTGAAGAGCTTGGTTCCAAAACGAGGACTAAAAATTAAATAAGTAAATAACAAAATATGTTGTTAAATAATGAATGAAATATGTCATTAATTAATTAAAATTGGAATGATTAAATCATTACTTTTAACAATATTTTATTCGAATGTATTTGTTATTGTTTATTTATTTTTTTAAATTGTACCTGCAACTGCATGATAACGGGGGTCAGCCGTGGCTCAGATGGTAGAGCGGGTTGTCCAGTTAGCTGAAAGGTTGGTGGTTGGAATCCAGCCAAATTTAAATAAATAAATAATTAAATGCTAATAATTAGAATTGTAGTTAAATAGATACATTTTTCATTAATCCATTAAAATACCAATTAATTTGAGGTAAAATACATATATTATTATTTCAATCAATAATTAATTATTTCATGCTCCTTGTGTTGCAGTGGATCATGAATTTATTTTATCTGTCAACCTCACCCATCAAAGTCAGTGGGCGGGTCTTAACACCTGGTTCTCCTGCACATCAAGTAAAGTCAAATGGATTCCAGATAAAGGATTGATGAGAATTGATGATTGTGAACACATTCCCATACACTGGGTGGTGCTATTAACCTCTACAGTTGTTGGGATGCGGGGGTGTTACAATATCTATGGTTTAAACCGTTTACCCGCCCTTGCTGTACACCAGCATAAGGAAATGAAGCGCACCTCAGTTCCAGGGCCAAATGTAAACAGCTGTTCTTTGCGGTGTTAGCAAACACTCATCAACCAGTAAGTAATGATAAATGTTGCAGTTGTTAAACTAAGTTAACTAAACTATGTCTTGCTTTCTGACATATACCCTACGATAATTTGCTGATGGTAGGAGGAGCACTTTTGGATGTTTTGAGTAGGGGTAGAGAGGAGCAGGTTTTCATTCTTATTGTATTTCTGTCAAAGGTTTTGTTCTACTTGGAATAAATGTTTAATTGAGGAAAAACATATATTTGTTCCTTTTTTAATAGAAAAATGTAACCATTAATGGATAATTGTTGGTTAATTTTCCCGATGATCGAGTCAGAAATGTTTGCTCATGTGCTACAACCTAGAACACCCCTACATTTTAAATGGCAGTGACGCCTTTGGTATCGAACCTCAGTAATGCAAAAATTAACAACTTTTAAATTCTGACCTTATTTAAATTCTGTAAAGCAATATGACATTTTTTTTAACATGAAGTATGCATAAAAAGAACACCTGGATACAGGAGGGTTAAGATTTGAACATTTAGCAAAAATACTTTACTTATGTGCACGTGTAAAGAGGAACTTCAATTTAAAAATGTTGACATTTGGGGCTGATTTCAGGTCAGTCTGTAGCTTGTTCCAGTTGTGTGCAGCATAATAGGGAAAAACTGCTTCACTGTGTTTGAAAATACCCCTTTCCTTTGAAACAAATGTGCAACAGGGCATAGAGGAGCTGTGAAAAATGTTTCCAGAGTTTGCACATTGTGTTAAGCCACCATTTAAAGTCTTGTCAATAGCTGCAGCGAGGTATTGATTCCGGAGTCTTCTTGAAGGCCCAAAGCTTTACAGCATATTGATAGATTATGTAGATTCACTTTGCTGTGTTTGGATGAGCTGTCTGCACCATGATATAAGACCATGACAACAATTTCATCTATACTGGTTGACACGAGCGAGTGTTTGGAATTTAAAGTAAGTTTCTGAGCTGCCATAGGCAAATTGTAAAATAAATTAAAGTTTTTGGGAGGTTTTTTTGGGGGATGGGGGTGGACAATTGGCTGATAGCAAACACTACATAGTCCAGTTTGCTTCTGGAATTGCACACTTAACCCTTTGATACATAGTGGTCACTGCAGTGGACAGTTGTTCTACAGCTGTTCTCTTGTATATTCATGGGTTGTGCTGTTTTACTTCCATATCAGGCGACGTCCAGACAAGTTTTGAAACAGTGTCAAAAAGATATTACGTAAAAATGAAACTTTTTTTCAATAAAAATCTGCATCAGCATGGGGGCGAAACACTTACTGAAAACAATGTAATTCACATGCCACACCCCTATGTACGATGTAAGCCAGTCCCACCTGGTACAAGAGAACAATAGAAGAAGTAGTGTGAATGCGCCCACCTCCTTTTTCTACCAGGGCAACACATATACTGGAAACAAACAACAACAATAACACTGCTAACACCCACACCCATTCACCACTGTTACTCTGTTGTTCATCATTGTCGCTGTCTTGTGACAAGATTGAATTCTACGGGTTCAAGGCTGCTGTTTTTTCAGGTCATGTGGTCATGACGCAGGTGTGAACATACATGGATACTTGTCAAGATGGTTACGGCAATGGCACCGTATCCAGATCTTCCCCACTCTGGGACCCGTTTTCCGAAGAGATCATTTTGGGGTATCCGCAAAACTGGTCCCATTTTGACGAAAGGCCAATTTGTTAAGTTTCACATTAACTCCTTTCTGTGCAGGCGGGGTCTTATTTAGTTCATATCATTACTGTAACTTGGCTGTTCTTAATATATGATCTGCACTAACATGTTTATGTGTAAATCAATAGGTAGGTTTCAGTCACATGACTATGACGACATCACGATTTCAGCTGAAGGGCAGGAAGTAACCATGGAGACTGTTACTATGGAGGGAACTATTGAAGGGAGTGCTTATTGTACGGATTTAGATCCAGCGTCGAAACAGAGGTACATACAATTAGTTAAAAAATTATGGGATAGCAGGAGAAAACAGTAACACTCATGAAATATTATCCCACGATATTTCACTGTTGGAAGATAGGCGGCCAAAACCTGTTGCATCTAGGTGTCGTTATGGTTACAATGACTGCAGTTTCCTGTCAGTTTTCAACAGAACTACAGGTGATGGTTCATAGATGAAGTCCTTATGTGTCTGGTAAAGGGCACGCTGGTGGCAGTTGTGTTTTTCCTGTGAATTATTTCGAGAAAAGTCTCCGTCTCCTCCTCTGTCCATTTGTATCACGCCATTTTCAATCCAAGAGAAGTGATCATGTGACCATGTACGTCACATCCTGTGACATGTAATTGCAGAAAAAGTGTTTCCATTGTGTTTTTGTGATATATTAGAATACCAAAACGTCTGGAAAAACTACCTCATGAAAGCGTACAAACTTTTTAATCGATATTTGAGTGTTTTTTTTCCAAACTGCAGCTGTTTCCATTATTAGTTTTTTATAGCGCTATTTACATTTTGTGAATTTCCAAGGGTAATGGAAATGCAGCTAGTGACAGTTGTCCAAGTGTTAAAAGTGTTAAAAACCACAGGAAGTTTTACATTTGGAGAATTAAAACCAAATATTATGACCATGTTACAGACTGTTATAATTCTATCCTATTGTTTCGAGTGGTGATTGTTCTAGGATAGAAGCTGTCTCCAAGTCTGTTGGTGTGGGTTTTGTGTTGCCTGTACCGTCTTCCTGAGGGTAGGAGGTTAAACAGGTGGTTTCTGCCTTTTGTATGATATGTCCCCTTTAAAAAACCAAAATATCAGTTCCAACACAGACTATTTTAAAGGTGTTCCATATATTTTCACTGTTTTTCTTTTTAAATAATGCAGGTGTTGATGCTCCAAACAGGATTAGGGAGTATAGTAAATTGCACTGTCACTTTGTGATGGGTACTGAGGCTGTATTTCTCTGTGACACTCCTGCTACACACAGTGACTTAACCACAGATGACAAGGTGTTGCTATGGAGACCTTAGCGAGGAACCTGCTGCAGCCTATGCATGGACAGTTTATGCAAACACAAAGACGAGTATATCTATAGTGCCAGGCGGGCTAAACCCTGTCGCATTAACAGTGGCATGTAAATGAAATTAAAGCAACACTGACAGAAAATATTTTAGCTTTTTTTTTTTTTTTTTTTTTTTTTTAATGAACACTAAGAATGTTTAATAATGGCTAAATGAAAGTCATTCTACATCTGAATCTGTATGAAAATAATGACAACAACAACAACAAAAAACAGCTGAAAAATACAAGCATGTCGTCAAATGTGACAAGTTATGTTTACTGGGATATTTTTTTGTGCATCTGACAGATTCAGTGTTTGGATTTAAGAGGAAGTTCCAATATTTATAGGACATTTACTCAGGTAGAAATGTGGAGCAAATAAAGGGTGGAATAAGAAAGAGAGACAGACAGACAGACAGACAGACAGACAGATAGATAGATAGGTAGATAGATAGATAGATAGCATGCAAATCAATATTTGTCAAGCTTTTATTTGTTTTGATTTTGCTGCTTAGGTCTTACAGCTTCATAAAACTCACTTTCAATAAATATTCCAATTTTATGACTTTTTGGAGTTTGACGTGTGAATTTAAATATAACTTTAAAAAATGCTAAATGAAGTGGAGATAATTAATTTGACTATGGCATATACAATAGATGTTTTGGGGGTATGTTTCATATTTGCAACAGTAGGCATTAATGTGTTAAACAGAACCTTTTGTTTTTAATGCTGTTGCAAATTAAAAACATCCTCATAAATGCTGCCTTAACTATTTAACACCTGAATTTAAAATAAAGAAAAAAGAAAATGCTAATTTATGTAGCATATTCAATAGAAATATATTTTTTGTATGTTGCATATTTGTGACAGCAGGTGTTAAGGGGTTGAATTGTTCTCATCAGGGTGCCTTTACCCCCTTAACAGCTGGATTTAAATCTACGTAAATTCTAAATTAAGTGGAGATAATTAATTTGACTATAGAAAGATTCATTGAATATTTTGGGGGGTATGTTGCATATTAGTGACAATAGGCATTAAGGGGTTAATAAGCTGTAAATAAGTAGGAAATCTTTGACGTATCCCACTTTACATGTCACGTGTCTATAAAATGTACTGGTTTCACCTTTTATGTTGAATTACCAGAATAAAACAACTTTTACACGATATTCAAATTTTCCAAATACTACCCGTAATATCCAACAATTTGACTTCCTGTGTCATGAAATCTGATTAGTTACCGAAGTATGAGTCGTTCGTTCCTTTGTCATTTGCAAAAGTCATCCGCTGAATATATGACGCAGATTCTTTTGAGCGTTTTCAGGTGTTCCGCAGCCGCTTGTGACACTTAATCATGACCCACATAACAACATAGTTTCTGCCTTAATTTCTCTTTGCTGGTAAAAAAAAAAAAATGACCTAAAAATTGAATAATTCTGGGAACTATGCAAATAGGCAAAGCAAATGACCATTATGATTATGCGTCATTGAAATTCAGATGAAAAAGATGAAGCTCCTATTTTGTAACATCCATCAATATGGTAATTTTAACATTTACTCCCCATTCTTCATTCCTTGGTTTTGTACTTTCTGCTCCCTGAGACTTTAAAGCTGTGCAGCTGCTTGAGCGAACGCAGACACACAAACACACACACACACACACACATAGATTTGTGCTACTTAAGTAACATTCCCTTCGTCTCCTTACCTACTTATTCTGTTATTAACAT
Source organism: Siphamia tubifer (assembly GCA_020466265.1). Classification (NCBI taxonomy): domain Eukaryota; kingdom Metazoa; phylum Chordata; class Actinopteri; order Kurtiformes; family Apogonidae; genus Siphamia; species Siphamia tubifer. Next base: position 25,748,433 of record CM035800.1, read on the forward strand.
TCCAAAATATTAATCACAGAATTATCTTTAGTGTGAAGTTTCATTTAATTTGCTCCAGGCTTTCTGGTCTCTAGACAATCCCCGATGCTCAACCAAAGTATGCAAATAGCGGAGGAGTCTTTGTGATAATTAGACTATGGTAAAAAAAAAAAAACAACAACAACCAAAAAACACAAACCATGCCACGATCCATTAACATAGCATCCTTTTTTCTTTTTTTTTTTTTTTAAAGCATGTTGTCATCTAAAGTGAACGCAAGGAGATTTAAGAGGAACATTATTGAAGATTATCAGATCTGTCTCTTTGGAACGGGGTGGAAATTTGTCACAGAGGAACAAAATGGGTATTTTTCGGCTTTAAATCAGTTTCAAAATTGCAAATTAGAGAGAAGGCACAAATGTCAGAGTCTGGGAGAAAAATAGGAGGAAAGTGTGGTTTGAACTTTTTTTTTTTTTTTTCTTAAACGCTTGTCGGACAGTTTGACAATATAATTCAGTAGAAAAACTGCATAAAAGAAGAGGAAGTTTAGGTTAGTGTTAACCCGTTGAGCTTTCGTGACCGTTTTTAGATGAGAAATTGGGAGTTGGAGAAGAGATACTCAGAAATAAAGTGAATAGAATAGCATAGCATATAATAGAATAGAATAGAATAGAATGGCATAGCATAGGGGCAGTGGTTAAAACTCTTGCGACCCTGGTCCGATTCCCACACCAGACCTTTCTGTGTGGAGTTTGCATGTTCTCCTCGTATCTGCAACTAAAACGCAGGACGACAACACATAAAATAATATCACCAAGTTACAGAACGATCACGCATATTTATAAAGGTAACTAATATTCAAATTAATAACATTAGAGTACTTAAATATCTGTCACAAGAGGGCGCTACCTCCCAATTTATCAGGATTTAAAGGTGTCATTCTGCTGAAACCCACTTCCCCACGCTGGTTTTGGACTCTGATGGGTCACCCCGAGTTACCAACACATGCTCCTTTGACAGTGGTTCATCACCTCCACTGGCTGCATACTGCATTCACCGAAAACAACAAGAGGAACGAGGGACCCAGAAAAAGCCGGTCCATCTGACGTCAGATGGACTTTAGCGTCACCCGTGTGGGGTTAAACCCGTCCCCGGCAGCGAATCTGAAGTAGCATTAGCATTAGCATCTACAAGAGAAGACGGAGCCACAGTAGCTGCTGCACAAACTGGGAAAAAATGTTGGATCAAACTGGTTCGTGTGTTCTCTGTGGAAATAAAGCCTAATTTTTTCCCTGCACGTTTTCAAAACAAGCAACGGCACGAAACCTAGCTAGATGCTACTTCGGTAAAGGTAAATACATACACCGTGAGAGGGGATGGGGGAGTGTTCCTTCACGCATTCTGGGCCAATCAGTGATGCCTTGTGACCGCGTCATGGACATGTATGAGGAAGTACCGGTAAACTCTGTTGTTCCACCTCCAGTCATTTTTCTACCGTGAAAAACAAAACAATTTGGAGGTTTTTTTGAAAGAGAACCAACACACAATGTATTCAATAACAATGAATAACACAGTAATATTAATGAAATAACCATAGAATGACAGCTCTAACATGGCTATAATAACTATGTTACATATGAACAGATTTATACACTGTCAGTCGAGGCTTGTACCCCCCCCCCCCCCCCAGACGATATGAACGCCATCATCAGCCAACTCTAAAGTATAGTCCTAAAGTTATGGGTTTATGACATTAAATACTAGTTTTTTTCATTTTTATCAGTCTTATCTCGACTCCTTTCATCCATTAGACACTAAATTATATATTTAATGATATATAATATATATATAATGAGGTATATATATTTGAAAATATATATTGTCTACGTCTGTTAAAATTAATACAGATTAATCCATCATCATGATTAAACATTTTAACTAATTGTAACTTGTTTCACATTGTTTTTGTAGAAACTGTTGCAGGTGTTTCATGAAGCCATTAAGTGAATAAATATTCCTTTTTTTTTTCTTAAGTCTGTTTGCTCATGTAAAAGGAAACATGATTAATATATATGAAAAAATTTATATTTAATTGGGATTAATCGAAAGGAGTGCAAAGCGACCCTGTGATTAATGTGATTATACATTTTAATCGTTTGACAGCACGAATATTATCATCTTCCTCCTTTATCTGAAATAAGGTTATGTAAAGTCTGTCTGTCTTTGTTTCTGTCTGTCTGTCTTTCTTTCTTTCCTTGTGTCTGTCTGTCTGTTTTTCTTTCTGTCTGTCTCTCTGTCTTTCTTTTTTGTTTCTTTCTGTCTCTGTTTTTCTTTCTGTCTGTCTGTCTTTCTTTCTGTCTGTCTGTTTTTCTTTCTGTCTGTCTCTCTGTCTTTGTTTCTTTCTTTTTTGTTTCTCTCTGTCTTTCTTTGTTTCCTTTTGTCTGTCTGTCTGTCTGCATCACGCAGTAAACCCCGTCATTTCTTTCTTTTTATCGCAGTGCCTGTAACAGTAAAAATGTTTGTCTTTTCTGCTGCACCAACACATGCTTATATTTCTCCTCTTCAGCCTGACTAAAAATAAAGCTGAATTGCAGCCAGGGAAGGTCAGTATGGATTATGGAGCACCACGCTCCCCGTGGAAAAGAGTTGTTTGTTGTCCGTCCCAATGTCAGATCGAGAATCAGGAGGGAAAGTGCCTCTCTCAGCAGGTCCAGACTTCCTGTCAATGATAATCTGATGGAATGGTTGATCTGGACCGAATGGACCCGGGCCAACGTGGAAAAGACGAGCCAGGATGAAGGCGCTATGATGCTCCCAAACTGTTCAGGCTGATAAAAGAAAGTAGAGGAGATGCATTGTTTACACAGATGGCATGCTGGGTATTTAAATTATTTTAAAATACATGTCATTTGCAGAAAATGAATGAGCTTTAGCCTGTGTGGTGGTCGTCCCTTTGTCATATTCACCCATGTTTTATCGAATAATTTTCATTTTTTATTTAATAATTTGACTTTTTATTTCAGAATTTTCACTTTTTATCTAAGATTTAGCATTTTTTATTTAATAATTTTGACTTTTTATCTAATAATTTTCATTTTTTATCTAATAATTTTGGATGGGTGGATGGAGGGCTTCCATTTAACCCATAATAAACCATTTAAGTTTAATTAAGGTAAAAATAGAAAGTTTTGCTTTTAGAGTAAAATTAACCTTTATTCTGAATTAAACGGGAATAAAAAGCCATAAAAACCAGCCCTGTATGTGGTTCTTTAATTAGGTCTTGGGGGGGGTGCACAATTACAGGAGCTCTAGTGTACATCTCTTCCACCAATAAGCTTTTAACGCCGTGTCCAAATGTTTCTCAGGTGTTTTATAGACTGAGCACAAACAACACCTGGAACTTCCTGAAACCTTCTCTGCGGCGAATGCACTCGGCCAAATGGTTTTGATTTCTTGACTGTTTTCTCTCGCCTGTTCTTTTCAGCAATAGTTACAGCTTCATAAAATGGATCCTGCACAGTTTTATTGCGCTTGGTTTGATTTTTAGTTTCACCGAGGTATGATGCTGCAATAATACTTGTTGTTGATGTGGATTTATGAGAAAACAAGCTCACATTTCACCATTTTATACAAGTACAGTGCAGCCTTTTTATAACCCTGTAAAGTCTGACACGTTAAAAACTAGCCACAAGATTAGATTTATTTTTTGTTTGTTTTTTTTTGGGTTTTTTTGTTTGTTTTTTTTTTTGGGGGGGGGGGGGGGGGGGGGGTATAGTCTTATAATTTTGAAAATAACCTAAACAAAAACATTTTATCATACCATTTTGTTTATATGTCTAGTTATCACTCTTGTGTATTTTTGGTAAGTTGTTGGTCATAATATTAACTGTAGAAATAAAAATACATTTAACCAGTAACATTTTGAAACTATAGAACATTTCAGTTTTGTTTGTTTGTTTGTTTGTTTGTTTCTTTCTTTCTTTCTTTCTTTCTGTCTTTCTTTCTTTCTTTCTTTCTTTCTTTCTTTCTTTCTTTCTTTCTTTCTTTCTTATCTAAAACTTGTTCCAGCCTTTTCATTTCCCTTGAATGACACCATAATTTCAATATTTTTAAATATTTAACTGAAGTGAATCATACATTATTATTATTTTACTGGTTCTGCCCACTGGAGATCAATGAAAATGAAAGAAAATTAGTTTGAGTTTTATTGGGTAGTTAGAAGTTTAAAAAATGGCAGTGACTAGTTCTGGTGGTGGTCAAATGAAGTTGATATTAAACTGATTATAACATATTCTGATTTACAGAGAAAATACAGTCCTGATGAATGAGGTACATTAATACGGAGACATCTAAACACTATAAAGATTAATACAGTTCTTCTGAATAAGCAGCCACTTCATACAGTAGGACATGAATGCATGGATGCTGTTTTACACCGTGATGCAAACCTTTTTAGAGTGGCAATTTTACAGCTCCTTTATAGGAATAACAATTATAACCTAAAATTGGAAGCAGGATGTTGTGATTAATTCATACATCTATTATTTTATGGCACATTTTCATATTCAGAGACTAAATTAGCCTGCAGTTCATTTAAATCCTGACAGTGGTATAAAACACTGAGCAGCACTTACAACCCAGATAAAGTCATTAGAAAAGTGAGTCAATTTGCAGACTTTATGAAAACAGAATTTAAAGCACAACACAGTTAAGAGGATTGAGAGAATGAGCAAAATTGCGGACACTGTTTCATTTGACATGTGGTGGAAACATTGAATCACGATGTAGGAGCTATTTATGCAGCCCAGGGAAAATGAAGCACATAATGCCGAGTGGAAAATTGGCCCCGGACATTAGGTAACCAGTCATTTCTGCTGCTATCTTATTCTGCTGTAGGTTGTTGTGATGACTGTGGTTATGGTAAATCTCATCCACGCTGCAGCTCTTCAACGTTAACACAAGTGGTTATACTATACTGTCTTACAAAGTACAAAGGCAGTAACTGCACAAACACCAAACTGAGAAAAATGACCTTAAACTTCTGTTGTTGTTCAGCCTCAGTAGTTGTAGATTATTGGACATGCGCAGTGTTGACTTTTGGGAATAATGTCGTTACAGTATAACGGTGTTACTAACGCCGCCACATTTCGAGTAACGGAGTAATTACTTAATTATTTTATCCATAACTGTATCGCCGTTACCGTTACAGGCGTGTTTCCAATATCAGAAGTTCCATAATTTATTGGAGGGAACTACTTTTGACCGGGCTATTAGTTAACCCTGGATTCTCAGACGTGTGTCGATGACGTCATTATAGCGCGTCAGTTGTTATGGAAACGTCACTGACACAAAGCGCCAAGAAGAGGAAATCACAAGACGAGATGTGGCCTCGGGATCTCTCTCTCTCTCACGCTCACTCACCGCGGCGCTTCAGTCACTTTTTAAACACGAGGTCGAGCGATATTATGTTTAAAGCTCATTTTAAATCGTCACATATAGAGAAAATATTCGATAATCCAGTCAATTCTGCTGCTATCTTATTCTGCTGTAGGTTGTTGTGATGACTGTGGTTATGGTAAATCTCATCCACGCTGCAGCTCTTCAACGTTAACACAAGTGGTTACACTATACTGTCTTATAAAGTACAAAGGCAGTAACTGTACAAACACCAAACTGAGAAAAATTACCTTAAAGTTCTGTTGTTGTTCAGCCTAAGTAGTTGTAGGTAGATTATTGGACATGCGCAGTGTTGACTGTTGGGAATAACGGTGTTACTAACGCAGCCACATTTCGAGTAACGGATTAATTACTTAATTATTTTATCCATAACTGTATCGCCGTTACTGTTACAGGCGTGTTTCCACTATCGGAACTTCCATAACTTTTTTTGAGGGAACAACTTTTGACCGGGCTATGAGTTAACCCTGTATTCTCAGACGTGTGTCGATGACGTCATTATAGCGCGTCAGTTGTTATGGAAACGTCACTGACAAAAAGCGCCAAAACAAAGCGGCAGCAGAAGAGGAAATCACAAGACAGGATGTGGACTAGGGATCGAAAAATGCATTTTAAAAAAGTCTTGACTGATCACTGAGTCTCATTAACTGGTTGAAGTCAGTGAGAAAAGAAAATAGTTGTTTTGTTCTCTCTCTCTCTCTCTCTCTCTCACTCACTCACTCACTCACTCACTCACTCACTCACTCACTCACTCACTCACTCACTCACTCACTCACTCGCTCACTCACTCTCACTCTCACTCACCGGGGCGCTTCAGTCACTTTTTAAACACGAGGTTAAGCGATATTATGTTAAAAGCTCATTTTAAATCGTCACACATAGAGAAAATATTCGATAATCCAGTAAATTCTGCTGCTAAATATGGTGTAAAAAACCTTAACGATGACCAGTTCTGCTTAAACTACTTTTACCATAGCCCACCTATCAAGTCATTTTCAGTAGGTCTGTCAGATCGATAAGAAAACTCATCCACTGTGCTTTTAGGTTTCATGGTGGAAACTTACTGTCTCAGTCTATCTGCTATAGAAGTTCTAGCTTTGTGTTTAGTTTACGTTTTGAGCAAACAAGGAGTACCACAGATTAATGAAGGAAGTATCTTAAATTACATCCAAAGTAACATCACAGAACAAGGATGGATACTCTGTTTAACTGTTCTGTTGAACTGTTTGGTTTCTTTGACATTTTTAAGCAAAACAAAAAAAAGTAATGCAAAAATACTTTTCCTGGTAACTAATAACTTTACTAGTGGAGTAACGCAGCTAGTAACGCAATTACTTTTTTGGGGAAGTAACTAATATTTGTAATGAATTACTTTTTCAAAGTAACTTACCTAGCACTGGACATGACACAGTATTGTTACTGCATATTACCTAGATCTACAAAAACCACAGTGCGTCTCATATATGGATTAATTCTGGTAGTGCTGAGTGACTGGGAATTTAGAATTTTTATCTCATGGTGTTGACTTCACTTAATGTGCCTTATATATGAAAAACCTCCATAAAACCCATTCATTGACAGTGCACCTTATAGTGCAGAAAATACGGTAATTACATCATCTGTTTCAACCTAATACAAGGATTCATTGGTGCAGGGTCTTAAATGGACATTAGTAAGAACACAGTAATGGTCTTTACTGCCTTTTTACTTAGTTTTACGAGTACTTTTTGCAGTTACTGTACAAACACTGACCAATTTAATCCAAAACGACAGACATTTGAGATGAGATATTTTATTACATGACAAAGAAAAATTTGAATGTTTCAAAAAACACTAACTCATTTTCGCCAAAAAAGCAGTTACTGCCTTTTTGGTTTGTAGGGCAGAATAAATGACTACACAGTCTGTAAAGAACAATAAATAATAATAAAAAAAAAACACCCAAGGTACGTCATTCCTATTCGCAGGCGTACTTATCGATTTCTACTTAATGCATCGATCAATCAGGAATTAGCATTTGTCAAGGACGCTAGCGCTGCTTTTTCCCCCCGTGAGGAAACAGGTAGCAGACGTTAAAGAGGTCGAATCATATCAAGGTGAACGCAGACAGACAGAGTGACCCAAGGTCAGACATTAATGCTTCGTCACGCCGACGGGTCGAATAGGGGAGACCGGGGACAATTGTAACACTTTTTGTTTGAGCAAGTATAACTCAGTTGTTGTTTGTGCTGGAGATCTCAGATTTTAACATGTATCATACTTATTACTTCTTACATAGTTATCTAAAAGAGTTAGCTAATGTAAGATAAGATAGTTAGGATATTTGTGACGTAAAATAATATAGAAAAGACATGGATGGGTGTATATTTAGTTCAGATATTCACAAGGATGTCAGCAATATGGTCTCATTGTTTTTGGAAATTATATGGATACTATTTGGAAATAAATGGAGACAAATAACCGAAATAATTCATATTTAATACAATCATAAAATAAGCGTAACTGTTTCAAAACAAAACAAAAAAACTTAAAGTGTGATATTCTATTCAGCCGCATTGATAAGTTTCATCAACTTAAAATAATTGAGGCAATCGATTGCCTTACATTTTTTTGAGTTCTGCTAATTTATTCGGGTTTACAGTGTGCTTTGGTTCATTTCAGGTCAAATTTATCTGAATGTGGCTCCTGAAATAAAATAAGTTTGACGCTCCTGTTCTAACCCATTATTGAAATTGTGGACTTTAAATCCATGGGTATGGACAGTGAAAGAGTCAGCTGGTCATGCAGAGTTCAGGAGGCTGGGTAGTGTTGAGAAACGTTAACATCATCTAGGATGGCAGACGGGTCTAATGCCATGACAACCATCTTAACTCCAGCAGACAGCCTTTATAGCATCACCCTTCACTGGTGATGAGTATTGAAATTACACCGACCCAAGATGACCGATCCTCTTTGTCTGTTGTAATTGTGTGTTCACGTTTCCTCAGGTGGCAGCTTTAATTGTAGACCGAGGAAGAAAAAAAAAAAAAAAAAACAAGCAAAAGGACAAAAGTTGAATAATTTCCGGAAAGCAGGCCATTAATTATGATGTGCTGTAATTGCAGATCTTTGAGGCAGGCCAATTATCACAGTGAAGCGAAAGCCGGCAGCCCGGGGTCTCTTGTGTTTTGGAAATATCTGACACTACTAACTGCTAGATTACCACTGCTGCGACTCCGTCAGATCATATCAGATCATATTTACCATAAATAGAGCCGGGTTCATGACGAGGTACGACGTACGATGTAGGAAATAAATATATGACATGTCGGGACATTTCACAGACATAAGTGGGAAGATTGAATGGATTGTTGATTTGACTCAGCTTTAGTTGGTGAAATTAAAGCTCGGAACAACACACGTTTCTCCTCTTCATGCATCTTGTTCTTTACAGTAAAATACAGGTGAAGCAAATATAGGGTTGTACTGTGACACAGCACAACCAACTGAAATACCCCTGACATTTAAGGTGGAATTACTGTTGAATTTACAACAGTTTGGTGATTCTCGAGCCTAGCCGCACTAGCCCTGTTCAGAATGTAGGACGTTCCGGACCAGGATGTTTCAGACTGCATTTATATATATATATATATATATATATATATATATATATATATATATATATATATATATATATATATATATTCAGGTCCCTACGAGGGTTAAATATAAATAAAGGTCCCCACTAGTAAAATAAATGTTGTAGCCCTATAAATAGCCAACATGATTTATTTTTTTTCCTGAACACCCCATAAAGCATAGGGGAAACAGGTGTAAAGTGAAATATGTATTTTTGAGATGTTTGAAGATGTTTTTACTTTAAGAAAGTAATTGTTTTTTATGGATTTTTTTAAAAAATATTTAGTTAATTTCTTTTCCTATTATTTGTATTTATTCATTTAAATATTGTTTAAAATAGTTTTTATGTATTCATTGATTTTTTTTATCATCTATTTTTTTAATTTAATTTTCAAAATGTCTCATTTTATTTCATTAAAAAATAGAAGATGATGAGACATGTAAACAAGTAAGCGTGTGTGTGTGTGTGTGTGTGTGTATTAGTGGAAAAAAAACTATTTTGGACACCCTTAAAATCTCAAATATCAAGAAAGAAATTATTATTTTATTATTTTATTTTTTTTCAAAGGTTGTGGCTGCATCAGACAAAACCAAGTTTGACATTTTTTAATGTATTGATTACAAGAAAAACATAGAACTAAATCTTGACATTTTCAACATGTCATGACCTGAATGCATTTCAAAAGAAACATCCAGACCTGGATGGAACTGAGCGCGTGCAGAAGAGAGCATGTGAGTTTGGAGAATGGAACAACAATTCTGGGAAGAGATCAATGACTTAAGACTGATTCTTAATACAATACACCACAAATGCCCAGGGTGTTTCTAATACTGTATATATATATATATATATATATATATATATATATATATATATATATATATATATATATATATATATATATATATATATATATATACTCATGTAAGTCAAGTCAAAATGTCATCCTCATCCACAAACAATGGAGGTATTATTGTTCAAAATTAGTTGTAATATTTAAGTAGAGGAACTCAAGATGAAAAATCCAATAATCAATAAATAAACAAATCTAAACAGACAAACAAACAACCCCCCCCCCCATGCCTGACTCAGCATCTGCACATGACTATGAATAGAAGTGAGTCACTGAAAACTTGCTTCCAACTGTTAAGTTACAGCTAATTAGTTTGCAGTTTGACTTTGATTTTCTATGGAACCAGATATTATTCTGTGAAAATGTGTGTGTGTGTGTGTGTGTGTGTGTGGGGGGGGGGGGTGGTCGGGGTCGGTCACTGCACAATGAAACCGTGTCATTTACGGCCCCTGGTGGATCCATGGGTGACAGGGTGATGACTGTGAGGCAGGACTGACCTTTCCTCTACAGCTTTGTGACCTTTTTAAGACTTTTGGAATACTGCTGTGGGTTTTTCCCGGTGCTGGTTCTGAGAAATTCTACCCAACATTAAGCCGTACAGACAAAGAGATGATGAAACAAATCATCACCTTTTTTCAATAGAAGGTGATGTATATTACATATTATATAATATTGGGTTTGTGTTCTGTGGCTGTAAACACACTACTGCTGCTGTTCCATTATAGTGATGGAACCCACCCCCCACCAGTGGGTTCACTTAAACACACTTGCCCTTTCAGACCCACTTACCTCATAGCTGTCGGTGCATTGATCAACCCCTACGCCGCCTGTCACGTCACGGGTGCTGATCCTAAGCGCCGATGAGCCCAGACAGGTGGCGTCTGTGGCAGCGACGGTACCCGGATCTGTGACCTTTACAAGTTTGGGCCATAATTTACCCAAGATTAGCCTGGTCCAACATGTAAATGATGTGGAGAAAGGGCACAAAAAGCAATTTAAATCCAATGTTTGGTTCGGTCTGAGTGAAGAAGCGGTGGGACAGAACGGAAACGATTACGAATTTTAAGAGCAAAACAAACGGGGAGATGAGAGAAATGTTCAAACACACATTTGACCTTTTGGGTTTGATTAATCAAGTGTTTCTCCGTTCTGAGCGCTTTGGCCAACAGATGTTTGTGTCAAAAGAGGGATATTCAATGAAGTCAACCAACAGACTGGAATTAACATCCTGACACCTCACTGGAAAAAATACAACTAAAAATATTAGTAATACAAGATAATTTTTCCCGAATTAAGTAAAAAAAAAAAAAAAAAAAATGGTGGTGTGTTTCTTTTAAAACTCTTTTTCTTCACTTCAATGTAATGTCCATCAACTGTAGTTACAAAAAAGTTCTTTCTATTGTAGTTGCGTAATATACCTTTTGCGCTACAAATGGTGCCAAAAACCTTGAATCGAAAAACTTTTAAATTGTCATTTTTATGTATTAATTTTTTTTTTTTTTAAAGAAATTCTTACATGTTACACCTAGTGATACTAACCATAATGTTAAGCTACTGTAATTTACAGACTATAAGGTGCACTTAAAATACTTTAATTTCTCACAGTGTGACTTATATATATGAAATAATTCTGGTTGTATATAGTGACTGGAAATTTTGACGTTTTATCTCATAATTTGGACTTTTTATCTGATAATTTTGGCTTTTTATCTCATAATTTTGGCTTTTTATCTCATAATTTTGGCTTTTTATCTTGTAATTTTGACTGTTTTACTCATAAATGTAACTTTTTCTTGCATAATTTTCACTTATCATATGATTTTGACTTTTTATCTCAACATTTTGACTTTTTATCTCATCATTTTGACTTTTTGTCACATAATTTTGACAGATGCTAATTCCCAACTCCACAAAAGGAGGGGTGCTCGCCTCGGGCACCACATTGACCAGAACCGGCCCTGTACAAGATGATGAAATTTCCGACTAGTAGTGCTTTGCAGACGACACATTCACAGACAGATGATGAAACGTATAAATGAAGACACTTCCCTGACGTCGACCTTTGCCACCGCATGTCCTTTACAGTGGAGTCACTCACATCTATAATCACCGTGCTCTGCTCTTTAAATTCTCTGCTCAGATCTGATATCAAACATTGATATGCTCTCCCCGACAGCACAATACTTTTTAAACCAATTAGGTGGCCCGGCCTCCCAAGACATCACCGCTGACAACTAGCCGATGTAATTTCCATAACAGAGCGATTGGCACCCTCCAGGCCAGTCCCACGGCATTCTGGGGAAGCGCTGCCATGCATCTTAGCTTTGTTCTCACAGTTACCCCATTTTTAAAGTCACATCATCAACAAAGCAACGACTTAAACATCTCAAAACATTCCAGTCAGCAGAGTTTTTGGACTTTAATTGCCCATCTGTAATAATGTCACCCATATAATTCCTTGAAGCACATTACTCCACCGCCGCTGGTTCTCAAGGACAATTACTTGTATTTGTTCCTCTCGCCGTCTGAGAACACCATGACCCCATATTACAGCAATGCAGTGAATCAGCTTTATTGGATTACTTCACAACCTTGACCCGGCCTGTCTGAGGAGGAGGAGGCCATCGTAATGTGGGAACGCATCCCCCCACTCCGCAGCTTTAACCCGACTCCATGCTACAGTAATGAATCGGCTCCTCCGGACTCTCCGAAGACGGTTTATGTTGACCTCTGACCCCGGCTAAGATGGGATATGAGGTACGAAGGTGGGAAAAAATAATAACTAATCAAAACAGTTCTTATGCTAATATAGGTTTAATCATTACAAAGGATTAGTTTGGGCTGTATTAGCTTATCGGATATTCCTGCATAGATGCTTTGAGCTTGTTAACGCGTTTTAATTGACTTAGAAGGTGTGATAAATGTAAATGAGAGAAAAAAAACACATCTTAAATAAATTATTTCACTCTTTTTTTCTCTCTCCTATGCAAAAAATGAAAATACTGTCAAAGGTTTCAGGAAGTTAATGTGGAATTTGTGATGCTAGCTAGTTAGCATGAGCCCAGTGATCAGCATTTACAAGGTAAGCTAACGTTACTATCATCACTTTTCCATTGACCTTCAAAAATGGACCTAATGATAATATTAATTTACCTTTTTCTACAACTAGAGTCACATTAAGGTAAAAGTTTTTTTATGTTTGTTTATTTTAAAATGAATATGGTGCAGTAATATGTGGACACTGTTCTTATGCTGGTATATTTTTAATCATAAGAAAGGATTAGCTTAGGCTGCATTAGCTTAACGAATATTCCTGCATTGTTTTGAGCTTGTTAACGTGCTTTAAATGAGTTAGACGGCTTAAGTATATAAGTACTAATAAATGTAATGACAGAAAAAATACTTCTTAAACAGATCATTTCAGTCTTTTTTTCGATCTTATAAAAAAAGGAGGAAGTTAATGTGACGTTAGCTAGTGATCCTTGTGAGGTAAGCTAACATTCCTATCGTCACTTCTCCATTGACCCTCAAATTGACTTGAGCTTATGGGGAAAAAATTAAAACTTTAATGACAAATTCAAAGTTTTTGCATTTGAAAGACATAGTTTTTTTTCGGGGGGGGGGGGGGGGGGGGTAGCGCAATTGGTAAATCATGCAAAACTGTAATGGAAAGATATTTTTCTGTAAAAAGAGTCACATTAAGAAAAAAACAAAGGATGTTGATGTATGTTACGAGTGATGAAGAAGAGTTTTAAAATGAACGCAATGCAGTATATGTGATCATTACAAAGGATTAGCTTAGGCTGTATTAGCTTAACGAATATTCCTACATTGATGCTTTCAGCTTGTTAAGGGGATTAGTTGACTTAGACGGCTTAAGTTTATAAGTAGTAATACATGTAATAACAAAAAACGCTTCTTACAGAGACAAATGTTCCCTCCTGTGCTAAAAATGAAAACAATAGCTAGTTAGCATAATCCCTGTTATCAGCAATGACAAGGTAAGCTAACGTTCCTTTTCTCACTTTTCCATTGACCCTCACATTGTGGAAATGTAACTTGAGTATACAAATTTACTTAAAGGACAAATGACAACTTCGCTAAAACTCTTGATTTTTGCCCAGAGGTGGTTTTTCAGGCAAAACTGCAATGGTGAGGCTAAGTCACGCCCTTCTACTTCCTGTCCATGGGTGCTTAGCTCGCAAAAAATTTGAATGGGAGTGAATGGAGCGACAAAAATGTTGACAGACATTACAACAACAATTTAATTTAATTTACTACATCATAGAAGGTAATATATAATAATATTAATTTAAAAAATGTAAAAAATCAATGTAATATTTACATCCGCTGCCATGTTTGTGGATCGACTTCTCATGCTATCTCATCATAATAAATAAATAAACACAAATAAATTGCATTGGTGATTTAATGGAGAAAAACAACATTATTTGCTTCTGTTTTTTCAACATTTTAGTAAATATCTGTAGTTTCGCACATATATCCAATGGAAAATGAATGACTGATTAGAATTCTTTATTGATTGCAGATTTATCTACCTGCATCCTCAGTGACACACAATCTGTCCACATACACTTCAAGGTGTAAATTTATGCATCCCAAGGCTCTGCAATTTCTTGTGTTTGGGTGGGTCAGAGTTCCTACTGCACATGCGCCATTTATGAGAACATTTATGTAACTCAGAACTAATACAGCAGTCATGAAACACATTCAAGTTCTGAGACAGTAATAATATAAGGTATGGAATTACTTTGAAATAACAGTAACACTGCTCTACAAGTATCTGCTTCAGACACATTATCAATTAAATTAAAGCTGGAATCCAAGTTTGTTTTTTGTTTTTTTACATTAGGTTTATACCCTGAAGGTATGAGAAAATCCTTATAAACCTGGGAATATTACAAGCAAGGAGAGTGATTGCTCTGTCATGGAAATAAATGGACAAACTGAGGATTGTAAAATGGCTCAGAGAACTGTCTTTATGTAGAAAATATTACATACACTTTAAAAGACAAACAAGACTTTTTTGAACAGGCTTCATTAGCTATATTAGCTGTGATATGTGGGATCAATAAAGTCTATGTTATCTTATCTTATTAAGAACAAGGATTGTCTGATTTGCTGTGGGTTTCTGTGACTTTATAATTATTCCCTGTACAGGTTCACAATCACAGGCTGTATTCTGACAAATACCCTTTAACCCTTTAACACCTGATGCGTCAATGATGACGTGTTCTGAAAAGACGGTTTAGTTTCAATATTCAGAAAAAATTACTTTTTTTTTTTTTTAACTGTAATTTTACTGAGTTTTGTTCATGGATCTGATATATAGAAATAAACAGGCGTCAAACAGCAACTGATTTAGAAAAAAGCAAAAGCCAAATCTAAAACTACTGGAACCAAATTACAATATTATTTATTTATTTATACTTCATATCAGTTTATTTTAACTAAGTTAAGTTATTATTTTGTAAATATCTCTTAGTTTTTGTTAATTTTATTCCTTATTTTGCTTTATATTTCTACATTTAATATTGTATTTTATTATTTTTCTTCACTTTTGTGCCATATGTGTCTTATTTTGTTCATGTTACTTATTATTTTTATTGGTTTATTATACATTTTGGACTTTTATTGTCCATTTTGTTTCTTATTTTATACATTTTTGACTGGAACTGGAGTTAAAGGGTTAAATGTGCTAAATCTTCCATACTTTAATAAGATGAAACAGAAAACAAACGACCAAAGTGCTCATGGTTAGCTCATGTTTTTAACATATATGATGGTGTGGTTTATTTACATGTATACAATGGATTAGTAAATATTCTACTAGAAAGAACCTGTAAAGTAAATGGATCATAATGTACAGACAGTGTTTGGAAGTAGATCAGAGACCAATATTCCTTTGGATTAAAACCTATTCTATTGTTAATTCTAAGAATTTCACATTTTGACCCCAGACTTATATTGGAAACTTAAACCAACCAGCATTTAAGAACATTTCATTAGTTTTATTCCATTCCTTTCCTTGTAGTCCAGTGTAATCTGTAATGTATTGCAGTTTAGACATAACTAACTGTGCATATATTTATTTATAATTTATGACCAGTTTGCACATAAAACATGTTCTTATGTTTATCCTTTTTTTTTTTTTTTTTTTGATAGTTTGACAGTCATGTAAAAGCAGAGACAGTCACTGCAGTTCATGGACATTGGTGTTTTGAAATTGGCACTTTTTAAAACCTTTAAATACTTGCTTTTAACTGTTTGGTGTTGTGCTCCTAATGGCTCCCCTGCACATCCTGTCTTCCTCTGGAACATGGATGGAGACAGAAATCGATGCTGAGTGTCTACAAGATGTACTTAAGCCCAAAAAAAGCTTGGAGCGGTACACGAGGACATGAGCTGGGTCAGTAGCTTGTTTTCCAACATGATCTTAGCATTAAAAGTTGGACCCAACAATTGATTAAAACATAAATTCATTAGTAGTAGTACAATTTGTAACAGTTATTTAATATTGTTTGCTTTTCTTCTCCTGTTGATTCATTGATAATTATTATATTTAAAGGACAAAATCATGGAAATAATGTAGAATCAACACAAAGGAGGTACATTTAAACCCATGTGCCTTTGTTCAAAACTGAGCATATTTACATTCAAAATATCAAGAATGAAAGGGAATTAAAATAAATTATATTAACACAAAAGAAGTGTTTAACTTAAAAAAAAAAAAGAGTCCTCAATAGTCAAAGAAATATGATGAAATTATTTTAAAAAGATTGAGCTGAGAGTTCAAAACTGGGTCAAAATAAAAGCTATAGAATGTTCATAATTAATGGATGGAGGAATTTGATGTGACAAAAAGCAGAGAGCTCCAGTCCAAGGGGTCATGGGCGAGCTAATGCTAAAGATTCAAGAGTTATTATTGTCATTATACAAACATAACAACATTTTCTGAGAGGCGCTCAGCTTCAAATAAATGATAAATCTACACAGAATGTCACATTTTCCAGTAAAGGATGAATAAAGGTTTGAAAAAGAACAGTGCAAATGTTAGCTTAGTAGAATAATGTGACCATGTCCAGACAAAATGTACAGAGCTGCAGGAGAGCACAAGGTTATAGTTGAGCTAATGCTAAATGCTAGCTTAGTGGAATGATGTGGCCATATTTAGACAAAAGGCACAGCATTGCAAGACTGTAAGGAGTCATGGATGAGCTAATGCTAGCTTATAAAGTGACCACATTTGGACAAAACATACAAACATGCAGGAGTGCACAAGGTCATGGGTGAGCTAATGCTAATTGCTAGCTTAGTAGAATGAATGAGTGAGCTAATGCTAAATGCTAGTTTAGTAGAATGATGTGACCATATTTGGACAAAATGTACAGAGCTGCAGGAGAGCACAAGGTTATAGTTGAGCTAATGCTAAATGCTAGCTTAGTAGAATGAATGAGTGAGCTAATGCTCAATGCTAGTTTAGTAGCATAACGTGACCATATTTGGACAAAATGCACAGACCTGCAGATGTCATGGGTGAAAAGTGTCATGAATTCTCTTCTTCTAGTGACATAAATGTTCTGTATGTTGTATTACAGACCACTGTTAGTTTTTTTTTCTCAGTTACTTCTTAGAGTCTCATGCAAAGAAAGTTAAATTTTTCAGATTGAGGAGTTGGTGACAGATTAGCCTCCAGGCTTTTGTCACATTGTTCGTCAGGACTGAACACTTGAAAGGTGCGGAACGTCACTTAGAAAGACTTATTGACGGTTTATTTATTGGTATTTCATCCTTGATTTTAAAACACACTTTAGTTAGGTTTTTTTTTTTTTTTTTTTTTTAAATCTCTGGTGTGTAATTATGCATGTTAACAAAGACTATTGACTGCGGCAGCAAACTGCAGAGAATATCTATAGAAGGCGAGCACAAAGAAGTGAAAAGCTTTATTCTACAATGTGTCTCAGCTTGGAGAGCTCTTGTAAATGACAGTGCAAGAGAAATCATCCCACATATCTGCCAGAATCATCCTTTTTTGTCGCGAATTGTCATCAAATGTCATGACTCCGACATGCCTTTGCACTCTGCCCTTTAAAAGGCTTCTGCAACACACGCCTTTGCAAACTCAGACCACCGCATGAATAGATGTCAGGAGATGTTATCGCCGACGTTTCAGCCCTTTTGAAGTATCAAAAGCCTGCCTAAACATGTCTGAACATGCCACTGAATTACTTAAGTCTGACAGGATCCCACTGATGTCCTTGATGGGATGCGATATCCATGTAATCAATCCCGAATGGAAGCCTCATGTTCCGAAACACCCTTTGCATTATAATATCTATAGATATATAATCAGGGTGACACAGACAGCAGGACAATCGGGGAGATGAATGTGCAGCATTTCACTTTTTACATGCTTTGTCCCTTTCAACTGACGCTGATAAAAGCCTTTCTTATCAGCGGTGGTCGCCGTGATAACAGGATGCTGTATTAAATCAGTCCATTGGTAAAACACCAAAAGGACGTTTACATTTAAGGCATTGTTAAATGAGTATGATTTATAGAAGGAGGGTGGGGTGTTATTTGATTGATGTGAAAGCACAGGAGGGAAGAAAACAGACTGTCAGTGGATTGAAATATTTAATCACGATTAATCACATAAATGCAACAGCGAACTTGTGATTAATCGCACATTTTTGTGTCATTGAAATTCACTGTAACACTCTTATCAATGTAGAAAAAGGAAAAGGCTTGGTTTGTACAAATGTATGTTATTTTTTATTAAAAACAAACGAGTAGTATTACAGACACTAACATCTGCCATAATAAAGGGGGGGGGGGGCACATAAAAAAACTAAATAAAAATAATAATAATGAAGGCTCAAAAGCAGCCCCTGAAAGTAGGCCGATACAAAAGATATTTTTTCCTTCTTTAACATAAAGTGATACTGTGGTGTAAATTAATATGCATTTGTAAAATGTCAAAATGCTTGAGTACTCTAAATATGAGTAATCACAATTTTTAAAAAAATCATGATTAAAAAATAGTTAATCACGATTAACTCAATTAATCGTGATAGCCCCTTATATGCTGTATATATATATATATATATGTGTATGTATACATATATATGTATGTATGTATGTGTATATATATATATATATATATATATATATATATATATATGTATATATACATATATATATATATATATATGTATATATACATATATATGTTTTTGAGGTATCATGCTAATTAACAGACAGATAAACAGACATAACCCTTTTGGTAAATATACCGTATTTTCCACACTAAAGGATCCACTGGATTATAAGGTGCTGTAAACGAAGATTAAACAGTCAGATAAGTCAGTCAATCAAACTTTATTAAACACGTTCATAATAATTCTCACCTTTGTTCAAACATTAATGAGTGTATTCACAATAACTGCCATCTTTGTTGAGTTATAACAGGAAACAAAACACACTCTTATACCGTTGTTAAATCAAACATTGTCATATTCACAACAACTGTCCAAAACTCAAATGGGTTTATGTTATTACATTATTGGCAGTTATTATATTTTGGTTTTGTAACAACCCCGCAGGCCGTATGTTTGACACCCCATGTCACGTAAATGAAAAAGCTCAAAAAGTCCTTGTTCAACTTGCAGACGCGCCTCTGAACACACATGTCGTGGAGACATAATCACTTCAAAGAGGTTCTTTTCAACAGCGGTCAGTTGGTGTTGCACTGAAACGAGCACAAAAACCGAAAACCTCAACTGGAAACAGCGGGAGGGTCGCGAGGAACACGTTTCCAAAGCAGCAGCGGCGCCAATATCTGCCGCATCCACAGTCTGAGGCTCTTCCGCTGAGTCTCTCTAGTCACGTAAGGTGCGTGGGCGAGAGAAGGCTCTGGTTTCTCCGTCTTTGCCGGCCTGCCGGTTTCATCAGTGGGTGCACCACTCTGTTACTCGACATCCTCCTTCAGAGAAGACACCTGCTGTTTTCATCTTGAAAACTCATGTCGGCCTGTGATCAATCACTCCCTGTCAAGAGAAAAGCAATATTGATCCCTAGCTTCAGTGTTTGGTTGTTGTGCGTACGCCGGATGCGACGCTACCTACAGTTGTCGGTCGTTTGTTTGCGGCTTCCCTGTATCAGTAACAGTGAGAATATTTGAGATGTTTATACTTTTAACAACAATAACAGTCCTTCCCGCTGTAGTTGCCTTTCAGCACTATGTTTTCCCCGAGACTTTAAAGCTGGAAAAATGTTTGATTTGTGTGAACAGCCAGCTTCAGATGTGCCACAAGAAAGGAGAAGAAAGTAAGTGAGGACGGCCTTAAAGTGAGTGACTTTCCAAGCTAATGGTGCTGTCAGTGGCTAATCACACTGTCAGCTACCATTACCGTTAAAGCGTCCATCTTGTCTCTGTACTCTGCTTTAGCCTGAACGTTAAAGCACTTGAATTTTTAGATGGACGCAATTACAAAAACCATTGAGCCTCTTTTTTTTTAAAACGTCTGTCCTGGTAAAGCCTGAGCTCCTCTTGAATACAGCTTAGTTCACTGTCATCATAGCTGCTCTTCTGCTCACCGTGTTATAACCTGAAATGTAATAACTGCAAATAATGTCATAATTCAGGCTCATTTGAAACATAATAAAGACAATAATGTTATAAGGTATTACGTTATTGGTAGTTTATTACATTATCTATTATCTATTATTATCATTATCTATTTATCTATCCATCCATCCATCCATCCATCCATCCATCCATCCATCTCTCCATCCATCCATCCATCCATCCATCCATCTCTCCATCCATCCATCCATCCATCCATCCATCCATCCATCCATCCATCCATCCATCCATCCATCCATCCATCCATCCATCCATCCATCCATCCATCCATCCATCCATCCATCCATCCATCCATCCATCCATCCATCCATCCATCTCTCCATCTCTCCATCCATCCATCCATCCATCCATCCATCCATCCATCCATCCATCCATCCATCCATCCATCATTCTCTCCATCCATCCATCCATCCACCCATCTACATATACAGTATCTATATATCTATATCTATATATAAATAATAAGAGCTCAGTGCCTCTGTGTGTGTATCTCAGGATTCACATTAAATCCATAAGGAGGTGACTGCTGCATTTTGGCACATTTATGTATTTTTGATCAAGGAACAGACTAGTGAACACAGCAAATTGATAGAATCATTATTTTTGGAGACATTAATAATTTGGCAATACAATAATACTGCAATAACCTTACAATCATGTTGCTATACTGGCGGTGACTGCTGGACAAATGTTGTACTGCATGCATGATTACACAACAGCAAAAAAAACAAAAAAACATCTTGAACCTGTGGACGTCCACTGGTCAACACACAGTCTAATGAAATGTGATCATTCTATGTGTGTGTGTGTGTGTGTGTGTGTGTGTGTGTGTGTGTGTGTGTGTGTGTAAAATTGCATAAACGAAAAAAAAATGTCTTAAAGTTAGTTAGAATATCTGAGTGGAACTAGTCCAATAATCTGAATAAGATTAAGTCACAATAAGTAAATAAATCTAAAAAATATATATCTTTCATGATGAATATCTCAAATTCAAGTCAGTTTATCTACATCTGATTTATTTTTCTATTTATTTATTTATTTATCTTGCAGTGTAGAGTAGTTTTTCAGTTATGTTTGGACTCTCCCCTGTGGGACTTCCACTAGACCAGTATCAAGTCCAGGGTACTAGTTTAACATGTTTATCGGGTCCAAAGGAACCCACGCAGACACATGGAGAACATCCATCTGTTCATTCAGAACATCTGGACCCAGGATGTTCTGGCTATAAGGCAACATTTCCAGCTGATTTTCCAGGAGCATCCGTACTGTATATACAGAGAATATACAATAAATAAGGATACGAAGGCCGTAGTAACAGTCTGATGTGGGTGGCTGTAGTGTCATCACAGTTGACATTCAGTATTTCTGTCAGTTATCTGTGTGTGTGAGAGAAAGGCAGTGAAGGAACAAGTGAGATAAACAACATATACACAGAGCTGTTATAGATGGGTATACGTACATGCAGTTTTTAGTACATGCAAATACATTTGGAGATCATTTGCATCGGTGGATTATTTCATGGTTTCAGCCTGAGCCGGTTAAAAAAACTGAAAAAAAAAAAACCTGAATGCAGATAAATGGTCGACATCAGCAGCAGAGACTGTGGGCAGCTGTCACAGTTCCAGATGTGGATCCAGGTTATTACACTGCAAAAAAAAAAAATGTTACCCAGTGAATTTTTGTCATTTCTAGTCCAAATATCTCATCACACTTAAAATCACAGAATCACATAAAGAGGAATTTTTTGGTGAAATATAAGAAGTTATTTATAGACAATAGATCTGGAAAATGTGATTTAGTCATTTTAACAAAATCATTTCATTTGTTCCAGTGTTAGGCTGCTGATTATTACCCCACCCTCCAAAGAGGGTATCACTAGTTGAAATGTAATAACAATAATAATAATAATAATAATAATAATAATAATAATAATAATAATAATAATAATAATAATAATGGATTACATTTCTATCTTTTCAAGGCACCCAAAGCAGTTTACATCACTGATCCATTATTCATTCACTCTCACATGCACCCTCTGGTGGTGGTAAACTACATACACTATACAGTTGCCCTGGGGCAGACTGACAGCAGCGTGGCAGCCATTTTGTCCCTACCACCAAACATTCATACACCAGTGTGAGTGACACTGGAGGCAAGGACGGTAAAGTGTCTTGCCCAAGGACACAACATACTGACTAGGACAGAGCAGGAATCGAACCACCAACCCTTAATGGACAACCAGCTCTACCAACTGAGCCATGGTCGCTCTTATATAATGTGTAAAAAAAATTTTAAGATCTGTAATGCACTGGAGGAAACACTGAATATTGATGTCTTTCAATAAAAATGTTGAAGTTTACAATATTCGAACCCCTAATGCTTCGGTTATTGGTTGACCCACCATGGCTGCCCCAATAAAGCTTGTCTTCTATGTTTTTCAAGAGTGAAATGGCTCATGCACTTCATTGAGTCTTAGTCTGAATATCTAATTGATGCCATTTTAAGAGGTATTAAATGCGGTATTAAACTAAACCATGGCCGCCCCTAATCTAGTACTAGGTACCATGGAAGTGGGTCCTTTTTGGTAATGGAAATGCACCAAAGCGAGTGGAGTCAAGTTGAGTCGCGACAATAATGTACTCTGCACACAGTTTAAAACATGAAAAGTGACAGTGTTGGAACCGTATCCAGTGGTTTAATGCATAAATACCATGAGTTTCTTTTATTACTGTGATGCATTGTCAGGATTCAGCAGCGCCAACAGTATTTTTCCCGTTTGGCTCCAATGTTTCCAACACTGACTGATGCATTGTTGTTACAAACTTTATTGCTTTGTCCATTAGTTAAATCAGATCCAACAGAATTTTTTTTTGGGTTTGCGTGTCGGGGCTCGGTATCCCTCGTATGTCACATCAAAGCTACTCCTAAATAGATTCCTCCCCCCAAATCCATGCAAATCAAACATGGCGGTTGTTGTTTGTGGGAGCACCGGCGTTTGTTTGCTCTTATTAATCTCTGTAATTTCAACAGACATAAGTGGGGATGCTATCGTTTTTGTGTCACGGGCTGAGCGCTGGAACATTGGCTTATTGGTTATGGTTGAATTATTCATTTGGACCACAGGATTGCTACTTGGCTGTGTGGTCCATGTCAATGACTGTCTGAGGGTTGACGAGTGCTGGGAACGCCGCAATGATGGGAGAGTGAAAATGATCCTAGCTCGTGACGCTAACTTTACCTCATCAGCAGAAACACTACACTTGTTCCTGCAGCCACAATAGATCTTGGCTCTGATCCAAAGTTGGCTTTTTTTTTTTTTTTTTTCCATCAGCGACTATATTGCACGATAAAACATTTTCAACATGCTCCGATATCTGCTGATGAATTGATTCACGCTGCCGCAGCAACACGGTTGTTTGTCATGATGATACATGTTTTGCTCGAATTGATCATCTCAAACGGCGAAGGGAATTTATACCGACGGCCTGACACTCGCATACATCTAAACGTCTTCTTTGCACATGCATCGCTTTCTTTTTGTTACACACTCATTTTTATAAGTAGCCTCGACTTGAAAAATCAAAACTGCCTTCTTTGTGTCACAAATTATTGCAAATAACACTGGGGAACACCATTTTTTTCATTGATTTAGTTCTGACAGCTGTTTTTAACCCTTTATTGACTACCATTAGAACAGGCTGCTATATATACATGTATATTGAAGAGTTCATTTGCAAAAAACAGATAACTCCATTTTTCGTTTTTTTTTTTCAGAAAATTGCATTTTTTTACTCTACATTCCAGGTAATACTCATTGATTTGATATATTATTTATTCAATTTAGTGGATCTTACCAAATGAAAAAAATAATATATCAAATAAATCAGTATTTTCTGTGGAATGTAGAGTAAAAAATGACATTTTCTGAAAAAAAAGAAAAATGGAGTTATCTGTTTTTGCAAATGAACTCTCTCTCTCTCTCTCTTTCTCTCTGTATATGTATATATATATATATATATATATATATATATATATATATATATATATATATATATATATATATATATATATATATACCAGAGTAGAGTACAAACTCAAAGTATAAAATACATTTCTCTCAATATATATAATTGCTGATTGAGTAAAAATGACCCAACATCACATTTGCATCATACAATTAAGAAGAGGCTAAGTCACACACTGTAGTTGCAATTCTGGCATATTCAAAAATGATCCATTTCTTTATGTGACATTAATATATTACCATAATTACCTCCGCCCAAGGAGGTTATGTTTTTGGCAGCGTTTATCTGTCTGTTTGTCTGACTTTGCACAACATGACTCAAAAAGTTATGGACAGATTGTGATGAAACTTTCAGGATATTTTAGGAATGATACAAGAACCAATTGATTAGATTTTGGTGAAGATCTGGAAGAGATCCTGGATCATGTATGTATAAATGTATTCTCTATTTACCTCAATGTTAAGAAGAGAAAATGTTAAAAGAGTTAAAAACTGTGACATTATTCCATAAATGTACATTTTACGTACACTCCGTAGCTACTAAGGGCCTTTGTGGAGTTCATACACGTAAGTTAAAAGCTGCAAAGTTTTATTACAATTGTGGGAGTTATTAAATGTATGGGTTAACAAATGTATTTGAAGAAAAAAGTAGCTGCAGGAGTTACAGGCTGTGAATTTAAAGCTTTATTGTTTAATATTCGCAGATTGTAACTAGTGGAATAGGTGAGTCACCACTCAGAAAAAAAGAGCAAAAGCCTCCATATAGACAGTATTTGATTTATCAGTTTTGGCCTTTTTTATTATATCTAAAATAACTCTGGTCCAAAGTCACCTTCACCTACAATAAAGAAGAAAAAACATAACTTATAAATGTAAAAGACTCATCTGGAGGTGATGAAAGCACAGCAGGTCCTATTTTCAGGTTATTATGCACGAATGAAAACATAACTGTGAATATTATTTCCATTTCTACATTTACATCCCCCACCAACATCTCTGCATGACCTTTTTAAATGCCACTTTGTTTTGGTTGTTTAAGTTTCTTAGTTAAATTATTCTTCGATTTTTGTGCTCGTACTTTTAATAGTTGTCTTAAATTCTCTTTGCATTCAGCACAAACACCAAAGTGAGATCATAAACATACACAATAACTTGTTCTTTCACTGCACACATGACAAGGAAATGATTTGAATCCTTAATGTTTTCTGCAAAACTGCACAATATTTCAACAGTCAATAGTGTCATGATGTGCACGTAACGAAAATTTGCCTGAAGATAGTTCTCGACTAAATAAATAATAAAAAAAAAAACACTATACATTATACAGTACATCAATATTTGAAAACACTCTTGAACATGTACATAAAAACCACCACATATTATGTACATTAATATAAATAGTACATCAATACAAAAAACGTCATAGAAAATGTGTATTAATATTAAAAACATGACAGAATATGTACAACAATATAATAAAAAACACTAAAATATGAACATTAATATTAAAAACACAATGTAATATATATATATATATATATATATATATATATATATATATATATATATATATATATATAAATATGAAAACTACTAGAGTATGTGCATTAATATAAAAAACATTATAGAATATGTCCATCAGTATAAAAACACAGTAGAATATGTACAATGTGCATCCATATAAAAAAACACAACATAATATATATAATACAAAAATATAGAATATGTCAATAAAAAATAGTATACAATATGTACATTCATCTAAAAAACTGAATATATACAGCAATAAAACAGTATAGAATATGTACATCCGCGTAAAAACACATAAAAACACTATTCATTATCTAAAACACTATAGAATATGTGCGTTAATATAAAAAAACTATATGTACATCCATACAGAACAAAACACTACAATATATACATCAATAAAACCATTATAGAATATTTACATCTATATAAAAAACACTATACATTATCTGAAACACTATAGAATATGTACATTAATTTAAAAAAAAGTATAAAATACATACAACTGCATAAAAATGCTATAGAATATGTACATCCTGAATATGTACATCCACGTAAAAACACATAAAAACACTATTCATTATCTAAAACACTATAGAATATGTGCATTAATATAAAAAACAATATGTATATCCATATAGAAACAAATACAATACATACATCAGTAAAACCACATCTATATAAAAAACACTATTCAATATGTACATCCACCTAGAACATATAAAAGACACTTTACAATATATAAAAAGCACAATAGATTATGTATATCTATGTGAAAAACACTATACAACATCTAAAACACTATAGAACATGTACATCATATATAAGAAAAAACAAAGTGTGGAAACAGTCATATGTGTCGTAAGGTTTATAACCTAAATCTTTGACATCTGCACCTCCTGCTTGTCGTTTATTTATCCCTTATTTGTGCTCATCCACTTCTATAATGGACGTCCACACCGGTGCCAAACATCCTTAGCATTAACATGATTGGATGTTTACCATAGAAGTTTTAAAGTCCATACGTTGACTAACCTGGGCCTTTAAGCCTAACAATGATAACGCCAAATAAAACGTAATAGCCCCGAAGCCTGTGATTCATGACTTGATCCCTGCAGCTACATTAAACAAGCATTGATCGTCCCCCAACGCCCACCCTAATCCTAATGCAAAAAATAAATACGGTGTAAATTCCCCCAGCAGATATTCCTCCACTTTCTGCCAGAGACCGTGCCGAGTGTGTGCGATCAATACATGCTGCTGGGTGTAAAATAACCTTTTGATGACCAGTGAGGAAATGCGAGCCGGTCCGACGCTTTCTCACACACACTCTCCTTGATCTGACTGTTTTCTTTTCACCCCCCACCCCCCCAAAACGCCCCCCCCACCTCCCCAACCTGCCTGTTCCTCACCCTAACACGCCGCCACAGTCTGGGTTTTTTTTCTTCTTCTGGAAATCCCCCGTCTGTTAAAGTCTAAGAGCACAGCGGCGGATTGCGAGTTTTACAGTGAATGCGAGCTTGGATGGCAGACGCCGGGGGGTGGGCGTCGTACTCCACCCCTTCTCTTTGCTTTGGTAGTTTTAAAGGTTAGTTTGCGTGGAGGTGAAATCCACCCCGCTGCGCTTACTCAGCTGAGCAACCGCCGCCAAAGTCTGCTCGGCTGTTTCTTTACCGCTTACACAAACGTTGGGTTGTTTCGATATGAAAAAAGGAATACTGGATATTTGGCTGTTGGTCATTTGTGTCTCATACTGGGGAAGATGGTGTTAGCATAACAGGATGTTATGATAGGCTGGTTCGTTGGATATAAATACGCTCAACGCCACGACATTTGACAGCAAAAAAAACACAAGACGCAACAGTCTTTTCACCAAAATGATTCTGAGTTTTTTTTTTTTATTTTGATCGATTGATTTGTTTATTTTTCGAACATTCGCACAATACATGTAAGTCAAAAGAAAAAATAAACTTATTTACCCCAGAAAAGTATTGGGAAGAAGAAAACACTTGTTTAATCCCACCCCCATTCTCATCAATAACGCTGAACATATTCAAGTTTTAAATATTTACTGCGGTTCTTTGACTACAAGCTAAAACAAGTATTCAGAGAATGCCTAATCCCGTCCCTATTTTGTGTCAATCTCAAATTTCTATGACAACCCGTAATGTGATTGTGACCCTCCTTCTAAATGTGACCATGACCTTTGACCTTTTGCAATATTGATAATTTTGTTATATGTATATATGCATCGGTGTGTGTAATATAATGATAATATATCCAGTATTGATTACATATATGTATGTGCTGGACACATAAACAATGTTACAGAAGTTAATTTTGCAACGTGTCACCTTTGACCTCCAGAGATCTCAAAAACTATTGGTCGTAGGTACTAACACTGTTGATAACACCGGTGATAACCTTCCGCTCTCTAGTTATAACCGATAATGTGATTTTGAGCTTTTAGTTCTTTGACCTTTGACCTTTACTCAAATGGATCATTGCATCTGATGCACATTAGCTATATGTATGTGCACATGTAATTTCATGACTGAAAAGGTCGGTGGTTCGAGTCTCGGCTCTGGCTGTCCACATGTCGAAGTGTCCCTTGGGCAAGACACTGAACCCTCACTTAGTTTTCACAGTAGGACTGACAGAACTTTAGAAAGCTACTGGTGTGTGAGTGAATGGGTGAATGGGGTGAATGTGAGGCTAATGTAAAGTGCTTTGAGGCAGCATGAAGGTGGAAAAGAGTGCAGAACATTTACCATTCATTATTATTTATTTTTTAAAATTTAGTTTAGTTTTCACATTATTATTATTATTATTATTATTATTATTATTATTATTATTATTATTATTATTATTATTATTATTATTATTATTATTATTTGTATTATTATTTGTATTATTATTATCATTATTATTTATTTTATTTTATTAAGAAATGAAAAAAAGATATGTTTATACTCATTACCCAATGGCAACTTGATTACACACTTGGTCCTCATGAGACATTTAAACTAGAATGTGTGTGTGTGTGTGTGTGTGTGTGTGTGTGTGTGTGTGTGTGTGTGTGTGTTACTGTGAGGTTTCATTCAGAACAGGCAAAATCTCCTTCTTTTTAAAACAGTCACGTATTGCCTTTTAGGCCTAATGATGGCTTGGATTGTCTTCAAATTCTGGGCTGATTTTCTGTCTCCTTATCAAATCCCTCCTGATATTTCCTTATCGTTCCTCTTGCATCCAAATATTTGAACCTCTAGCCTCTGGTTGTTCAATATATTTAATGAAATATGTTAATACATTTCCCTTTTCCACCAGAGTAAGCACCCCTGCTGCAGACTCAGCTTTCTTTGTGGACTTTGGCGCCAGCTAAATAAGATTTGTGCCCTACATCGTGGGCATTTACTTTGTCTGACGGCTTATTATTGTGCCCGTGTTGCAGCATAATCTACAGCGGGATGAAAAGCTAAGACTAATTTCCCAGGTCATTAGGTTAAGGGTAAAGTTATCACTGGGGACAAGAGTATATTGCAGATAAGCGAGTGAAAACTACAGCTGATACGCAGTGAGTGAAGAAAATTAAGTTAGTGAGCAGCTGCAGATTTAAAAGGTAACATTAAAGCTGTGTTTCTATTACACAAAACAATAGAGATATTTTTAAAAAATTTGCAATTTCAACATGTTTCCATTGACAGAGGAACGTCGTAACTGTTGTGTAATATTATCCTATGAGATTTCATGGAAGATGTTTTGCTAGCATGTTGCATTTGTCTGCTGTTAGCTGTGTATGTTATGTATCCAATGTTTATTTTTGTGACTTTAGTGAGTTTTCTGTCATTGTTAGTGTCTGGGCTTTTATTTTGTTATGTTGGTCTATGTTCATTTTGTCTAGTTTTGCTTCCTGTCACTGGTGTCTTTTCTCCTCCCAGTTAATTTGTGTGTTTGCTTTCACCTGTTGTGGAGTGTGTGTTGGTTCTGTTGAGATGCAGAACAGGTTTCTGTACTTTAAAAATATATATATATATAGTTAGTTAATTAATTGTAGAAGTTTGGAACCATTTTACGCAGCATGAGGCAGACAACAGTGTGTCCACGGCTCATTAGCATTAGCATTAGCATTAGCCTAGCACTGCTTTATTTACCACAACACCTGAAGCGAACGCATCCACACTTCAACAACACTTCGTCAAAGCAGACTCAGAGCTTCTAAATGTTTTGCTAACTGGTGAGTATTAGCATCTGTTAGCATGTAGCCTCACATGTTACAGTTATTTTTAGCAAATGTACCAAGGTAGTGTAATTATTAAGCTACAACTGCTTCACACATCCAGGGACGTGGAATAGATGCACAAACACACACACACACACACATACACACACACACGTCAAAACACCTCAGTCTTCTCTCATCCCTGTTTATTGATTGATCTAATTTAACCCTTTAACTCCTCAGACATTATTCCAGGTAAATGTGCTGCTGGGAGAGTTACTGTGGAGGAAAATCACAACAAAACTGGAAACCATAGTAAAAAAAAATAAACAAATCCTAAAGCGTTTAATTTTAGTTTTACTCACTGCTTTGTTTTGCTCCATTGTTTGTTCAGAATTATGAATATTTATCAGAAGTTAAAGGATTTAAGACATGAAATTAATCTGATCGATGAAAAAAAACAACCCCCATTCCTTCTGTGATCAGCAATTGGCAGATCAAGTAATTTGGTGATCGGGGTGATCATCATCATCATCATCATCATCATCATCATCATCATCATCATCATCATCATCATCATCATCATCATCATCATCATCATCATCATCATCATCATCATCATCATCATCATCATCATCATCATCATCATCATCATCATCAATTTTATGTATTTTTTCTTTTTAAAGTACCAATAATTGAAATACCGTTTATGAATCTATACCATTTTGAAAGTACCAATTTGTTATCGGTATCAAATTAAAAACCCTTTCAGTACCCTAACCCTGATTTACAACAAATATTCTCAACTCTAGAAGGTACTAGTACCAGGTAAGCTAATCAATGGGCTCATTACTGTTACTGTTGGCGTCCACGTGCCTGCGCCCCTGTCAATATTAACCATTGATTAGCACCGTGTACATGTGCAGAGTGCATGAACCTTTGTTTGAGGCAACTAATGTAAATCTGTACTGCTTCATGTTGAAAGACATCAATCTTTTTTTTTTTTTTTTTTACATCCGCAGTGCAATAACACAGCAGCGTATTTTGGCGAGGCCTTGTTTCTGCGGGTTATTCTAGTTTGTGTACCTGGGAGCCGGTTCTGGCCGTGAGTCTGGGATTGTTTTAGTACCTTGGCAGCCAGCTCGGTTCCCATCTCTTGGCCGGGCCGTCCCTGGAACAGCTGCTCCAAGACACCGTCATCACTCTCCCCGTAACGAGCCCAGGGTGAGATGGGAAGGTTTAGGCGGGAGGGGAGGGGAGGGGAGGGGAGCGCCAGGCAGTGTGGAGGGAAAAACCCTGCAGTGACACAAGCTGTTTATGTGGACGCTATCTATCTATCTATCTATCTATCTATCTATCTATCTATCTATCTATCTATCTATCTATCTATCTATCTATCTATCTATCTATCTATCTATCTATCTATCTATCTATCTATCTATCTATCTATCTATCTATCTATCTATCTATCTATCTATCTATCTATCTATCTATCTATCTATCTATCTATCTATCTATCTATCTATCTATCTATCTATCTATCTATTAATCTAATCTAATCTAATAAATGTGTGTTTTTCACTCCATCCCTCTGCTAATCTAAATGACTACAGTGACTTTCTTGTTGTCATTATGGAAATACCAGGAAAATGAACAGACCCTTAATAGTGTTTGACAATTTTGTACCATCACATCATCACTTCGTGCCCTTTCACCTCCACTCTCTTCGTACCTGCAGACGACACCTTATCGGCCACAGTTATTGTTAATCAGTGTAAAGATCCCTACAATTTCCTAATCGCCGATGCTCCATTCCCCTCTCTCTCTCTCTCTCTCTCTCTCTCTCTCTCTCTCTCTCTCTCTCTCTCTCTCTCTCTCTCTCTCTCTCTCTCTCTCTCTCTCTCTCTCTCTCTCTCTCTCTCTCTCTCTCTCTCTCTCTCTGTCCTTCCGCCTTTTTCTCAGAGCCTAAGAAACCTCGGCAGAGAAAAAGGCAATTAAGCTAATGCAGTACTGGTGTCATAAGGTTGTAGATATTTCAAGAGCAGAGCAATTTACCACTTGGAAAAAAAAAAAAAAAAAGAAGAGAGGCCTTGCATAAAACATTCCCTCTCTCCCAGATTTATTATGCTTTTAGTTGTGTTATATGTGATACAATTAGCGGTAGGTGCCAATAAGGCTCGCAGCTCAAGGACGTGGTCATCGCCCGGCCATCTGTCATTAATTGCATTCTCCTGTTATGCGGCGGCGGTTAGGCGAGCGGCGAAGCCCAAGGGGAGGAGTTGAGCGGTGTCACCAAGAACATCACACCACAGGTGTGGATTGAACATTTATGTCACTGTGGATCTGTGCTGTGGTGTAGAAGAATTAGGACGGTGGATTTGTCCTAGAAAAGTGTAAAAGTTATGAGGATAAAACTACTGTTGGTCTGTTTGGACTCCAACTGTTGAACTGAGGCTGCGTCACTACATAAGGAAATAAATATAATGAACTCAAGTGGAAAGTTTTCAGACACTAATACGGCGCCGTTGAATTACGTCATCACTGTCGAACAAGTAAAATGTAACAGTGTCGTCTTTTGAACCCTTTAACCTCTGATGCGTCAGCGATGACACGTTCTGAAAGGATGGTTTAGTTTCAATATTAAAAAAAAAGAACAAACTGGGTTTTTTTTACTGTTATTTTACTGTTCATGCATCTGAAATATGGAAATAAACTGGTGTCAAAACTAATTTAGGAAAAAGATAAAGCCAAAACTAAAAACTACTAGAACCAATTTGTAATATTATTTATTTATTTATT
Source organism: Siphamia tubifer (assembly GCA_020466265.1). Lineage (NCBI taxonomy): Eukaryota > Metazoa > Chordata > Actinopteri > Kurtiformes > Apogonidae > Siphamia > Siphamia tubifer. The sequence goes on from CM035800.1 coordinate 25,781,585, forward strand.
TATTCTTCATTTTTTAAATTATTTTCTCCATTTTTTAGTTTTTGTTCATTTTGTTCCTTATTTTTTTGTTTTATATTTCTACATTTAATTTTGTATTTCCTTTTTTTCTGCCATGTGTGTCTTATTATGTTCATGTTACTTATTACTTTGTTGGTTTATAATCTTGTCAATTTTATTACTTATTTTATAATTTTTTTTACTGGAACTTTAAGGGTTAAAGCTTTTTTTGCTGTCAGTGCAATAAAATAAAATAATAATAATAAATTTGGCTCATAACTGTTTTACTATTATTAACCGTTATAAGCAACTCTTGTTTCTCGTCTGTCATCCAACGGACAGACATAACGTTTACCGTTAGCACCTGTAGCTCTGCCGTATGTCGTCTAATTTCAATCTGTGTTTCTTTTAACCATTAATCTCCTTGTCCTTCGGCCATTTTTCAATTTGTGCAATGCATGATGGGATATCATGTTTTGGTTAGTGACCATTGAACGTCTACTACATTTCACAGTGGATTGTGGGATACATTGAGTACACTCTATGGTGCTTATAAATAGTTCACTAAAGATTGGGACACCCGTACAAAATGGCGTCGTCCCTTTATAGTGAACTTTTTAAGGGTTAGGGAGTAAATGAAATTTGACATTGCGGGAAATGGACAATCCAGTCCAAAGTGATCCAGAACCAGGATCTGTTCCAAATCACCACAAAAATCTAATCATTTCCAGATCGCCCCATTACCAATGTGTTGGAAAGTTCACCTTGATTTGGAACTAGTTCAAAGTTCAGTTCAAGTTACTCAATATGAATTAGTTCAGTTCATCGTTCATTCTTCCAAATTATCAACTAGAAGTTCATGGATCCCAAAATGAACTTTTTCATTCTTTTTTTGTGTTATTATTGTAAACTTATTATTAACCGTTCCTAACGTTATCCTGACCATAGTCAGGAAATCAGGGGAAAATGCTGAAGTAAGTATCTTACCCCAGGGTTAACTTCCCTCTGCAGGTTCTTAGAACACAAGGAGTGAGTTTTTATTTTCAATGTTTATTTCCAAGAACCTGGAAATGTTCTTCCAACCTGCTCTGGTCGTCGGTCACACTCTGTACATTTAACACTTTTTTTCCGCTCCCAAAAACTCTCTGCACCCCCCTCTCTCTCTCTCTCTCTGTCTCTCTCTCTCTCTCTCTCTCTCTCTCTCTCTCTCTCTCTCTCTCTCTCTCTCTCTCTCTCTCTCTTTCTCTGCCTCGCCCACATCACTTCTCATTGGCTATTCCACAACATTATGTTTCCAACATTAGTTCAGAATAATACAAAAATGACATCTATGATAATACTGTGTTTTGATCCCATTTTATTCCTTATAGGACTCAATAATTACAACGTGATAAAAACAAAATGTGAACTACATAAGAGCGCAGTTCAATAAATGCCAGAATAACCGCGTTCACAACTTCCTGTTCATTTGGCAAAAGTGAACGAGTCGTTCACGTTCGTTAAAAATATGATATAGTTCGTGAACGATCATTCAATGAACTCGTTCAGGTACAACACTGCCAATGGATCCTGTAAATTTCATCAAGATCCGTCCATAACTATTTGAGTTATCTTGTTAAATAGTGCCGAGTCCTTTTCTTGTTATTATTTTACTCTTATGCCTATTGTTGCAAATTTACATCAAACCCAACCTTCTATCTATTGTTTGTTCTATAATCAAACAAAACGATTCTATTTAATTTAGAATCTACTTAAATACTTAAACACAATTAGTTCCTCGTGTCTCTGTGAGGGTTAACGTTCACTTCCTTCTTATTTTTGGAGCCTGAATATGCAGCTGTAGATTTTATTTACCTGGTTTCTCGACTTTAAAGCCTGTCAGTGCGTCTCAGTTCACAAATCTGCTTTACCTGTTATCAATGACTCTGTATCTTCTTTATTCGTGAATAAACTAAAGTAGATTGAACTGAAAACTGACTCGATTTGGGATTTTTTTTTTTACTGAACAACAAAACCTCCAAGGATGACTTTGCAATGTAGGCATTTTTTACAATTTTCAGGAAGGGAACACTCAAATATCTGAGTAAATTCAATATATTACCCACAATATATGCGGTTTGGAAGAAGTATCTTATCAAAATAACATGATGCTTTATTTTTATGACAGTAAATGACTGAAAAACACATTAACAGACAATGTTCCTAAACTGTTGCTCTATATTTCCAAGCATATCTTGACGAGTACAACAGCAAAATCACCTTATTTTAGATAAATATTCATAAAATGATGTTTTGTAGAGTGCTGTCAAACATGTCAAATAATATTAAAATCTGTTTCAGTGTACAGAACTGGAGTTAGAGTTACAGTAAGTATTTATTCAAGGCTATTTTATGACAATAAGTTATTGACAAAAACGTTATTGACAAATGTAATTAATGTGATAATAAATCCTTCTAAACTGCAGCCTTGAATTAATTAGAATAAATAATGAAAGCACCCAGACAGCAAAATCTTTATTAATACCCATAGGTAGATTTGTTTAGTAGTTGAGGTGAAAAATCATCCATGTCACATTCAGGGACATGTGACAGGTGAACCAACATGACCAGTCTCTACAGAAGTCAATTTAAATACTTTTATACGACATTAAAGAATGATAAAAATGATTAAATAGAGTAAAAAAAATATCCCATGAACCTCTGGGTAGAGCTAATATATATACAGTGGTACTTCTACTTACGAAATTAATTTGCTCCAGAGGTGTTTTCGTACCATTACTTTTTTGTAAATAGTCACATTTTACATATAAAAGGTCTAATTCATTCCAAGGTCCCAAATACTACCCCTTTAACCCTTTAAATATTATTAAAAATTATCGATTTTGTACGAAATATGTGTTAAAAGAAAACGTAGATTTAGATGTTAGCTCGTCCAGGCTAATGTCGGTGTCCGGGACAGAAGAGTTGAGCCACATCTGGGTCAGAATGAGGATGCATCAGTCTGGTGGATCATGTTTGGTGTTTAAATCCAGCTTCAGGTCATCCAGTTTGTTTTCCAGTGAGTGTACGTTGACGAGCAGGACTGATGGAAGCTTCGGTGGGAAGGGGTTAGCTCTTAGCTTAGCTGTAGCAGTATAGCAGACCCAGTCCACGTTCTTAACAATTTGATGATAGTCTGTTGGTCATATACTCTACTTGCACCATTCAGCAGAACTTTTGATACTAAAAGCATTAGTCTAGGTGGAAAAATGATCGTTAAAGTGTCGGTGTTACCATGGAGACACAGCAGACAAACAGGGCGCCACCATCCCCCTGTTTACTGTAACTTTCAAATACGTACTGTAATAAAGTTTAAATAAGCACACTGAGTAAAAGTCAAGAAATATGTTGCAGATATACATATATATATATATATATATATATATATATATATATATATATATATATATACTAAAACTTGTTTAATTCAGATACATTTTTATTAACACTACTACTACTACTATTAATAATAATAATAAAGGAAAACTCCAGTAGAAGTCAGGTTATGATAAATATTCTGAAAATGCAGGTTTATATGCTTTAATTTTATTTTAATAAATGTGTTTTAATTAACAAATTTTTAAATATAGAAAATCCTTATATTTTTCCAAACTGCTGTGCTGTCTTATAATGTTTCATTCATACATTCATTCATTTATACATTCATTCATACATTCATTCATTCATTCATTCATTTATACATTCATTCATTCATTTATACATTCATTCATTCATTCATTTATACATTCATTCATTCATTCATTTATACATTCATTCATTCATTTATACATTCATTCATTCATCTATTCATTCATTCATTCATTTATACATTCATTCATTCATTCATTTATATAGCATACAACCAAAACACAGGGTTAATACAAATATTCCTAAATTTCTGGTTGGTGTTGTTAGATGCAAAACAACATAAAATAATTTTTAATGTAATTATTTATGATTAAATACTTCTAAAATATTTGTTAATGACAATCAACCGACAAATGACAATCAATTATTGTAAAAAAAAAATAGTAGAATATAAATAAATACATAAATAAAAAAGGGTCAAACACACCATAACTCTGCTATATATAAAGAAAAAAACACTTCTTATCAACTCAGAAAACTATAAAGTACATCAAAACTGTCCCAATGCATGCTGGGAAATCCCCCAAGCTGTTCCTTCAACATGTAACAATATTATGGGATAGATTTGACTCTATTATTTTAAGTAGCAACTGTTACTGTTTACAAATAGGTAGAATTTAAGTACTTCTAATAGATTTCACTGGCAACTATTATTGTTAATTAAAATGTAATTGACTTCCATAGTTTATATTTAGCAGCTAACAAAATAATTTTTTTACAGTGCAACAAAGACGTCAGATGACACCGACATCCGTTTAAATTTGGAAACGTGACGCTGTGGTGCAGGAGCCCATTAGACCTTTGGCTGTGTCATGTTCATTAGGAGGGAAGTGGGTGCAGAACTGCAGAGGGCAGCAATGATATGTACAACAATGTCCCTCTGAGGACCGTCTTATCGGTCCAAAGGGAGGGGACGCTCCCCCACGTCGCAGCACTAACACTGTGCATGACTTATGTCTGCGCAGCCACTTTTATTTTAATCAACGCTCTGAGTCTACGTACTGTACATTAGTCTGAAAACACAAAAACATCTGACCTTATTTCTATCGTCTACATAGTGGACATGTTTCTTTGGTCTTTTCCAGAGGATGCTACTGATATTGCTGTTCCTAGTGCTTTTTAACAGCTTGTTTCAAAGCCCCAGCGGCGTGACAGTAACACCCTTTATCAGGAGCTGTTAAGGTGCACTGTGAAAATGTAAAAGTAGGTGCGAAAAGCTTCCTATAGGTCAAATAAAGCCACATCGGCCTGGTTTCTTTTAGTCCGACTTCAGTTTGAATCAGCTCACTGTTTATATACTACCACCCAAATCATCTTTTTTTTTTTCACATTTATTCAGTGGTTTGTCACAGTTTGTTAGAAAATAATCCTATGTATATTCAGGGCCGGTTGTAGTCAATGTGGTGCCCTAGGTGAGCATCCCTGTTTCCTTTTTGTGGATTAGAATTTGGCATCTGGCAAAAGAAAAGAGAGAAAAATTCAAAATTATGAGATAAAAAGTTTAAATTATGAAATAAAGTCAAAATGATGAGATAAAAAGTCAAAATGATGAGATAAAAAGTCACAATTAGGAAATAAAGTCAAAATTATGGGATAAAAAGTCAAAATTAGGAAATAAAGTCAAAATTATGAGACAAAAAGTCAAAATTATCAGATAAAAAGCCTAAATTATGAGATAAAAAGCCTAAATTATCAGATAAAAAGCCTAAATTATCAGATAAAATCCTAAATTATGGGATAAAAAGTCAAATTTATGAGATAAAAAGTCAAAATTATGGGATAAAAAGTAAAATTTATGAGATAAAAAGTCAGCTTTATGAGATAAAAAGTCAAAATTATGAGACAAAAATCCTAAATTATGAGATAAAATCCTAAATTATGAGATAAAAAGCCTAAATTATCAGATAAAAAGTCAAAATAATGAAATAAAAAGTCAAAATTATGAGACAAAAAGTCAAAATTATCAGATAAAAAGCCTAAATTATGAGATAAAAAGCCTAAATTATGAGATAAAAAGCCTAAATTATCAGATAAAAAGTCAAATTTATGAGATAAAAAGTCAAAATTATGGGATAAAAAGTCAAATTTATGAGATAAAAAGTCAACTTTATGAGATAAAAAGTCAAAATTATGGGATAAAAAGTCAAATTTATGAGATAAAAAGTCAACTTTATGAGATAAAAAGTCAAAATTATGGGATAAAAAGTCAGATTTATGAGATAAAAATCCTAAATTATGAGATAAAATCCTAAATTATGAGATAAAAAGCCTAAATTATCAGATAAAAAGTCAAAATATATGAACAAAATGTAAATCATTTTCACATCAAACTGAGAAGATAATATGTTTTCGTACGTAGGTTATTCTGCTATAATTTAACTATAGATCATATTAGTCTGTATGTGGAACCATGACTGTTTTATTTTTTCACTCTTCATCCTCCATGGCCGCACTGGAACCTTTTGGCGGTCTACGTTTGGCCCCCATGCCTCATGTTTGTTTCATCATGCCTTGTTTTAGGTGAATATTTCCTGACACTCTAACTGTAAAAAGCACATGTACAAAACCTAAAACCCAGAAGCTGCCAAAGATCGCAGTGCACGAGTCGATCCACACCCTCCAACTGTGCGTCACTGATGTTTGCAAGCTTAATGGGATTTGATCTAAATTTAGAGGGATCATGTCTCACTTGTATTTAACATTTGGTTTGCAGATACCTGGGCAAATTGCTACTTTGCGCCGCTTTCTGACAACGTGTCATGACAAGGAAACGCGGGTGCTGCCAAGCAGGACACGACATGTGGGGTCTATTTTAGGGGGAAAAAGGAGGGGGAGTGGCATCACGGCCCCTCTCATCAACGGGAAAGTGTAAAAGCAAGATGGCACCCCGTGGTGTTGTTGAAGGACAGGTAGGGAGATGAGTTCCTGACACAGTTTGGCATGTGCACGCAAAATGGGCCGTCATGTCAGGGCTTGACAGCGTTGATTCGACGAGTGAGGGTCGGACTTGACAGGCTGGCGGAGATGCAAATGATCATTTCCTGCTTCTCTTTTTCACTTCCATGAAAGCTAAAGGTTGGCAGCGGGAAAGTTGCTTAAGTATTCCGAGCTGTGGAGTGGATGCACGGGGTGATTTGATGAAACTCTGTGATTGGCAGGTTTTTATGAGTGAATTGGCAGAGTACAGACAGACAGACAGACAGACAGACAGACAGACAGACAGACAAGGGCAAAAGCCACGTCTGTGAGGTCTGGCAAAAACAAACAAACAAACAAACAAACAAACATGGGAACGTTCTCCCTTTGATGACATTCATCAAACTGAAACACTCGTGGGTTCAGTGAAGGGAAATAAAAATTTTACAAATTTGGATTTGATTTTTAATGTACCTCCAGTGGTAATAATAATATAATAATAACACAATAATAACACGTGATAGTATAATAACCTATAATTAATGACAACTACAAATGTGTTTGTTTTAGTGCAGAAAACTCCATTAAATTCAGAAAATACTTCCTACCAAAAAAAAAAAAAAAAAGATGTGAATAACCCGAAAAACAAAAATTTCCAAAGAAAAATAATTGAAATTTTAACAATATTTTGCCTCAACTTATCATTTGTATATTTATATTATGGATCAGATCTGCAAAAATACTAAACATTTTAGTAACAGAAGCAGAATTTTTTCAATTTTACATTCAATTTACTTTTATATTTTTTTGGTTTGTTTTTATTTATTTTTTTAATTAATTTTATTTTTTGTTGTTTGATTTTTAAAAATTTTTATAAGAAAATTGATAAAATTGACATTTTTTGTAATTTTTTTGTTGGTTTTTACATTATTTGACTCTAGATAATATTTTATTTATTTATTCTTTATTTTTCAGGACATTGTACATTAATGAACATACATATTTATATGTAAATGTACAAGATTATAGTACAATGGCTAATTTCCATCTAGTGTCCTAATAAGCAGACTAAAAGTTTACAAAGTGAGAAAATAAAAGCACAGATGTAATATTAGTAAAATCATTAATAAAACATTAATAAAACCATGAGATAACAAGTCAAAATTAGGCAATAAAAAACCTAAATTATCAAATAAAAAGTAAAAATGATTCGATAAAACGTCAAAATATATGAACAAAATGTCAATTATTTTCACATCGTAGGTTAATCTGCTCTATTTTGACTATCGATCATATCGGTCTGTATATGAAACCTGAACTAAAATCAGTTCTGTGGAATTATTTCACTTTACAAATTCATCCCAGGGGGCCACATTTCAACCTTTGGCGACCTGCATTTGGCCCCTGAACCGCATGTTTGAAACCCCTGTATTAAAGTGACATTTCCTTTTTTCAGCATTTTACAAAATGTATGTTTTAACAAAGGCGGAAAAACAACGGGTTTTTACCTCGATCGCCTAATTATGGATTAATTCAATAAATGTGCAAATCAGCTCATTGGAGACATCTTGAGATTTGTAAATATTTTGAAAGTATTTGTTAAAGGGGTGCAGAGGAATAGACACAGAAAGGCCGTGGTGATGGGCTGGGGAATAGCAGCCTGGGATCCACCATCTGGCCTGTTCTGCATTTTCCTTTCATTAGAATTGCAGATCGGAGGTAGACGGAAATGTTTAGAATGTAAGTGGTGGCAGAAGAATGAAGCAGCAGACGACAAACCATCCCAGGAACAATCACAGGTGGTTGAAGTACTCCCATTCTGTACTTAAATACAAGTATAGCTACTGGTGGGAAAGAAATACTACTGATTCAACTGCTTTACTGAAGTAAAAACCTGTAATAAAGTAAAAAATTAAACTGCTTTTTTTTTTTTTTTTAATTACAATTTCACAATTTTAAAAATTAAGATTTTCTATTGATCTGAAAGTTTATTAAAAATGCTCACGTGACAATAATTCAACCAATCAGAGGTCGTTTAACATTTACACATGTCAATTATAATTTACAGATCATAGCAAAACATACATAAAACATTTAATAAGAGGCAGAATATTAGTAAACTTTAAACATTTAAAAAAAAAAAAGTTATATTTGTTCTGGTTACTTGTATTTTTTTGTGAAAAACAATAAAAGTGACATGAACATTTTTACATTTACAAAGAGAAATATTTAGAATTGTGAGTTTTTATATGTTATTATGACAGTATTTTACTGATCTGACTCACTGGAGATTAAATTGGTGTGAATGTGGAACCTGAACTAAAATCATTTGTGTCTTCACTGTCATTTTTACATTTCACAAACTCGGACTGGACCCTTTGGCAGGCCCGGACCTTATGTTTGACACCTGTGGTTTAGGCAGACATGGGGACTTGAGTCGCACTTAAGGGACTTGTGACTTGACTTGGACTTGTGTGATATGACTCGAAAGTTCATTATCATGGAATTATTTATTTTATTATTTAATTTGTTACATTTTTTTCTAGTGTGTTTCCTGACATTATGGGAAAATCACAGATAGAAATAATAGTTTCCTTCCCTTAATATTTGTACAAATGTTTGTAACGAATGCGTACTGCCACAGGGTTAAATTTTTTTTTTTTATTATTTATTCGTAATTTGATCAAAATACATTGATCAAATTTAAACAAAGCTTTTGGGATGTTTGTTCACATTGCACATACATTGTTTTGATATATTTTGATGGTGTAATGTGAAATAACATATATAGTACAGTAAGGCCACATTTAATTACTACATACTAAATACAAAACAATACAGCAATGCAGTATTATCTGAAATAACATCGAATGTGAAAACGTTCATTTCAGGCATTTGAGACTTGACTTGGACTTGGGATGAAAGACTTGACTTGGCATTACCCCTCAGAGACTTGAGACTTGACTTGGACTTGTGCAGAAAGACTTGAGACTTGACTAGGACTTGTAAAAAGTGACTTAGTATAGTATAGTATTTAGGGCCTTGGAACGATTCAGGCTTTTTAATGTAAAAAAAAAAAAAACACATTACGGAACCACTTCTGGAATAAATTAATTTCATGAATTGAGGTAACACTGTCTTTGGAAATTTAAAAAAAAATCATGTAAACTTAACCATTCTGTTTTAACACCGGTTTGTTCTGACACAAATAAAAGTCAAGTTGAAGGTTGTTTTTATCCAGTTTTCAATCACGTCTCTCAGTGTTTGGACTCATTAGTCACAGATATTTGGGTTAAATATGGCCGTGAGTAACAGTACAGATGAAATAAACCTAAATACAGAAGCTACACTGGTGTGCAGATACACTTTTAAAAAATGATTATTATTATTACCCAGACCATAGTAAAAGTATTAGTATTATTATGAGAGGAATGTACTTTGTTACTTTAGGTATCTGTACTTTATTTGAATATTTATTTTTCTGCCAACTTTTTACTTTTACTCCCTACATTTTTGCATAAATATCTGTACTTTATACTCTTTACATTTATAGAAATATATGTACTTTTATTTTGAAATGGAAAGAGAAGTAATGTATTCATAGAAAAGTACACTGTAGTAGCCAGGGCCGGTGTTAGGCATAGGCAGACTAGGCGATCGCCTAGGGCACCAGATGTCTTGGGGGCACGAAGTCCCACAGAATTAGAATATTAAGCTACTGTATTTTCCAGACTAGAAGAGCACTTAAAATACTTAAGTTTTCTCACAGTGCGCCTTATATATAGATTAATTCTGGTTGTGCTTAGTGACTGGGAATTTAGACTGAACTCTGATCATTTAGATTTCTTTATCACATAATTTGGACTTTTTTATCACATAATTTTGACTTTTTATTGCATAATTTTGACTTTTCTCACATAATTTTGACTTTTTAATCACATAATTTAGATTTTTATCTCAATATTTGGGTCTTTTATCACATAATTTGCCTTTTTTATTGCATAATTTGGCCTTTTTATCACATAATTTTCCTTTTTTATTGCATAATTTGGCCTTTTTCATCGCATAATATTGACTTCTTTGCATAATTTAGCCTTTTTGTCTCTAATTTTTACTTTTTATTGCATAATTTGACAGATGCTAATTTCTTATTCCACAAAAAGGAAAGAGGGGTGCTCATCTAGGGCACCAAAATGACCAGAACTGGCCCTGGTAGTAGCTCTATCATCAGATGTCTTTTTTTTTAATCATACTATAATTAATACAAAGTTATCATGTCATTTTGAATTTTTACAATTTTTTACATGGCAGATATTTCATAAATGTCTTGTTTAGTGAAATGCGTGTTTTAAACATGCAGGTATATTCTCGTCAGCGTCCTGGAGGTAATTTGTGCGGCTCATTTCAGTGGTTATAAACTCCTGGACCTTTATCTGCAGTTTAATAATTACAACCATTCCATTTCAGTTTCCCCATGCATTTACTTTCCCCATCATACACAATTTCAAGGACTTTGTTTTACTTAATACTTTCAAACGTCTAAGATAATGTGTAACTGTGGTCAATGTTTATGAACAACCATAAAGACAAACTTAGTGTAGCATCACAGCCAAGCTATTATACTATAAAAGTTAATGTCCATGAAGAGAGGAGAAGAGAGAAGAGGACAATGCAATCATTAAAGAGGAAATTACTGCTGTGTCACTCAACTGAATGTTGTGCATAATAACAGCATTTTAGGAAAAGTTAAAGCAGCCCGAAGATTTTAACCCATAAAAACCCACAGATACTTTTCTGTCAGTTACCAAATTATTATTATTCATTTTTTTATGGTCTATATTTAGCACTTTTTAAGTCATTTATTACTTTTTATTGTAAAATAATCCACCGTATTTTGCATTTTATCAACAAAAATCTGGTATTTTCTCCTTTTTAATGCACTGATCATGTAGATTATGGGTGATTGTCTCTATATTTAACCTTTTTTTTAGTCATTTGTCCACATTTATTATTAAATAACCCCCTGTATTTTGGTATTTTTTAGTGAAAATTAGGTATTTTCTGATATGTCTTTGACCTATCATATACATATTCCTAAAAGTGTGAAGCAGTATTTTCTTACACCCCTAAATAAGACACACAGTTAATAACACTGAATATATCTGTCCATATATTTAACATTCTAAAGTAATTTGTCACCATTTATTGCAAAATAATCCACCTTATTTTGCATTTTTATCAACAAAAATCAGGTATTTTCTTATATTTAATGTGTTAAAGTTAAAGTTACTGGGAGACACAGTAGCCGCAGACAAACAGGGCGCCACCATCGCCCTGTTTACTGTAATTTATACGAATATATACTGTAGTAAAGTTAAATGAATACACTGGGTGTTTAGTCAGGAAACAACAGTAACTCTGTGATGAATGAGGGTCAAAGGGTAACGAAAAGCATCATGGGTAGCTCCCTCAGAGCCAATGGGATGCTACATACAGTACATACGTGACGTATTCACGTACATTACGTAGTTACATATAGTACTGTACATATAGTACTGTACATATAGTACTGTATTTATGTCTCAGAGGTTTCAGTTTCCTTTCATAAATAGAATTTTCTTTCGTATTCAGATGAAAAATTGAGGCAAAGTTTTTTGTTACTTGGATCATTCTTTAGCTGAGTCTTTAGTAAATAGAGGTACCACTGTGGTTAGACATTGAATTAGTAATGAAATATTAACCGATATTTGTTAGTAGGTTTTTTTTTTTTGATAATTACACATGCACCAGGTCAAACTGATCCAGGAAAATATCATTAATGTTCCTGAAAAATGAACATAACACGATGTTTGAACAGTGTTTAGAGCTAAACTGAAGTAACAGACGTGATGTTATATAATATATTCATGAATCCAGAAGAGATTTTGACACAAAAGAGGCAGTAAAATAGACATATTATGATATCTAAAGCACTTAATAAACCCCTATGGCTGTGAATCGGTGGCGCAGTTTTGAGAAGCAGCCAGAAAATATGAAACGCTTAAAAGTTGGCCACTGACTCACAGCAGACATCAGAAAAATCAATAGAAGCAGATGCCCTATTTTCCCTTCAACTTGAAAACACACACACATATATATATATATATATATATATATATATATATATATATATATATATATATATATATATATATATATATATATATATATATATATATAAAAATAAAGCCCTATCCTCAAAGGTTAATGCCTGTTCTCTGGACCCGTGTAGCAGCACCAGAGCCTGGGGACACAAGGTTGTGATGGAAACGAGAACTGGGATGGAGTTCACATGGTCGGGAACATCTCTGGCATTTCATCCTCGGATGGAAGTGATGCAACGCTGCCCTGACATTATTCAGCCACGACAAAAATGGAGCAGGTGTGGACGTACGAGAAGACGAGGTACAATGTCACACACTGGGCCTGTTTACATGTTTTTATTTAAAATAAAGGTTAATTTCCTCTATGTAAAGGCCTAATTTCAGTTGAAAATTATTATTCCCAATTAAAATTCATTCTGAACGGCGACGTTTACATGATGTTTTCTTCTTTTTTTTTTTGGGTCTTAGAATTGTCTCACTATAAAAGACTATTACAGCTCATCATTAGCTGTGTTTCCATCACCCTTGAAAATTAGCTAAATGTAAATAGCGCTATAAAAAAAACTATCTGAGGCAGACTGCAGGTGTCAGGAACACTGAAGGGCTTTTATTTTGAAATGCATGGTAAAGGAAGTACTGTGTTAGTAGAAAAGCACACTGTAGAAGTTCTATCGTCATAAAAAAGGGTTCATGTTATTTGGAACCATTTTTACTTATTAAACAGAAGTGAATTACCAGGGACACACCGAGGGAATATGGCATCTGCATTTACATTTTCATTTACATTCTTTATACATATATTTACATTGCATAAAGGCAGAGAAAACCTTCTGTTTTAATAATCTTTTTGTGTGTTCATTCCCAGGGTTGACCATGTGTCCTTGTTGCCTAGCATCTATCAGTGTTTGTATAAATTACATGGGCAGGTTGGAATTTAACACAAGGTCCAAACACTATTAGCAACCAGACGCATTCATTCCTCTATAGAAAAATAAACGCTGAAATACCTCAGTTGGGTATTTATCATGAGAGATTATAGAGTTGGGAATAAAGAGAATCCAAATCATCACTGAGGATAGTTGTAGTTTTAATAATACAATAATAATACAACACACCTTGAACAGAGACGTTCTGCAAATCCAATTGGTTCCACGTTAATTAGATTTGACTGAATATTCAAATGTATTTCAACTGATGGAACCAACACTTTGGATTCAGAGCTTTTACTTATTGGCTCAGACACTGTATTGGTGAACAGACACTACCTTTATAATTATTATTGTTGACCTTGAGTGACCTTGAAAGGTCAAAATGAAGGTCACATGAGTTTAAATGGTCACAACAGTAGTGATAAGCACTAAGTTACTATTGTTGACGCATAGGAAACTACATGTAGGCTGCAAAATGGTATGATGACCTCTGACCCTGAGTGACCTTGAAAGGTCAAAATTAAGGTCACATGATTTTAAATGGTTGTAACTAAAAAAAAAAAGAGTAGTGATAAGCATTCAGTTACTATTGTTGACACACACACACACACACACACACACACACACACACACACACACACACACACATAAAATAAATACGTATTTATATATATCCAAGTTGGGGGGGGGGGTAGCAAAAGGAGAAAATTCGTGGAAAAAAAATCTGATAATTTAACATATTTAAGTAAATAAATTTTAAAAAGGGGGGTTTTCCAGAAAAATAATCCACATTGAAGTCAGATATTCAGTTTTTTTTTAGTGTGGGTGGTTTTCTACAGGCAGATGAACTCATAAGGAAGTGACGTTAAAAAAAAAAAAAAAAAAGGCTCCTTCACCTCAGTTCAAGGTCCCAACCACTGTACGCCTTCATGTCCACAATAACTCCATCAAATAGAGCTTTGCACAACATATTTATTTGCTGATTATATAAAGCATAGCATCCCACGCTTACCGAAGGCAGCTCTAGACCACCACCATCTTTTTTATTTATTTATTTATTTTTGCAAAAAGCTTTGGGGAACAAGTTTAAAAGGAACATTTAGCTGAAGGAAATGATCTTTTACAAATACATTTTTCTTTTCTTTTTTTTTTTTTCCATTAAATTTGCTGTGGGTTTTTATTATAGCCAAGTCTTTTACAGCTTTATTGAAGGAAAAAAAAAGTTGTCCACTGCAAAGGCCATCCCATAAAATATATATATATATATATATATATATATATATATATATATATGTACATATATATATATATATATATATATATATATATATATATATATATATATATTAAAAAGCATCTGAAACACTGTTGTATTGCACTATTTCCAAAAAAGACAATTGTTTAACGTAAAACAAAAGGCAAAAGTTGTACTTTCCTGGATCTCAACAGGATAAAATAATATCCACATATATAAATATATACACACACACACACACACACACACACACACACATACACACACACACACACACACACACACACACACACACACACACATACACACAGTGGTGCCTCGACTTATAAAAGACCCAGCGAACAAATGATCCAAGTTACTAAAATCCTCTATTTTCCGTCGCCATAGCCCAGGAGAACATGACAACTACAGCAGACATGTTTGTTTACTTCTGGTTAACGTTGTTGTTTTTGGTTACGTAACAACTGGTGGAGTGAACTGATGATGTAGGTGAGTGTTGAAGGTGAGTGTCTTTTCAAGCCCTACCCCTTATAAGGGTACGGGCGTGAAATGGGATTCAACCTACTGTAAGTGTGAGTGAAGTAGGATTTTTTTTTTCCTACTTTTTGTTTTAAAGAAGGATTTGTTGATTTCTTCATATGAAATGATTAAAATGGTTAAAAAAACACTTTAGACTATTTAGTAATATTTTTTTTTTATTGGTGATTTACGTGAATTTATAGTTTAAAAATAGACACTACTGATGTATGTGACTCAACATGTGCTCTTTCTTGTCTCGTGTCTTTCCTTGTTGCAGCACATGACATCAGGATTTTAAATAATCTTTGATTTTATTGGTTAGACAGGATTTTAGGTGACACATTTATAGTACAATATGATTGGTTCAAGGCTTGTGTTATTTTTAAAGCATTATTTATAAATGACGTAGTCTCATAGAGGGTTATTAAATTATCATTAAAAAAAATTTAAAAAGACAAAGGTTTTTTTTTCTCTGTGTCTCAGCAGTTTTATATATATATATATGTGTGTGTGTGTGTATATATTGAGAGCTTTCCGGAAAGAAGCTGATAAAGGCAGAAGAGTAGGCTGACCTCAGAAAAGGACAAAGCTAGCTGCCACAGACAGCAGATTACACTTTATCACATTTAAAGGACTGGGACCTTGAAATAATGCACCTTTAATATAATTACCTGCCAATAGTGCAGGTAGGGGGAAAAAAAAACACATGCGCTTTTTGAGTGTCACCTCATATCTGGCCTGACCCTCTGTGAGCCACTTAGAATTTCTGCTGGCGTAAAATCTTTTGTCCTCTTAAACTAGATTTTCACTTGAATTGAGGACCTTAGGTGAAGGAAAGACTTTTAATCCCAGACTGAAAGGTTTAATTAAGTCTTTGCCTTATCACTTTTTTTTTTTTTGATAAGGTGTGTAAAATTGGTTCAAAGGGTATATTGATGATGTTTCGTCTATGGAACTGATAATGCCCCTTATTTCATAGCTCTGTAATTTTTTTATTTTTTTATTTTTTTTTGGGATGAAGGGAAATCAATGATATCGAAGGATGACAAATTGGATCAAACTTGGCACCAAACTTTGTGGTAAAAAAAAAAAAAAAAAAAAAGTTGATGCATTTGCTGAGTTTATTGGGTTAAAAGATCATCACCCAGCCCATATTTGGTGTTGTTTTTATTCTCAGAATGTGACGAAGGTGGCCGCTGTTCTATTTGACTGAAGACACAGTTACAATATACATATCTAGAATTATTCCCATGTTGCTCACATCCATGTCCCGATAGACTTTTGTCAGGACTCGGGACACACAACCCCAAATTGGGACTGTCCCAGTAAGACCAGGATGTCTGGTCACCTTAAGATAAATCCAATTTAACTGTTAGCTTAATCCAACATAACTCTATTAGCTAAATCTAACATAACTCTATTAGCTTAATCTAACATAACTCTATTAGCTTAATCCAACATAACTCTATTAGCTTAATCTAACATAACTCTATTAGCTTAATCCAACATAACTCTATTAGCTTAATCTAACATAACTCTATTAGCTTAATCTAACATAACTCTATTAGCTTAATCTAACATAACTCTATTAGTTTAATCTAACATAACTCTATTAGCTTAATCTAACATAACTCTATTAGCTTAATCCAACATAACTCTATTAGCTAAATCCAACATAACTCTATTAGCTTAATCTAACATAACTCTATTAGCTAAATCTAACATAACTCTATTAGCTTAATCTAACATAACTCTATTAGCTAAATCCAACATAACTCTATTAGCTTAATCCAACATAACTCTATTAGCTTAATCTAACATAACTCTATTAGCTTAATCTAACATAACTCTATTAGCTAAATCTAACATAACTCATTAGCTAAATCTAACATACATTTGTTTTGTACACCCAATGTATTATTTTTTTTAAATAAATTCATCTTAACTCTGTTGAATAAACACAACATAATTGTGTTGAATACATCAAAATTAGCCCAGTTTTGTGGAGACGGTTCCAATAACTCCATTAAATAATCCAATGCTTTCTTTTTTTTAAGTGATGAAATGAAACAGGAAGTAGTAGATAAATCCGCACATGTGAAACTTGCAGATATAAAGCGTGTCCTCTCAGTCCTCCAGACTTTATTGCTCTTCCTGTCGGGGTCAACTGGATTATACCCTGATTGGCTCGGCTGGTAATGATCTGCATTAGGCCCATTATTGTTAATATCAATTTCCTTAATGTTAAAAGCAGTGAGGTGGATATTCCTACAGGGAGATGTAGCGGAAAAGGGGGAAAGAGATGTTCTGATTCACTGCAGCAAAAGCAAATATGGATCTAATTTAACACTTAGATCTACTGGCAACAGTAATGTCTTCAAAGAGTGGAAGTGGATCATTTTCCTCAGAGCAGCTTGAAAGAAAGACCCCCCCCCCCCTAAAACACCCCCAAAAAAACCTTTTATTTGTTTCGCTGGAATGCATCCCATGTTCTTTTTACCGTTAGTGGAATACTTTCTCTGTCTCCAGTCTTATTGATTTTGGATTACAAGGCTTTAGATTTCCCTGCATCCTTCACTTTGGTTGATACTTCACATGTGTTTCTACATCATGGAGCCACGGGACGTTTTTGCTTAATTTCCTTTTTTTCCTCAATCTAAGTTTTGTTTCGCTTAATTCAAGATTTACTTATTTTATTTATTGCTCAATTCAAGTTTTTTGTTTTTGTTTTGCTGCATTCAAACTTTTTTTTCTCAATTTTCTTGTTTAACTCAAGGTTTGTTTTTTGATCAATTCAAGATTTTTTTTTTGCTCAATTAAATTTTTTTCTTTTTGCTTAAGTCAACTTTTCATTTGAATTTTTTGTTTTGTTTTTGTTTAATTCAAGCAGTTTTTTTGTTTGTATTTTTTTCTTCATTCAACAGGATGGAAGGTAAAGGAAGGTCTGTTGCTTCCTTCAGGTTTATAACACACTGTTTCATATGTAAATGTTTGACCAATAAATCACTCAGGAAACAGTAACCGGTATTTTTTCAAATCTATTTATTTATTTCTTGCATTGGCTCAGGCTAATCACACATAGGAAGTGCGAGGTCCATTGGACAAAGCGTTACGCTGCGACTCAACAATTACCCAACGGATGCTGGAAATGACAGGGTAGATGTCAGCCGTTGCCGTGTCCCCACTCGCCACGATTGATGAGTTCATTTATCTCTCCCTGGCCTGTCTTCTGGCTTTTCGCCCCTCCGTTGCTTTGAAAATGAATAGCCCCTGTAAAACGGAGGAGAAAAAACCCTGTCTTTACAATACCACAGAGGCATATTTATTTCATCTTAAAGGGGAGTTTTGAGGTCACCCTCCAGTCCTTCCCTACTGACATTTTCCAACTTGACATTCTGTGACATTTCCAGTTAAATATTGCTGATATTCCTGCAGTGGAATTAAAAGCATGTCTAAAAGGGACACCGGCATTAAAGCCCTTTCTATCTTCCTTCTATCCCTTTCTCTCTTCTGTCTTTTCATCCTAAACCAGGGGTGTCAAACTCATTTTAGTCCAGGTGCCACATTCAGTTACATTTAGTCACAAGTGGGCGGGGCTAGTAAAATAAAAGCATAAAAATATAATAATAATAATAATCAATTATGGACTGTTGACCATGTTTTTAAAGCAAAAAAAAAAGTCAATTTACAAATATTTACAAATATACAAACCATCCTTTTAGATCACAGGTGTCAAACATAAGTCCTGGGGGCCAAATGCAGCCCGCCGAAGATTCCAATCTGGCCCGTAGGGTGAAGAAGGTTGGTCGTCCATTAAGATAAGATAAGACTTTATTGATCTCACACAGGAGAAATTCAAATTCACTGTTACAGGAGCTCACAGAAAAAGTACAAAAAGGTGCAAAAAGGAAGTAAAGCAGTGCAAATAATAGTGCAAATAATCATAGAGGAGAGAGAGAGAGAGACAGAGAGAGAGAGAGAGAGAGAGAGAGAGAGAGAGAGAGAGAGAGAGGAGGACGGTATTTGAGGAACTTGAACTGAACTTTGAACCAGTTCCTAATTAAGAAGAACTTTCCCAACACTGCTAAAAATATATAAAATAAACATGGGCCAGATTCGACTCTTTGGCGGGCCGCATTTGGTCCCCGGGCCTTATGTTTGACACCTCTGATTTCTAGGTTATTTTATGAGCGTGAATGTGGAAACTTGACTAAAATGATGAATGTATTAGTGGAGTTTTTACATTTCATAAATTCATCCAAATGGTCGGACTGAACCCTTTGCCCGGGCCAGATGTGGACCCCGGGCCTTATGTTTGACATCTGTGTCCTAAACTATCCCCCTCCTCTTCATGCAGCTACACAGTCTTACACATGCACTACCCTACTAAGTGCAGTTGACTTGCATCTCCAGGTATTAGAAGTCTTTTTAATCCAAAAAGGATTACCAAAAATTCTATCACCCAGAATATACACTATAAATGTGTGACTGGAGAAAGATTATGATACTATTTTCAGCAAAAATTCAAAGATTAAGATGGAGCAACATTCCCCCGAAGCTGGAAAAAAATGTGCAAGAGCAACAAAATGGCCTGAAGAATCAAAAGGATTTAAACTGGCATCACAATAATGTAGTGGTAAAAACAAACCTAGAAGATGTGGACATAAATATACACTGTAAAAAATAAGACAAATGAAAGCCATTATTACATTAAATATCTAATTTTAGCAAGAAAATTGCACTATTATAAGGATTATGATGCTAAAATTCTTATTTTTGAGCAGAATATATGTGTGTCAAGTGGATGTACTAAAGAATTAATCCATTGGTGTCAAACATGCAGCCCGGGGGCCAAATCTGGGCCGCCAAAGGGTCCAGTCTGGCCCTTTTGGGTGAATTTATGAAATGTAAAAATTACATTAATATATGAATCATTTGAGTTGAGGTTCCACAATTAGATCAATTCACTCTCATAATAACATAAATACAAGTCAAACCTTTTCTCTTTGTAAATGTAAATGTTTTCATTCAGTTTTATAATAATAATAATAATAACAACTAATTTAATTTCATTAAAAATCTGAATAAGCAGAACAAATATGAACAACCTGAAAGAAGAAAGTACAATTTTAATAATATTCCACCTATTAGTAAATGTTTTGTTTGTATTTGTTATGATATACACATGTAAATGACAAACTAAAACCTAATGATGTTAAAATTATTATTATTTATTTCAGTTTGTTTATGCTATTCACATGCTTTGAAGGGATTGTTTGTAGATGTTAACATTCTCATAATGTAAATTGGCTTTTTTTTGCTGTAAAATATTGGACAACCGTTTGGGTTTGATTGTTAACGGCACAATATAACCACTTGTTGTTGTTATGGACAACATTATTTGTTTTTTATTTCTTCAATAAAGCTATGAAAGTCTTGTCTGTTACAGAGGACAAACATACATAGCTGGGTCTCAGGAGGATATAGGATTAATTGAATATTTAACCAGTAAAACCTGAGGACCATTGATTTTTATTTAAATTTTTTAGTTTCATGAGAATCACCCACATATGTAGATAAAACTGCATCAAACATTTTCTGTGTTCTCCAAACTCATCCATGAATAATGAAGCTTGTTTTATTCAAAATATAGCTTAAAATGAGTTGTACTATCTCAGTGGGGGTAGCTTGAGATGAAATCTCTGAGAACGAATCAAATAATATGAACAAGATTAAGTCTTATTAAGTAAATCAATCAAAAAAAAAAAGATCTTTCAAGATAAATACCCCACATTCAGCCCAGTTTGAGTCAGATATCCCTTTTGTGCAGTGCATGTAGCCTCTGTGAGCAGTTTTTTTTTTAGACGCGGCAAAATTAAGAAGCACACTAACTTAATTGGGGACTATAATTAACAGTGCAACACTAATCAGTGTTGACAATGACCTGTCAGCCGTAAGTCTATCACATCATCGCCTCCTCATGGTCGCCCACTGACAGTTAAAACAGTTGGACTTGTGTCCTGAGCTGCAGTGCTTTGTACATACAATGTCCTTTAAGTGTTTCCCATTGATTCCCTCCACCATTAGGCTCCGATATACCACCAGAATACCTAAAAGCTATTAGCAACATAGCATCAGCTGGCATTAATCTAGTTTAATAGAGCACCATTTGGATTTAGACAGTGTGATTCATACGTTTTCCCACATCAGTATGATGTAAGCATGAAGTACTGCACTTACCATGAAAGGGAAAATCTGGATAATAGCCTAAATTATAACACGCCAGTATATTATATGGGTAAGAGTAAAAAAGAAAAAGAAAAAAAAAAAAAAGATCTCAAACAGACTGTAATTTGTCGTTGGTCTCTGTACCCGGTTATAGTTTTCTCTGACTTGCCTTTTAATAGTTAAAATTTAAATGTAAAATATGGATCATTTCTACAATAACAACCCACGAGACTGAATGGACTCACGTTGTCAATAGTAAATCACTAGTTTTATTCATTTTTCACTGGAAAAATGTCAAGTGTATTTTGTACCAAGTGTATTTTTCTCATTTCTATTCAAAGCTAGTATTCAGATAAGGCCTACTCTCGCCCCTATTTTGTGCCAATCTCAAGTTTCTATGACAACCCATTCTTGAATTAGAGCCAATAATGTGATGTTGACCTTTCTGCTGAATGCGACCTTGACCTTTGACCTCTTGCAATATTGATAATTTCGTAATATGTATATATGCGTCAGTATGTGTAATATTATGATAATATATCCAGTATTGATTAAGTTATAGCGTGATGTGTCTATGTTTGACACAGTGTTACAGAAGTTAATTTTCTGACATGTCACCTTTGACCTCCAGAGATCTCAAAAATTATTGGTCATAGGTGATAACACCATTTATGAGAATTGTAGAAATCTTCATTCTGCATCGTTTGATTCTGTGACTCTCACTTCTTGGGTTATAATCAATAATGTGATTTGACCTTTTAGTTAATTGTGACCTTGACCTTTGACCTTTACTCAAATGGATCATTGCATCTGATGCGCAGTAGCTATATGTATATACTCATGTAATTTCATGGTGATATCTCAAGTATTCATTGAGTTATAGCATGATATGTCTCTGTGGGGACACACACACACATATATATATATATACATACATGTTGATTACAATAATCTCTCCCAATATCTCATCATACTTAAAATAAGACACAATCATCTAAAAAGTTACTTTTCAGTGAGATATAAGTAGTTATTTATAATCTATAGATTTGGAAAAACAAATTATTCTGACAAAACTTCCCAAAAAGATCATTTTCACTTTTTTGGGAAGATTGGCAGATTGGAACAAAAACCTGAAACTGTGACTTTGATGTTTTAAGGTCACCCAAGGTCAAAGGTCATGATGCCATTTTGGATCCTACATGTAATTTTATATCTGTCAACAATAATAACAGTATGTATCACCACTCTGTTGGTAGTTATAACCATTTAAAATTATATGATCTTGATTTTGGCCTTTCAAGGTCAAAGGTCATGATGGCATTTCCATGTCCATGCCATCTTTCCTATCTGTTAATAACAGTAACTAAGTCTCTATCTCCACTAGTTTTTCTGTTATAACCTATTTTAGTTTTTTACATATTGACCGAGTGACCCCTGAATTATACAAATTCTTCGAAGAATCATTTCACCTTTAATTAGTACCATTACCTCCTGGTACCAAATAAAGTAGGTCCACTCACTAATCATACAGAGGTGGACCTTCCATCTAGACCCTATCGACCACATTCAACCTAAGATTGTTGCCTCACTGTAACTGTTGCCGTCACTATGTTGGAAATGACCGATAATAGTCACTTTCCCGATAAAGGGTTGAGCTGGTATATTATTAAAAAAGCAAGTTGGCGAGTGCACAACATTTATTAGAGTTTCTCCAGTGAACGTGAAAACAAAACATCCCTTCTATCTGCGTAGCTACAGCTGTAGTTAAAAGTTCTTCCAGATTGTGACTTAACTTTCTGCTGGTTTTTTTGTTGTTGTTGTTGTCCTTATTGGTCGTCTTTGTCCTTGGTGGCAGCGGCGGAGTTCTGTATCTGCTGGAACTGATTCATGTGCCACGTCTCCACTCCCCACACATCATCCACACTCATCACACAGAATCTGGATGTAAATAATCCATGATAAATATGGTCCTACACCCACCTATAAATCTTTGTCATTAGAGGCCTCGGGATTTCATTTTAAACCACCATCGCCAGCGAGATAATGATCAGTGCTTCAGAGCAAAACTGTAAATGCACTGAGACTCCCAGACGCTTGCATAGTAACTTTCATCTGAGGCTGCGTATTCACTTTGTAAGGTCGCCACTTCAGTCTGTCTGCAGAGTCAAGCCTTTTAACATGTGGATGGAACCAAAGTGAAGACGTTAAACTATTACAACTAACTTAACTAACTAACCTAAACTAACTTACAATGAAGAAAACTGTAAATATTGCTTATTCACATCTACAGTCTGTTGATGTTTTATTCTATTTTAATGATATTATAAGTGTTTAAATACGCATTTTGTATTTTATTGTTTAGGTATTGTGTACTATGTGTTTATAGTAAAACATGTTTGTTCCATCATAATGTGAAATCAGATTGAAATAATTTAATATAGTTTAAATTATTGTTGGCACGGGGGGTGCAGTGGTTAACACTCGTGCCTCACAAACAGAAGGTCCCTGGTTCTATTCCCACACTAGACCTTTCTGTGTGGAGTTTGCATGATCTCCCTTTATCTGTGTGGGTTTTCTCCAGTTTCCTCCCACCATCCAAACACATGCACTGATAGGTTAACTAGTTAACTGGTTAATCTAAATCACCCATAGGTGTGAATGTGACAGTGATTGTTTGTCTATATATGTTCAGCCCTGAGATGAACTGGAGACTCATACAGGGTGTACCCCGCCTTCACCCACTGTACCTGGATTAGACACCCAGTGACCCCAGTGAGGATAAAGTGGGTTCAGATGACAAAACTATTGTTGTGAAATTTTCGATTTATTAGTCCATGCTAACTCCACTACGATTGTTTGTTTGTGTATTTGTTAGTTAGTTGACAAGATAACTCAAAAAGTAATGGACGGATTTGACTGAAATTTTCAGGACATGTTGATACTGACACAAGGAACAAGTGATAAAAGTTTGATGGTGATAAGTGTGTGTGTGTGTGGAGGAGGATCTGCCATTGCGTTCTCCGAGTGCTTTTCTAGTATAATTATGTGAAAGATTCAAGAGGTTTATTATCATGTATGTACACAGTAAAAACACATGTTTGATGCCAATTATTAGATCACACACTTCCTGTCGATGTGAGAAAAGTAGTAATAACAAATAAGGTAAAAAAAAAAAAGTAAGACTAGACTAGAACTAAAGGCACAGTCCAAAAATATTATCTATGTACAATCTGAAATTTAAAGTACAGAAACACAATAATTAATAAATGAATGAAAAACTTTTGAAGTAGAAATCATGTATTTTATGAAATTGTATTGTCCCCTTTCAAATAAACTAAACCTAAACTCAAACTGCAGTTTCAGATCTGTGGCAGAAAATAGTAATTGATTGTAATCAAAATGTAAAGAAGGCCTGAGCCGTCCCACTAATGGATTTAATAGTTTATTTGACTAGAAAGGTGAATCAATCTTAAAATATTGACCACAGGATCCTGAAGGATTAAAGATGGGCCAAGAGGTCGCGGGTTAGACCGCTGCGTTTGTGAGAAGGCCAACGTTTGGATAAAGTCCTGGGTTCTAAGCAGTTTAGAATATTGAATGGATATTAACCTTCCTCTGAGGGAGAGCCCGAGACAAGCAAATCCTCTTTCATTTGTTAATTCATTCATTAGTCGGGGAAATGACGGGACTGCTAAAGATGCCGCCGATGCACCGTTGGTAAAAGTTTCACAAAGACACAGCTCTTCCAATAACACTGAGATAGCACCCGCCGCCACTAGGGTGTTATTAATATTGGATAGGATTCATTTTCAAAACCAAACACCAAAAATTAAAGTGTTTATAGTCTGGCTTTGGCTTGAACAGAGGGATGGCCTTTAAAATGATGTGTGCTTTCTCTAGTTGCCAGGTTCCACTGTGAATATCTCCTTGAGGATAATGCAGGATCAAGTGCTCATGATATTGACATTGTAAGCATAATGGTGATGGAGGGTCTCAGCAGTTAGTTGCCCTCAGTGGAGCACAAACAATAACTTCTCTTGCACCCGGTGTCAGAACCAATCAATGGAACAGTAAAGAGAGAGAGAGAGAGAGAGAGAGAGAGAGAGAGAGAGAGAGAGAGAGAGGTCTAACTAGAGTGAATAAAATGTGGGGTTATGACCGCTTTCAGGTGTCGGTTTGCATCTGCGGTTGTATGTGTAGTCTGGCTCATAAGTTTACATACCTTATCAGAATGTGTGATTCTTTGTCCATGTACAAATCCAGCAGATGTTTGAATATAAGAACAATCAATATAGCCTCAAAGGAACCAGCATTTAAAAAAGTATAATTAAAGTCAAATAGATGTATTTCTGTCAGAGGGGTTAATCTGTGGAATGGTCTGGAAGTTACATTAAAACAGTCTAAAACAATCAAAAGGGTTAATAAGATGCACAAATGAACAACACTGTGCTACAAGTTTTTACAAAGTACAGTGGTACCTCAACTTATGAAATGAATTTGTTCCATAAGTGGTTTCGTACCGCGAATTTTTTGTAAATAGAGTCACATTTTATATGTAAAAGGCCTGATTTGTTACAAGACCCCAAATACAGCCCCTCAAAACCTATCTATCTATCTATCTATCTATCTATCTATCTATCTATCTATCTATCTATCTATCTATCTATCTATCTATCTATCTATCTATCTATCTATCTATCTATCTATCTATCTATCTATCTATCTATCTATCTATCTATCTATCTATCTATCTATCTATCTATCTATCTATCTATATACCTACCTACCTACCTACCTACCTACCTACCTACCTACCTACCTACCTACCACACCTGTGAAACAACTGTTTCATTTCCTTGTGTTAAATTTTTTAAATCAGATTAATCATGTGTCATGTCTTAATCTACATTAATGCGTTCAACCTTAATGTAACAGCCTTAATTTATTTTTATTTTTTTGTGCTGTTCCAGTGACAGGTTTATTTGGCTTTATATTTTGGGTCATTGTCATGTTGAAACATCCAAGACTGTCCCATGTGCATGTAAACATATGAGCGTAACTAATATGTGTGGGTTATTTTCTCGGTGAATGGAGATAAAGCGTCGACCTGACTGTGTACGAGCTGTTGAATCTGGCACCCGACCATGCAATCAACACAGAGCCCTCGCTTCAGTTTGCAAAATTAGAAGTGAAATTTTTGATTGTGTCATTAAAGAGGGCCCTCATTATGACTTGGCAAGGACAATTTGCATGCTCTATTCCACAGAATCTGAATGAGGCTCCAATCAATTATACTCATTATCCAGGCAACTGATTGGTATGTGGTCAGACGTGCGCCCTGCAGAGGTAGTGCCATGGTTGCCGGGCAGGATAATGACAGACATGCATGTGAGAGGAACAATGCATGTTTAACTAATTATCATGCTGCGGTATCAAATTAATTAGCCATTTGAGGCTTTTAAAGTAGTGTTTCTTTTGTTTTGTTGTTTCTCACCCCCAAAAATGCTTGCATGCAAATGTGTTGACTCACCCAGCGCTCCTGCGAATGTTTGTCATTAATATGTAGATTTCATTTTTTGGATCTAGAGCTGATGTTAGACACTGTTTCACAATGATCTTTTCTGACATCATAATATGAAATAAGCCCTCGACTGTGGAGGAGAGTGGAACCTGTTAACCCTTTAACCTTGGGGTCACCTAGAATTCAAATGTGTTTGCCTGAAATTTCTAGTAATTGATAAAAAACAAACAAACAAACAAAAAACACAACATAAACAAGCGGTTACAAGCACCACAAAACTCCACCCCCACTTACACACATTTGACCTGATTTGCCCTATCTGTTATAATTTTGAAAACACACTTTTTGGGGACTGTGACCTATGACCTAGGCCGGCATAGGCAGACTAGGCGGTCGCCTCGAGCACCAGATATCTTAAGGGCACCAACTCCCACAGAATTACAATATTAAGCTGCTGTATTTTCCGGACTATACAGCGCAATTACAAGACTTTTATTTTCTCACAGTGTGTCTTATATATGGATTAATTCTGGTTGTGCTTAGTGACTGGGAATTTAGATTTTTTTATCTGATAATTTTGATTTTTTTATCTCATAATTACGTCTGCCAACTAGGTATTAAATTCGTTTGTCTGTCTGTCAGTAGGATTACGCAAAAAGTTCTGAACAGATTTTAATTAAACTTTCAGGAATGATAATCTGTCAATTAAGAGTCCATTAGATCTTGAACAGTGAAACACGTTTTTTGGTGACTGTGACCTTTGACCTACATTCACCAAAATGTTATGTTTATGGACCACCTTACACATTTCCTGACCCTTTCATAGACATTTGTCCAGTAGTTTTTGCACAAAGCTGCTAATAAACAAACAAACAAACACATCAATACACAAACCAACTAAAAAAACAATAGCCCTCTGCCCTTTTGGGGGTAGTAACTGCGATCTGTGTAATATAAGGCAATACAGTGGCATAAATGCATCTGAAATAAAACTAACTGAAATGTTCCCACATGTGTGTTACTGATAAAGAAAACTCTTGTCTTAAATGCTGGTTGGCTCAAGTTTCCAACATAAATCTGACGTCAAAATGTGAAATTCTTAAAATTAACAAGAGAATAAGTTTTAGTCCAAATGAATATTGGTGTCAGATCTACTTCCAAACACTGTCTGCACATTATGACCCATTCACTTTACAGGTTCTTTCTAGTGGAATATTTACTAATCCATTTTATATATGTACATAAACATACCATCATATATATTAAAAACATGAACTAACCAGCACTAAAGTCATTTGTATTCTGATACATTTTATTAAAGTACGTAACATTTAACACATTTAATGTCTGATGCAGATATTTTCTAAAATAATTGTCGAACAGTGTATTCTGTAAAACCCAATTTGGTTTGAATTCAACCAGCAGTTTTACTGCTAGTGATGAACAATGTCACAAAAACAAAAACAAAAATGTTCTATTGTTTTTAACATAGATATGTTTATTAGCGTAAAAACAATAAAACATACAAATAAGTCTCTATGTGACTGTGTGGAATTTTAACTCATTTTCTATTGCAATATTCATGTCCTAGTAGAATATAGTCTTTAAAAATGAATCAGTATGTTATCAATCACTC
The DNA here is from genome assembly GCA_020466265.1 of Siphamia tubifer. NCBI lineage: Eukaryota > Metazoa > Chordata > Actinopteri > Kurtiformes > Apogonidae > Siphamia > Siphamia tubifer. The sequence continues at coordinate 25,810,416 of CM035800.1, forward strand.
AATCACAGTACAATGTCCCTATCTCAGCATTCATTTTTCATCTTAATTAATTAATTTATTTATTTATAATGAACCACACTATTAGAAAAATAAACAAACTAAAACATTGTGCCTGACAATAATTCTCCAGCCATAAGGGAAGATATTTCCTACAGATGCCAAGACTCATTTTACAATGACATTACAATCATTCATCATATAAATGCTTCTCAATTGATCCACTTGTTTAAATAAAGGTTAAATAAAAAATAAACTTCAGTTGTTAATACAGATTTAATGGTCTTTTATAGAGCTACTACAGCATGGTGGACAGGACAAATAAACACCAAAAACACAGCTGAAATTGTCCGTACTGCCTTGTGCTTGATCCTTTTTACTAACATTACACAAATAAAGGTTAAGTGTAGTTAGAATAATAGCTCAGTAATGCTACCTTTGGATGCAGTCATGTCTTTCAATATAATATCGAATTGGTTTATTTTCATCCTTCTGCTTATTTATGGGGGAATCTCTTGGCGGTGATGTACTGTGACTGCCGGCAGATGTTGTAAAGGTCGCTGCCGCCCACATGCTGTATTTGTAGCGTAGACGAGAGAACGCTCACCCGCCGCCCAAATTGAAATAATCATGAAACGTACGCCGCCTGTGTGTTTGAGTTGTGTATCTTTGGAGGAATCCCCCAGTGAGCCTCCCCTAACAGCCAGGAGAAGTGGCGGAGAATGTGCGGTCCGTCCACACTTTGCCAACTTGAGGAAAGCCTTGGCAGTTCTCAGATAAGGTTCCCTCGGCCTAGTGGCGCTGGTGGTGGCGATGGTGGCGGTGGCCTCGGCAGACTGCTTCCTGCCACCGGCTCAGCCAGGCTTCGGGGGGGATGAGCTCTCATTAGTATCTCCAAGATCACGCTGCTATTGGCAGATAAATGGGGTGGACTTGGGCCAAATGCACGGTGGCCCAACACCAATCCACTCGCCCCCATGGCAACGGTGTTTGTGAAAAGAGAGTCAGTAGAGATGGGAATGGAAACCAGTGTACTGGTTCCATTATTCACATTGATGCTAGGTTTGCTAGGTGTCTGCACCAGCTCCCTGTGGAAAAGAGGTTACAAAGCTAATGCTAATAGTGTAAAAGAGGTTACAAAGCTAATGTTAACAGTGGAAAGGAAGTTACAAAGCTAATGCTAACAGTGGTAAAGAGGTTACAAAGCTAATGCTAACAGGGGAAAGGAGGTTACAAAGCTAATGCTAACAGTGGAAAAGAGGTTACAAAGCTAATGCTAACAGGGGAAAAGAGGTTACAAAGCTAATGCTAACAGTGGAAAAGAGGTTACAAAGCTAATGCTAACAGTGGAAAAGAGGTTACAAAGCTAATGCTAACAGGGGAAAAGAGGTTACAAAGGTAATGCTAACAGTGGAAAAGAGGTTACAAAGCTAATGCTAACAGGCGAAAAGAGGTTACAAAGCTAATGCTAACAGTGGAAAAGAGGTTACAAAGCTAATGCTAACAGGGGAAAAGAGGTTACAAAGCTAATGCTAACAGTGGAAAAGAGGTTACAAAGCTAATGCTAACAGGGGAAAAGAGGCTACAAAGCTAATGCGGCCCTGTTTGTACTCCACGGTACAATAACATAATGTTTATATAATATTCTGAGATACTAATGGGTTAAGAGTACTGGCACTCAATGTAATGTAATAGACTGGAGAAAAGTAATTGTTTAACCATGGGTTTGTAATTCGCATGTACACCAGCCAGCCCGCTAGGTGGCAGCATTGTCACGTAAATCCAAGCTCTATCCAGTGAACCCGTAGAAGTCATTGAACTCAGAGCTGGAAAAGTTAGCAAGAAATCCGCTGTTGCCTGATGGCTTTATTTGGCTTTATCTGTATTTTTCAGGTAAGCTGGTGTGTTTTGTTGTGTTTCACTGGTTGATTTGTGATACAGTAACCTGCAAAGGAATGAAAATGTGTTGTAATATGATAGCCTGTTTGTACCAAAGTATGCAGTTATGTGAACCGGAGTAAAAGTCATTGAACTCAGAGCTGGAAGAGTTAGCAAGAAAGCCGCTGTTGCCTGATGGCTATATTTCTGTATTTTTCAGACTTGTAAATAAATATTCATCACGTTCAAACCAAGTGGACCCTCCTCATCTTTGAGTCGGATACATATTCACCCTGTCACCGAGGAAATTAAAGATATTGATGAAACAATATTTTAGCTAATCGTGATCACTCCAGAAAGCACGCGCGTTCATGTATTTTTGAAGGCGTGCTTTTAATGGTTGGCTAAAGAACAGGCATGGGTGTGTATACTTTCAAAATATAGCTTATTTTCCAAGATCCCCTACTTGACTTTTAAGTGTGAAGAGATCATTTGACTAGAAATAAGAAAAAAAAATCTACTTGGTCAGATTTATATTTTTTGCAGTGCAGTGTTTGTGACCTTTGTAATCAACACTAGATTAACCTCCGTCATCACACAGACGTTTACCACCACTCATGTTTTGTGCATTAAACCACAAATACCATGGCTTTGCCTATTTGCACTCGTCTATAGAGAGTTGTTCTTGTTGAAAGAGCTATTAGTCTCAGAGATACCACAAAATTCATCATAGTCACCCTGCGGTTGTTTCACAAATTCATCATTTCATTACTTTTCCGCAGAGGGTGGTGCAGTGGAGGGGGGTAGTGGAGACACTATGTTTGTGATAACATCACATTCCCTCAGGAAAACAAAGCTACACGGCTGCAAGGGTGTGGTTTTAGAATCAAATCTCCAGTAATTGCCAAAACAAGAGGAGGAATTAATATGTAAATTCCTGAGTGCTTAGTTAGAGGACCTAAAAAGGTTTTCATTATATCTTGATCAGAAAAGCATTTATCTCAAGGCTCTCAATAAGTCTGGCCCTCCTGATCTGTTGGACAGATAATTAATATCTGCTTATTGAGTAAATGAAAGCCATTATCGTGATTTCCTTCAGATAATTTATCTGTCTGTGCTTCAAAGTGACGACTGTTTATAGTGTGGGCCACTTTAGCCCAGCAGGTATTGATTATAGTCGTAATCTATGCTTTTAGGCTGTTTTTTTTTTTTTTGACACAATCGGCTGTAAGGGCATGTTTGTTTGTTTTTTTTTGGGGGGGGGGGTGCTGATATCTTGTCGATATAATATATTATGCAAACAGTGTTAACTCTTATGCGTCCTTCAAAAAAACCTAGGGTTGTCAAAACGCAGATTATTCCAGGATCATCATTAATCTAATTAAAAAATTTAAAGCAATTAAATGGAACAGTTGTTGACAGTTAATACTAATAATATTAATAATAATAATAATAATTAATAGTAAATAATACATGTAATTTATAATTCACTTTATATTTAAGCAATGTCAATGTGCTACTGTACATAGACAGTAAAAGAAAATAAAGTAGAGTTCAATAAAAAAAAAAGTTTTAAATTTTTTTAATTATATGTTAATGAGTTTCTTTATCCTGTGTTTTTCTTCTGTTTTAGATGTAAAGGACTTTGGTCTTTTTCCATGTTGTATACATAAAGTGATTAAATTGATTAATTGATTGAAACTACTGAAGGTGTTGAATAAACACATTAATTGCATATTATATATATATATATATATATATATATATATATATATATATATATATATATATATGTATACACAATTATTCATTCCCCTGCCATTGTTTTGTGACATGAAAATACAGAGAAACTCCAGATGTGTCCTGATTGGACGTCCCAGAAGGCTACGTTTATACGGAGATGATGAAAACAGAAGACGCAAAAGTGGTGCCTCGTCTTCAGTTTTTCATCCTGGTTTAGACCAGTGTTTTCAGGAGGAAATCATTGTTCATACGAAGACGTAACAGTAGGTGAAATATGATTGGATAAGCATGCCAGGTACTGTGGTACTGTGATAGAATGCCGACATTTCCTTTTCTGTTTTTGACGTATGTAATCGTACACCCGTCTCTGTTCGCCTATGGTGTGCTTCTAAACATCTGTACAATAGATGAAACCACTCCTGTACATTTACTAGAACTGCTAATGCTAGGTTTTTTTTGTTTTTTTTTAACAATATATACATACAATATACATGCACTCGTATGGAGGCAAAATTATTTAACATCTTTTACCCTAAGTCTTAACATAAGAACGTAACACATTAACATTTATTCAGACCTTCAGTTAGGCTAACCTAGACATTTGGCTCAGGTCCCCATCAGTCTTACCCTCCATAGGGGTCCCCAAATCTGAACAGCCCTGCCACGGTAAATGCCTCCATACTGCTGCACACCACTTTTCTATGATATGAAGCCTTTTGAGAAGACAGCAACAAATAGGACCCCCCTCCTACACACACACACACACACACACACACACACACACACACACACACACACACACGCACACACTATTATGGAATGGTGATGGCAACATGGAAAAGGGACATTTGAAGATTGATGACACTTTACTAACTGGAACTTTAAACTCTCAACTCTCTCTCTCTCTCTCTCTCTCTCTCTCTCTGTGTCTTGCTCTCTCTCTCTCTCTCTCTCTCTCTCGCTGTCTCGCTCTCTCTCTGTGTCTACCTGTATGAAGTTCAGGACCTGGTCTCTGTCTTGCTCTCTCTCTCTGTCTTTGTATCTCTCTATCTCTCTCCATCTCTCTCTCGATCTATCTGTCTCTATCTATCTCTCTCTGTCTCTCTGTCTCTCTGTCTCTCTCTCTCTCTCTCTCTCTCTCTCTCTCTCTCTCTCTGTCTCTCTCTATCTATCTCTCTCTCTCTCTGTCTCTCTCTCTCTCTCTCGCTGTCTCTCTCTGTCTCTATCTATCTGTCTCTATCTATCTATCTGTCTCTCTCTATCTCTCTCTCTCTCTCTCCCTCTCCCTGTCTCTCTATCTGTCTCTATCTCTGTCTGTCTATCTATCTGTCTCTCTCTCTCTCTCTCACACATTTGTGACAGTGAAACGATTGGTTCATTGCAATCCTTTCATCTCAGGGTATAACAGGTGTCAAGTAGTGATGACAGTTATTAGGTGTATATGTGTGTGTGTTTCAACAATGAGGGTCCCGTGTCTATAATGTCTCGAACCACCCCTGCAGATAACTATAGCATAAAGAACACGCTCATGCTCAAGAGCGCACTCTTGTGATTGCCAGTGTGAAAATAACATGTAAAATCATATAATAACATGTTAATAATTTCACATATAAGTATAAATCACACCCCCAGCCAAAGTATGAAAAAAAACCCAAAAAAACTGCGACTTATACTATTCCGAAAAAATATGGTAATTTCATGCCAAAATAATCAACAAATGGAAAAAAAGAAAAAGAAAAATGGACAAAAATACCCGAGAGAGGCATCAGGTTTAAAAGCAGTCGAACAAATCCATCAGCATCTGCACAGAATCAACAACTGGCTTTTCTTATCTGGGGAACATGCATCACAATCAAATAATAATCGTTATTTTCTCTGTTACAATGCGTCCTCAGTCGTACAAAGCTCTCTCTCAGGAGCAGATCACAACTCATTGCTTACATGAGGATAAGTAACCATGGCAACCTCCATACATACATTCAGTGCACACATAGGAGTAGCTAATAAACTGTTTGCTGCACTATCACAGACACAAGCTATAATTTAAAACCCTGATTTTAAATAAAGTTGTAATTACTCATTTCCACATTTCCTATTTGCATAATAAATGCCTAAGTGGTATTTCACAGCTCGGTCTCTAAATGTCACACACTGATGTGCATGAATAGTCACTGATTCAAAGAATTCTGGACAACTTTGAGGCTTATATTGATGGGAACAACCAGGAAGGGATTTAATTACTCACACACAAAAACATGGAACTGAATTATTGACAATCTTTGTGTTTCTTTTTACAGATAACAGTATCAGGGCGTGGATGTTTCAGAGTCAGCGGATGGAGAAATCGTTAAAAGTAATCTGGGGAGTTTTCTGGGTTTTGGACCTTTTCAGAACTACAAGGTAAAAGATCTAGTGTGAATGAGTGGATGCTTTTATAGCGGTGTGGTTTAGTTCCTGGAAAACAACAGCAATAGCAAAGGGCTTTGTGGGTTATCGTTCACTTCTTATCCACACCTTCATGCCAAAAAAGTACACGTACACAAAGAAAAAACAACAACTGAGAAGAAAAAACTGCTGTTAAATCATCATCCATTGATTTTTTTTTTGGAATGGCTTTTATAAAGGTCAAAGTTCCTCAAAATGGATAAATAGTCATTTTCATTTTCATGTTTTAGTTTTTTTTTGTTTTTTTTTTTTTTTTTAAATGCAGGGTTAATTAGTTGAATTCTGAATTATTTATTGGATGGATGGGAGGACAGATGGACAGACAGGTAGGTGGATGGACGAATGGATGGACGAATGGACAGACAGGCAGATGGATGGATAATGTAATGGATGGACAAATAAACGGACGGAATGATGGATGGATGGACAAATGGACAGACAGAATGATGGACGGACAGACAAATGGACAGACAGAATGATGAATGGATGGATGGACAGACGGACAAATGGACAGACAGAATGATGAATGGATAGATGGATGGACGGACAGACAAATGGACAGACAGAATGATGAATGGATAGATGGACAAATGGACAGACAGAAGGACAGATGGATGGGAGGACGGATGATGGACAAAGATGAATGGATGGATGGACAGATGTAAGGACGGATGTATTTTCTAATTTAGTAAATGATAAACAATAATATATAATAATGAATATTTCTGTAAATCATCTCCATGTTTATGGAATGACTTCTCATATCATCTCACGGTAATAAATTAAAAAATCACCGCATTTGTGATTAAATGTAAAAAACAAAAACAAAAAAAACCTTTCACTTCTGTTTTTTTTTTGCAACATGTAATAAATATCTGTAAAGTTTTGCGCATATATCCAATGGAAAAGCTACCCCTGACTTCCATTAAAACCAGCCTTTTGTCTCTTTTCTCTTCTTTTTTACTCCCCGTATATTCTCAGACTGTGAGCAGTTGACTGTAAATGATCTAAACGTATCATCTTTTTTTGTCTGGTGCCTGAAAGTCTGGTGGCTTTGACTGGACCCCGGCAGATCCACGTCCAGCTGTGAGCCTTCAGGGGTGAGTGGAGTCTGTGGTGCTTATCACCCAGGTGGACGTCCACAGAGGGTGGCGAGGGCCCACGCCAGGCACCCCTGCCAGCGAGCCTCTGGCCGGGCGCCTCGACTCAGCGGGAGGGGGCTACGATTGCCGGGTTGACTCTCTGCCCGGCGGAGGCAACGGTGGAAATAAAAGCAGTGTGACTTCTCCTCTTCTGGGCTCTGACATCACCATGAGATCAGGCAAATGATGGTGTTGTTCACACTTGAGCAAAAGCCAAGCAAACATACCACTGCTAGCTTGGCAGCGTTGTGTGGGTTTTTAAACACCTCGGGCATTGTTTTAAAACCACTGTACATTAGTAGCCGTAGTAACCGTCAGCTTTTCTCCTTCATCTGCCCTTCAGTTCGGCTGCAGACGACGGCTCCCTGTTGATTGTTGCAAGCAAATCAGGGCACTTTCCAACAAAGCTCAAGTGTTTGTCAAGTATATAGTCACCAATACCAGAACCATAATTTGCAATCACTTCAAGAGAATCAAACTTGATTTTGATTTTCTAATATTACTCAAAAGAGCGCAACAGAAGTAGGAGTAAACAGAGGAACAAGCAAACTGTTCTATAAAAACATGTTATGTGTGGTTATCTATCTATCTATCTATCTATCTATCTATCTATCTATCTATCTATCTATCTATCTATCTATCTATCTATCTATCTATCTATCTATCTATCTATCTATCTATCTATCTATCTATCTATCTATCTATCTATCTATCTATCTATCTATCTATCTACCTATCTACCTATCTATCTACCTATCTACCTATCTATCTATCTATCATTCGACTTGTAGACCAGCGTAATCGTACGTGGCAAAATCTTCAAAATGATAACAAATAGAAAATTAATTAGTCAAACCAGACCCTTTAGTTGAGCAGTCTGGACCTGGATCTGGATTGTTATGTACTAGCCTCCAGATCACCATTTTTATTTATTTATTTATTTATTTTTTACTTCCTGGGAAATAATCCTGACCGCTACCCAAGTCCAATCCTTCTCCGTGACCTTTTTTTTTACTTCGGCGTTTCTTCCCGTTATCTGCAGTCAAACCTCGTACGGAAGCTTGGATTCGACAGATTCTGTTTGAAGCCGACGCTAGTGTTGTTGAATGCGGTGATATTTAGGGTCTTCTCAGCCCCTGTCTGTCCGACTCCTTAGGGATAATGGAGGATGGAGAGGGTGGGGGGTGGTGGGTGGTGGGGGGGTTGCGTTGGTGTTAGTGAGAGACTGACGGGAAGCTTCATCTTGACATCTCCGTCACTCACCCACATTAGACCTTCCCTCAACGTTCACAGAGCTGTCATGCTACTGTCTAACCCCCCCACACACACACACACACCCCACCCCCCACCCCCTGTCTCCTTCCCACCTCCCCTTCTTCATTATGTAACCTGCCACAAACTCCCATCACACAGATGCCTAGAACCACAGCTGGAGTTCGATCTGACTGCTGCGTATACGAGGCCCGTCGCGGTGATAATACTGATCAGACAGAGCAGGAGTCCGAAGCAATTTCCTCCCCCCTCCCAAGCACCTACGCCTCGGTATCGGACATAACATCCTGAGACGGCGGAGATTGGTGGCCAGGATGCTGAATTTTTCATGAGGCAGGAAAGGTTAGATAAGATCTTCCCACGTTCTGAAGATAGTGCACTTACAGATCTGTCTGCGGAGTCCAATGGTAAAAAAAAAAAAAAAAAAAAAGAATAAAAATACAGTGGAATGTCTACGATTTTTCAATGTGACCCCTGAGCGCCGAGAACTTTCACAGATGAAACGTCTCAAACAGGAATTAAGTCACATGTGAGATGAAAGAGTGTCTGTTTAAAGGACACTGTGGATGGACGGACACCGACAGGTTATAGTTTGGACCCACTGACTGTCTGTCTGTCCGTCCGTCCATCCTTCCTTCATTCGTTCCGTCTGTCCATCTATCTGTCTGTCTACCTATCTGTCTGTCCATCCTTCCTTCCTTCCATTCATCTGTCTGTCTACCTATCCATCCATCCATCCATCAATTCTTCGTTCCTTCGTTCCGTCTGTCCATCCATCCATCCCTTCCTTTCGTCCATCCATCCATCCCTTCCTTCCTTCCATCCATTCATCTGTCTGTCTATCCGTCTGTCCATGCTTCCTTCCATTCATTCATTCATCCATACGTCCATCTTTTCTCAAAATAATTCACAATAAAAACAACTATTTGCCAGCAAACAGCACAGAAATGCAGCGTGACGTCAAGACATGGTAGGGTCCATCTTCCAGCAGTGAAATCTCATGGGATGATATTTCACGAGAGTTACGACGCTCCTGTCCAAAATAACTGTCAATGTAAAAACCTTCAAAGCGTAAATACACTTCGTCAAAATTTTAGGAATATTGCTATTGTTTTACGAAAAACTGTAATGTAAACACAGCTACTGTTTTGTATTACTAAAAAAAATTCACTTTCCTGATTAGGTATAAAACAAAAAGGCTAAAATGTGAGGCTTTATTTCATGTCAATCTATGTTTGATCATATTTGTGCATCACTGCTGGGTTATGGCATATGGACACTGTTGTTTTTCTTTGATAATAGAGAAATATGTCACTTTGCAAACAGGAGAATCCCCACAGTGATACTTGTGCTTTACACTCATTGGTTTGTGGGGGAGAAGATTACAGACTGTGAAACAACCGCTAAGCCTCGGCTGGAGGTTGGAGCGATGGATGGAACGACGGGCCGATGATCGGTCTGGTAAACGCTCCCTTTGGGTTCCATCCCAGCAGAGGCATCCACAAATATTCCCATAATCGTTGAATAGCCTGGTAACTGCCAGGCAGGAAACACGTCTGAGCTCTGACTCGTAAAGGTCATGAGCTGTTTCTCAAAGGTGGATAAAAAGCCACGTTGCCATTTGTGGTCGTTTCTTGACAGAAATAGAGCTTCGCTGTTTCTCTGCCAATGACAAGACAACGCGAAGATCACACGTTTTACTTTATATTTATGGTAAATTAACCCTTAAGTGATTTTTTTACGCTCTAATAACGTGCTGTGTTTTGCACTTCTTTCTATATTTCTTTCTTTCTTTCTATCTCATTATTTTGTAAATATTTATCAGTTTTTGTTAATTTTGTTCCTTATTTTGTTTTATATTTCTGCATTTATTGTATTTTATTATTTTTCTTCAGTTTTGTGCCATTTGTGTCTTATTTTGTTGGTTTATTATACATTTTTTGCTGTTATTGTCCATTTTATTACTTATTTTATTAAGTTTTGACTGTCGACATGTCGACAGTAACTGCATCAAAAGAGCTTTGCATAACATTTATTTCTTGATTATATAAACAGTACATTGGATATTTTTTGCAACTGTATTTTTTTTATTCTAAATTTATGAAAATTCAGAGAAAAAAAATTAAGATGGTTCATTTTAGTGCAAAACAAAAAAAAATCTGTGTTAAATATTAAATGGCTTTTCAAAGACACATAGACAAACAGAGCAAAAAAAACCCCCCAAAAGTCCACTGTGGGTCTGGAATGATAGTTTTACACTGTGGAAGAAAAGTCCAAATTTTACCAAGTGTTTTCAAAATATCTCAAAATAAGACGTATTCAAATAAGAAGTAACATTTCAGTGAGATATAAGACAACAATTATTTCAAGAAGTTGTTGTAGTTACCATGGAAACACCATCTTCATCAAAAAAAAATCCTGATTCAGTGCAAAAAAAAAAAAATAAAAAATTCATCCAGTGTTAAAAATTCAATGGCTTTTGTCATGGCCTCGGTAGAAGTAGCTACTGTATCCAAGCAGCTAAACAGAGATCCAGAAACTCCACAGAAGCAGTTTGTCTTTGTTGTGTCTTTTACTGAATCATAATCATTGTGAAACTGAAACACAAACACACACAAAACATACATGAAAATAGTAAAGGATGTGCTGTAGCTAACATCTAACATGTGTTTGCTATGCTATTGCTAAACTACTTCATTTTTTTTAACCTTCTAACATATATATGGATTTCCAGCATGAACTGAACTAGAAATCTGATGAATTACACAAACAAAAGTACTTACAGACGTCGCTTGAACAATCATAGAAATCATAGCAAACGAGAGGCAGATAAAAACGGGGCTCACAATGTCCACGCCACTTCCACAACAATGGGCGGGGTTAAGGTTCAACTCCTGCACTTAGGTCTTACATCATGCTGGTTGCTGCAGATATTGGGGCTCAGTTGGTAGAGTGGGTCAATCAGTGACCGAGAGGTTGGCGGTTCACGTCCCGGCTCTGGTTGTCCACATGTCGAAGTGTCCTTGGGCAAGACATTGAACCCTGACTTAGTCTCCCAGTAGGACTGACAGAACCTTAGAAACCTACTGGTGTATGAGTGTGCGAGTGAATGTGAAGCTAATGCAAAGTGCTTTATAAAAAGAGCTATATATGTGCAGACCATTTACCATCAGTTGCTGGGCTACATGTTTTCGGCACACCCAGAAATAACCGCTGCAGGAGTAAAGAGACGACTATAAAAGTGTGAGGGTAAAATCATCCAATTGGAAACAATTGGACATTGTGTGCTTTAGTGTAGCCTAGGCCTACTACTGTATTTCACATTGTTTTGGGGATATTACGGGGATATTGCAGACCCCCCCCGGTCCACTGCAACAAGTGGACCTTGAGAGTTGTTATTTATCAAGATGCATCTGGGTATCCAGAACCTTTGTCGTAACTTGTAAGTGTTGGATAGTTTGATAACTGGACCTTCTGAGGCAGCCCAGTAACCAGCATGATGTAAGACGCAAGTGCAGTGGTTGAACCTTAATTCACGACAAGCAAAATCAAAATGGCGTCGCCACCGGACTTCGATCAACAACTTCCGGTTCAACTGAGTCAACAAAATAAAGGTATCTTAAAATAATTTTCACAATAAGCAAGTACAGAAGTCGTGTCACAAATGTAAATAACATGAAATCATAAAATACAAAACGTGAAGGCTTTTCAAATTCTAAATCTGATGAAACAGATTTGCTTCTATACCCTGGTCGCCGTGGCCACCACCTCATACAGTATCCCACCTAATCAGCTCAATCTCAGCTCAACCTCTCACGTCCTCCCTGGAGGCCCTTCCATCCAGGACGTGTTTTGACACACAGGTCAGAACTAAATTAAGCTAGCATGACACTAGCAATAATCAAGAAATGGTACTGGGGTTGTGTTAAACTCCGCGTGTTGAGCTGACCATTAACTGACTCTGACTCACCGCTTGTTTGGCGTCCTCGGTGACGTGCGCCAAGTCTGCTGCAAATTATGATGAAAGAACTTTTATTGGAGGGAGCTTTTCATGTTGGTGGATAAAAATGACCTTTGAGTGCTTTTCACAGTTGAAGACTTGTCAAAGCATAATGTGGGAGGGTGAGTTGATGGGTATATAATTTATGGGGACGCTATGAAATTGTTTTCACATCGGCGTCTACACAAAGAGGGGAAAAAGAAAAAAAAGCTTGTTTATTGCTAAACTTGTTGTTATAACATCAGTAAACAGAAAGCTGCATTTTTAATTGCTTTTCGTGAACAATATAGATTATGTTGAGAAGAGAAGAAAAAAAAAACACACCTTTTTCGTGTCAGTTTAAAGCCTGCTTCACGCACGTTGGGCTCATTTGGTCATATTAGCAGTGCCTTTGATAAAGGTGGAACTGCCAAATCAAAGCCTGGTGAATATTCCACAAGTGCAGGTATTTGCCTCCTCTGACACTCAAGGACAAATGTGGGCAAGAGTCCACACGACCGAGCCCATGACCCCCACCTACCCACAATGTGCTTTGATAAATATGTATGCCTTAGCAATGTTTTGTCCATTTGGGCAAGGTTACTGTACAGAACTCTGCATTTGTAAATCCTGCACGGATCCCTTTCAGGTTAGTCCGAGTAGCAACTGGACACCGGACGAAGGCGTTGAAGCCCATCAGAAACGCTGCTGATTTTAATCCGTAAAAACCCAAACACCCACCAGCGACAAAACCGTCTACTGATCTAAACTGTTTAATACCTGCCGATCCACTAATCTGATCAACGCATGGTGTCAAATGCAGGTTTTTTCGTCTTTTCGTAGTCATCACATATGACCCATTTGGACGTTCAGAGGCTTTATTGTTACCGTGGAAACACCGTCATAGTCTACCAATATTGATTCACTTTTAAGACCTGTGGATTTTGATCAATAGTTGCTTTTTCCATTGACTTACAAAAAATGTGTACATAAATGTGTGGATGCTTTGTGTTAGTAGATAGTCTTCTTCAGTTTGTGCATTTAAATGTAAATACTGTATAAATGTAGTTTAATTACAAAATATAGAACATCATCTGCATAAGTGAACATTCTGTTATAATATAGAATAATGCATAAAATGAGGTATTATTGCAATAAATTAATATACACTGTCATGATTAGGAGATATTATGACATCTATTAAATAGTGTATTTGTAGTAAAATCAAAGTGAATAAACTATATTTAAAATAGTTGATTATACAAATATGATTGTGTGAGATGATGTAAAAAAATATGTGTATAAATGATTTGTATGGATGTTTTGTGTTAATGTTTGTCTTCAATTTCTGCAGTTAAAAGAATCTAGTATCTAAATCTAGTATTACAAAATACTGAACATTATCTGAATAAGTAAAAATTTAGTTACTGTAGAATGTAGAAGAATGGATACAAATATTTTTGCAATAAATTAATGAGGCTATCATGATTAGGTGATATTATGGCATCTTTTAAACCCTGTTTTTCTAGTAAAGTTAAAGTGCATATCAGTATATTTTATATTAAAATTGTTTATTATACAAATCGGATTGTAAGAAGAAAACTGCAGATCGTTTTAAATCGATAATGGAAACATGTCTCTAACAAGCAGGAAAAGTAAATGGCACAAAAAGAAACATGTGAAGGAACATTTTATAACTAATGAGGTTAATTGGCAGAAGGTCAGTGACAATGTTTTGTGAAAAAAGATTTTATATATATATATATATATATATATATATATATATATATATATATATATATATATATATATATATATATATATATATATATATCTCAGTCTCTCATCTCAGAGAGGCAGAGTTTCACCAGCCTTTGGAGCAGAAAAAAAACAGTCTGTAAATTGTGGAAAACATTTCAGAATAAGGACAGAACACTTAGTATTAACATTTAGGATGAACCCTGTGTTAGTGAAAGACAGGAACGCATGAACAGACGGAGGGAAAAGAATTCACAGACAAATATGTAAAATAACTTAATAAGAGTACTTCATTACTGTACTTAAGTAGATTACTTTAGGTATATGTACTTTACTAGAGTATTAATTTTTCAGGTTTTACTTTTACTTCCTACATTTTTGCATAAATATCTGTACTTTATTATTATTATTATTACATTCTTAGAATAGACTTATTACTTTTCAAACTAAACAGTATGAATTGACTTTATATATTATAGTTATATGACTATTATGTCACAATTTTGACATTTTAGCTCCTAATTTAGACTTTTTCTCTTAAAATGATGCATTTTTTTACTCTTAATTTGCATTTTTTTTTTTTATCTCATGATCACTTTTTATTTCAATTCTGACTTTTTCTCCCCTGCTTTTCCAAAATGTCCTGTCCATACCCACAAACCTGAATACAGTGACACTATCAAAAACATAACCTACACAGTAACTCACTTTCAAATACTTTATTTTAGATACTTTTGAAACTTTTCAGATTTTTCAGGGTTAAATAAGGATGATTGTGTTCATGGTTTTACTTTTGTACTTTTGTACTTTTTATACAATGTCATCAGTTGAATCAGTACTTCTACTTTTACCAGAGTATTTTTTTCACACCAGTAACTGTACTGTGTTTCTACTTGAGTACAGAATGTGAGTATTTGACCACCTCTGTTGTAGACTTATGTGGATTTCATACTGAAACCTGGCAAATGTTTGTATCTGGAAGTCTATATGCACAAAAAAAACAAAAACACATGAACAAAACTGGACATATGCCTCAATTAAAGTACATTTCCTTTGTACCAATGCCATTACTCAGTTACTCAGTTACTCAATTACTTAGTAAAAACACATGTTAAATATTTCCCCGTCATGTTTGGTACCGTTGGAAAGATTAGGATTCCCTCTAGACAACCCTGAAATATAAATCTACATAATTATATATTTGAACCAATGGGAGGCCTCAGAACAAATCCTTCTGGAGTAAACAAAATCCCTTGTTGCTATGGTGATGTTGGAAAAAAAATGATCAGATTTTTTCTATAACATCATTGTAAAGTATTTTTAATAAGCTTTCAGATAAATATAAAATGTTGATTTCTCAAATTTGACCCAAGTGACTGGTTTTGTGCTGGAGGGTCACATATATACAAGTGGTCTGTGTTCTGTACAAGGTCAGATGAGGTTAATATTATTGATTATGGATGAAATGAGCAGGTTCCCAAACAGAGGCAGTCCCTCTCACATTGGTCTGGAAGTTTACTGTTTATGTTTGTAGATTCATAGGGTCATCTGCATTGTCTAGTGTGTGTGTGTGTGTGTGTGTGTGTGTTTCAACTCCACTGCTATTATCGACTGTGTACTATAAAAAAGGACAAACGCTATAAATAATTGACTTTTTTTTTCCTCCCTCAGCCTTAACATGCCACCTTAAAATAATCAGCGTGTGTTTGATATGGATGGTATTCTGTAGTGTTATTGACGCTGATAAATAGATATTATGCACATATGGACAGAGGAGTCGTGCTTTTGATTACTTTGGCTGTACATGGTCCTTTTAAGTCCCAAGGGGGTAATCACTACATTTCCCAGTGATGCCTGCTTGGCTAAGCAGTTTTAATACACAAATCAATTTTGCATTACCCCCTTCTGGCTGCGAGTGCTCATAGTGTGAGAGCCATGAAAAATTGATGGGCCTTAGCATGCAGATTGCAACCCTAGTGAATCTTAAATCTGGTCTGGCCTTTTTTCTTTTTTTTTTTGTTTTTTTTTTTTTTAAACAAGACCATGTCAGAAGGGTGGGTCGACTGTTTGTTTTCCTTGTAAAACTGTTGTTCTGTTCTGTTCTGTTCTGTTCTGTTCTGTTCTGTTTTTAAAGTCAGACAGCTGTAGGAAAACTGTGGAGAAGAAGCACAACATGAGGAACCATGAGGACAATGTCCCCACATGACCCCGGCTTTAACCCTCCTGTTATATTATGTCTCAAATTGAACTGTTTTAAAGTTTGAACGTCAAGGAAAAATAGTTAAAATTTTAAAATTACTTAAGTATTTACGCACGGTGGTGCAGTGGTTAACACTCATGCCTCACAGCAAGAAGGTCCCTGGTTCAATTCCCACACCAGACCTTTCTGTGTTCTCCTCATGTCTGTGTGGGTTTTCTCCAGGTACTTTGGCTCCTCCCACCATCCAAACACATGCACTGATAGGTTAACTGGTTAATCTAAATTACCCATAGGTGTGAATGTGAGAGTGATTGTTTGTCTATATATGTTCACACCTGTATTAATGGTGTCATTCCGCTGAAAACCACTACGTTTTGAATCTGATGGGTCACCCCGACTTACCAACACATGCTGCCTTTGAAAGTCGGTCGTCACCTCCACTGGCTGTATACTGCGTTCACAGAAAACAACGAGAGCAACGAGGGACCTAGAAAAAGCTGACCCTTCTGATGTCAGATGGACTTTAGCGTCACCTACATGGGGTTAAACCCATCCCCGGCAGTGAATCTGAAGTAGCATTAGTATTAGCATCTACAAGAGAAGACGGAGCCACAGTAGCTGCTGCACAAACTGGAAAAAAATGTTGGATCAAACTGGTTCGTGTGCTCTCTGTGGGAATAAAGCCTGTACATTTTCAGTACAAGCAACTGTACGAAACCTAGCTGGATGTTACTTGGGTAAAGGTAAATACACACAGAGTGAAAGGGGAGGGGGGGAGTGTTCCTTCACGCATTCTGAGCCAATCAGAGACGCCTCGTCACCATGTCATGGACATGTATGAGGAAGTACCGGTAAACCTTAAGTCATTTTTCTACCGTGAAAAAACAGCTGGAAACAAAACAATCCGAGCATTTTTTTTTTTAAAGAAAATAGAACTAACACACAATGTATTCAATACCAATGGAGAACACAGTAATATTAATGAAATAACCATAGAATGACAGCTTTATGATCTAGCTCTGATGAAAGCTACTTAGACGCTGTGGAAATTCACCATTTCATTGCCTTCTTTTTTGAAAACAACCTGCTTTACTGTTGCATACAGCTTCATTTCAATTTCTAATGAAATACTGGACTATGTTTTTAAAAAAGAATGTAAAGAAATTGTGAATTTCCAGAGCGTGTAACTCGACTATTTCGGGCTTCCTCCTAAGACGTTATATGAATACAGAGGTACATGGTTTGACATAAGACACACTATCTGAGGACATGAAGACCTCTCACACTTAATATAATAAATACAATGTTAAAAAAGAACTAAAAATTCTAACATACAAAAATGTCATTGTTTTTTTTATTGTGTCATATTCTAATAAATGGTGGTAAATTACTTAAAGGTTAAATATAGAAAATAATTAATATAGAAGCTGCTGCAAGAGTCGCCCCTGGGCCTTTAGGGGTTAAACCGTCTTAAATACAACCAGCAGTGTCTTAAAGAGCATTTGTTTTTTGTCACAGCCATTATCTTGTGTCATTTCAGAAGCCGTTCTGTATTTGACCAGATGATGAGTTGACTGCTGAAAGAAATTACAGCTCCCATAATTAGCTTTCACTATGAAATGAAGCTATCATGGGGGAGAATGAGGAAATTTCACACTTTGGAAATTAGATTTTGCAAGGTACTGTGTGGATGTCCTTGAGTGTATGCACATCAAAAGGCCTTTTTTTGTGTGTGTGTGTGTGTGTGTGTGTGTTCTGCTCTTACATGGGCCTTTCTTTTGGCAGTATAGACAAAAATCTGCACTGAACAGCAAATTGAACAGCGACTAAAGCATCCGCCAGGTTCTGTCACATTTCTGAATGTAATGATTTTCTTTTGTTGCACAATACAGGAGATCTCCTCATTTATTCCCTGCTGTTGAATATTGCAGCACCGGTAATCACAATTAAGGCTTTTTCCAAGTGTGGCTTTTAAATTATATTATGTGAAATTTCACTGTGTTGAAACAACATTAAATTAACACTGAAAAAAAAAAAGTCAGCGTGTTGTCAGCGCTGTGTGGAGCACGTATGTGAGGCTGTAAATGGTCGTGGTTTTGGACAAGAATGACGTTTAGGGATGTTCTTGACTTTTGACTCTAGAGCAGGGGTGTCAAATATGTGGCCCGGGGACCAAAACCAGACCACTGAAGGATTTGTGAAATACAAAAATGAAATGGAAAATATTAACAAACTTAAGATGTGTCATAAATGTTTTGTCAATTCAATCTAAAGTGGATAAAATAAGTAATAAGTAAAATACTATAATAACATATAAATAAAATAAAAAAAGCTAATTTTTTATGTTTGTTGTAGTGTAAAAAATGGGGCAATTACACAAAAATGTGAAAAAGCAGAAGAAATATGAACAAAATTTACGGCGTATAAAGTACAGATATTTCTATAAATATAAGAAGTATAAAGTACAAATATTTATATAAATGTAAAGAGTATAAAGTACAAATATTTATATAAATGTAAAGAGTATAAAGTATAGATATTTATATAAATATGAGGAGTATAAAGTACAAATATTTATATAAATATAAGAAGTATAAAGTACAGATATTTATATAAATATAAGAAGTATAAAGTACAAATATTTATATAAATATAAGGAGTATAAAGTACAAATATTTATATAAATATAAGAAGTATAAAGTACAAATATTTATATAAATATAAGGAGTATAAAGTACAAATATTTATATAAATATGAGAAGTATAAAGTACAAATATTTATATAAATATAAGAAGTATAAAGTACAGATATTTATATAAATATAAGAAGTATAAAGTACAAATATTTATATAAATATAAGGAGTATAAAGTACAAATATTTATATAAATATAAGAAGTATAAAGTACAAATATTTATATAAATATAAGGAGTATAAAGTACAAATATTTATATAAATATGAGAAGTATAAAGTACAAATATTTATATAAATATAAGGAGTATAAAGTACAAATATTTATATAAATATAAGAAGTATAAAGTACAAATATTTATATAAATATAAGGAATATAAAGTACAAATATTTATATAAATGTAAAGAGTATAAAGTACAAATATTTATATAAATATAAGAAGTATAAAGTACAAATATTTATATAAATATAAGGAATATAAAGTACAAATATTTATATAAATATAAGGAATATAAAGTACAAATATTTATATAAATGTAAAGAGTATAAAGTACATATATTTATATAAATGTAAAGGACAGATATTTATGAACAAATGTAGGGAATAAAAGTAAAATGTTTGTAGAAAAATAAACACTCAAGTGAAGTAGAGTTACCTAAAAAAAAAATCTCCTTGAGCCCAGTAACAAAGTACTTGTGCTTTCGTTTCCTCCCACCTTTGTATATATGGAGTTATGTGTGAAAATGTGATGAAAGTCTTAAATCTGTGTAAAAGCTGTTTCCAGTTAAATCTGCAGATACAGGAGTGAAGTGTTTTAGTCTTTTATTGTTGGTTGCAGTTGTGTAACATACACGACGTAGGCCGGAAGTGTCGAGAAACACACAAAAGCCCAGTGATGCTTCAAAATAATGAGCCATTTTTTCCATGACCTTTGATTTTCTCTTAGTTTCTCAAGTGTGTTTCTTTGCTGCTTCTTATGAAGTGGCTGAAAAAACTCAAACAGGACTGGGTAGTGGTGTAAACAAACCAAACACACACACGTGGGTAGGATGGTGTGTGTGTGTGTGTGTATTCCTATCTTTATGGGGACATTGTTGTATTTTACACAGTCTCACTATGAGGACCTCCAATACTATAGGGACCAAAATCCAGGTCCCCACGAGGGTTAAATATAAATAAACGTCCCCACTAGTAAAATAGGAACGATGTGGCCACTTTTTTTTAAGTATTTTTTTTTTATTTAGGAAGTCCCCATAAAGCATGAGGGAAACAGGTGTAAAGTGAAACATGTATTTTTCAAAGGTTTGAAGATGTGTTTACGTTATGTGTTTTCATTATTGGTTTATTTTCTTTAAAGTATTCTTTTTTATTTATTCATTCATTTTTAGGTTTTTAATGTATTTTTCAATTTAATTTACATTTTTGATCATTTATTTTATTAAAAATGTGTTTACACTCACTACCCACTGGCTACTTGATTACAAACTTGGTCCTGATGAGACATGGAAACAAGTGTGTCTGTGTGTCTTTATGGGGACATTGATGTGTTTACACAGTCACACTATGAGGACCTCTGACACTATAGGGACCAAAATCCAAGTCCCCACGAGGGTTAAGTATAAATAAAGGTCCCCACTAGTAAAATAGGAATGATGTGGCCCTATATAAATACATTAATTTTATTTATTTTTTATTTTTGGAAGTCCCCATAAAGCATGAGGGAAACAGGTGCAAAGTGAAACGTATTTTTCAAAGGTTTGAAGATGTGTTTACATGAAAAAAAAAAAAAAAAAAAGGTTTTATTTTTAGTTTTTTTTTTTCATTATTGGTTTCTTTTCTTTAAAGTATTCTTTTTGTATTTATTCATTCATTTTTAGGTTTTTAATGTATTTTTCAATTTAATTTACATTTTATTTACATTTTATTAAAAATGTGTTTACACTCACTACCCAATGGACATGGAAACAAGTGTGTGTGTGTGTGTGTGTATTCCTATCTTTATGGGGACATTGATGTGTTTACAGTCACACTATGAGGACCTATGACACTATAGGGGCCAAAATCCAGGTCCCCACGAGGGTTAAGTATAAATAAAGGTCCCCACTAGTAAAATAGGAATGATGTGGCCCTATATAAATACATTAATTATTATTTTTTTTTCTGGAAGTCCCCATAAAGCATGAGGGAAACAGATGCAAAGTGAAACATGTATTTTTCAAAGGTTTGAAGATGTGTTTACTTTATATATGAGATTAGATTAGATCAGGTTAGTTTAAATCAAGTTAGATTAAATCAGATAAAAGTATTTTAGAGGGAAAATGAGGAACAAATCGACCTTGGGTAAATATGTCAAATTTCCATAAATCCAATATGGCCACTAAAATGTCTGAAAACACATTTTTGTCTGTCTAATTAGTTCTTTAATTTGAGTCATTTTAGTGATTTAAAGCCTAAAAGTTATTTATTGAATATGGACCAAAGCTCTCAGAGCCTTAGAACTAATACAGACTTTATTTGTCCTTCTCAGACATATTTGATTCATGCAAGATAGTAAAGATTAAAATATTTTTGCTCACTAAATACACTCTAGGTTTAACCAATGAAAAATGTGTTTTCAGATGTTTTGGCAGCCATATTGGATTTATGCAATTTAGTAAAGAGGTGGATGAAAATTAGATTTATTTTTTTTCTCCAAAATGTTTCCTTGGATAACTGGTTTAGATTTGATTATATGTCTGAAATAATGCATTTTTGTATATTTTGTGAGGTCATATTGGACTTATCATTTATAAATGCAGATTAGGAAAGACACTTTTGGAAGTTAATTTTTAAAACCAGTGTCCCTGTGCTCATCCAGAGCTCACAGCTGTCATATCTTACTATTAACAAAAGGGAAATATTCAATAGATCATAAAATCAGAACTGAAATCTGTTGAGAATTGAGGGAGTAGAAGTGATTTTTAGTGAATTGTGGGCGACGATGACAACAGATGGATGAGCTAAAAAAACATTCCTTATGTCCAATAAAAGCATTTAGTTTTTAAAATCAGTCAAATAATTACCAATTACCATAAACATGCTTTTGATGATCATTTGGATTTTTTGCAAATTTGACACTTTTGCCCAAAATACATTTAAGTGCATTTTTATTATGTTGCTCTATTGACTTGTCTTCTGTTGTGATTAGTGGTAGGTTAAACTCCGAATTGCCTCGACCAGGGGTGTCAAACTGTGGTCCTCGAGGGCCATGTTTTAGATGTTTCCCTCTTCCATTCCACCTGGAGGCCATTGCATCATTATCAGTCTGATGAGATGATTATTAACTCTTTAAATGTCAGCGCTGATGCATTCTGAATGGATGCTTTTGTTTAAATATTCAGAAAAATTCAAGCAAGGTTTTTTATTTTTATTTTATTTATAAATTTTTTTAAAGGCAAAATTAAAATTGCTGGGACCAAATTTCAATACTAGTTTTTTTCTTTCGTAATTGTTTTTTGTTTTTCTTCTAAATTTTCCACATTATTTGTCATTTTGTAAATATTTATTAGTTTTTGTTGCTCATTTTGTTTATTTTTCTACATTTTGTTTATTTTTTATTTTAGCATTTTTCTTTGATTTTCTGCCATTTTTGTCTTACTTTGCTCATATTACCAATTATTTAGTTAGTTCTCAGGAGTTAAAGGGTTATATCTAAAACATGCAGCACACAGGCCCTCGAGGACTGGAGTTTGACACCTGTGAACTAAAGGAACATTTATTATTTTTGCAAATCTAACCATAACACAAGTATCTTTTCTACAGCGTAAATGTCAGCCTGTGTCTGTAAATATGAAGAAACTATGGAAGACGGCGTTAACAAACGTCTTTCTACACAGTCCATTTGGACCGGATGATATTCAGAACACGACAAACGCATGACGCCTCTCGCTTTGTGACGCTCACGCTGTTTTTCATGCCAGCCGTACAGATCAATTTGCGACCTTTTTCTCATGCTGATTTGAGCTGGGCGTCGTGCACCAGTCTAAATCTGCTGTACCTGACTCCAAAAACAGGATGCTGCGTTCTACATTTTCTCTACGGAGAAGGGGGTTTGTTGCCATGACAATAGTAATGTCACTTCAATGGCAGAGATGTTACGATGGCGGGTGTGTGTGTGTGTGTGTGTGTGTGTGTGTGTGTGTGTGTGTGTGTTTCATATGCAGGTGCTATGAGCAGAGGAGAAGTGATACAGATAATGGAATCAATTTCCTGTGATTTCTGAACCAGAGAGGTGTATGTGTGTGTGTGTGTGTGTGTGTGTGTGTGTGTGTGTGTGTGTGTGTGTGTGTGTGTGTGTGTGTGCGTGTGTGTGTGTGTGTATGTGTGTGTGTGTATGTGTGTGTGTGTGTGTGTGTGTATGTGTGTGTGTGTGTGTGTGTGTGTGTGTGTGTGTTGGATAAATAATAATAAAAGAATTAAATGAGCTGTAGCTAAACATCGTCCACTGCTCAAAAACGACTTTGACTTCAGGTAAAAAAAAAAAACAACTAAATAAATAAATAAAAACAGGACTGTGCTGAGGTTTTGGGAATATCTATCTACCTACCTACCTACCTACCTACCTACCTACCTACCTACCTTATACTGTGTAAAATACAGAAAAGTCCAAGCATTATTTTTTAACACTACTATATATAGTATCTGCTTCAGACATTAAATGTGCTAAATATTATTTATTATATTTTTCCGAACTATAAACTATAACACGTAAAAGCCTTTAATATTGTCAAAAAAATGATCTTTTATTTGGAACAAAATGAAATTGCCTTCTGTAGTTTATTCTATAATCTAATAGGTATAAATAGGAGAATTAATACAGATGTTTTTTTAGGGTTGTATGTATAAAATGGTAATAAAGAGTGTTTTCTTCTACAGACAACTAACAGAGCCACCTTAAATCCAACGGCTAAAATAAAGATCTGTAATTGACTCCACAGAAGAGATAATGTTTCCTATTTAACGCATGGCAGACTTTCTGGTCTTATTATTGCACATACAGTAGCGAGTAATCTGATCACTTTCTACTGGATTTGGCGATCTGATAGTTTGTTGCAGGTCAATGGCAATGATTTTTTTTTTTTTTTTTTTTTTTTTTTTTTTGGGTACCATCTGCCTGTTCGATACTAACGTGCTTATCTTGGACTTTTGACCCGCAGAGCTTTTTGCAAGAGGCGATGTCCACAGAAAAACAAGCATCTTCTGCAGATTAAATTTTCCACGGAGGAATAAATTCTCTAAAGGTTCAGTTGGACCCACTTTTTTTTTTTTTTTTTTTTTTATTGAATCTGCTGTCAGTCTTGCTGAGAGGTCAGAGCACAGAGGACGCAAACTGACAACAAAAATTAGACTGGATGTGTGTGTGTGTGTGTGTGTGTGTGTGTGTGTGTGTGTGTGTGTGTGTGTGTGTGCTGGCCCATGTCCAAGTGGACCAAATGGAAACTTATCCAGCTTATAAATGGGACTTCTGCATGGATATATATTCACAAATTTGCCTTAACCCTTTAAAATTCCACTAAATTTCACCTACATTTCTTAATAAAGTCAATTAAATGTTGTTCTTGAACCATTTTAATAACATGCATTTGGTGTTTGATTATATTATAAATGAAAATATTCAGATAAAAACAGATATTGGAGGCAGATCCAGTTAAATGATGTAATAGATAAAACATTTGTGGATATTTATGGATGTTTTGACGTGTTTTAGACGACATATGGACACTTTTCTTTTGTTTGTTTTGGATGTTTTTGTTGGACGATGACTGTGTTTGTTAGAATATGGTTCCTCTGTGGATAATTATGAGACATAAAGGTTCAAATGTGGTTATTTTATCTGAAAGTATCTGATGTGTGACAATCTTTGTTGTCAAACTACATTAGGTCATGTGACATTTGGGACAGGTTTGGTTAACATTTTTGAGCGACTATATGTGGACCTTTGGAAATTTAAAGGGTTAACATTTATTAAGTCATAATTAAGTTTGACTGTAGCCAGTGGTGCTTGAAAGTTTGTTATTTTGTGGGAATATTACCTACCATGATGTGATCGACAACATAAAGCAAACAATTAAACCAAAAAAAGACAAAAATATCAACTTTTGTGTATTGTATTTATTCTATATATTCCTTTATTTTGCATTTTTCAGTGTAACTCATGTTTTTTTCCCCTATATTTAATTTAGATTTCTAGGAAAACTCAAAGGGTTTTATATTAAAACAGAGAAAACATGACTTTTTTGTGCATATTTTGTTTGTTTTTTTCTGTGAAAATCTGGTATTTTCTCATATTTAATGCACTTATTTAGAAAACTGGAGAAAAAGTCACTTTTTTAGCAAAGATGTCAGTAAATGAACATAATTAAAGAGGAAATTACTGCTGTGTCACTCAACTGAATGTTGTTCTTCTTTATTTTGCATTTTTCAGTGTAAATCATGTTTCCCCCCTATATTTTACTTAGATGTTTATGAAAACTCAAAGGTTTTTATATTAAAACAGAGAAAACGTGACTTTTTTTGTGCATATTTAACTTTTTTTTCTGTGAAAATCTGGTAATTTCTCATATTTAATGCACTTATCATTTAGAAAACTGGAGAAAAAGTCACTTTTTTAGCAAAGATGTCAGTAAATTAGCATAATTAAAGAGAGAATTACTGCTGTGTCACTCAACTGAACATGGTTCATAATAACAACATTTTAGGAAAAGTTAAATCAGCCAGAACAGTTTAACTCATAAAGACTCATGTGATACTTTTCTGCCACTTCCCAAATTTATTTTCTTCTCTGTATGTATTTAACTTTTCTTCAGATTTATCACCATTTATTGTAATATTACCTTCTTTATTTTGCATTTTTCAGTGTAAATCATGTATTTTCTGATATTTACTTTAGACGTTTATGAAAACTCAGAGGTTATTAAATCAAAACATATCTTTTTTTTTTTCAGTGAAAATCAGATATTTTCTCATATTTAATGCACTGATCATTTAAATATTCATAAAAGCGCAGTTTAGAGTTGAAGGATTTGATATCAAACTGATGAGAAAGTGGCTTTTCTTGCAAAGACATCAGTAACTGAACGTAATTAAAGAGGGAATTACTGCTGTGTCACTCAACTGAATATTGTTCATAATAACAGCATTTTAAGAAAAATTAAAACAGCAAGAAAACTTTAACCCATAAAAACCCAAAAATAATTTTCTGTCAGTTCCCAAATAAAATTCCTTAAATAATTTGTCAAAAGCGACTATAAAATAATCCTCCATATTTCCCTTTTTTCCTGTGAAAATCAGGTATTTACATTTTTTTTTAGCATGTTTTCTATATATTTTTCTTCCATGTTTCTTAATGTATTTTTGTCTATTTTGTGGGAAATTTAAGTACACACACACACACACAACAGTCAACCAACATTAAGTGTTTTCATTATGATTAATTGAAACTAATCCAAAGCAAACCTGTGATTAATCTGATTAAAAATGTTAATCACTTTATAGCCTTAATATTAATAAAATCCACTGACAGGTTCATGAAAATCCAATCATATTTAAGTAGAAAATCAAAGAACTCTAACATTAATTGAAGTATTGTTGAAGTATAAAGTCTGTGTTTTATACTTTCTATACATTTACCTTCATATAAAGTCACATGAATCCAGTTTAAACGGCTCCTCAGTGACTCGACGTATGAAATGTTTAACGGCCTCGACGGAGGAATATAGATGCAGACATGAATATATTTTGCAGAATTGATCACCTTCATATTCTGTCCATTCATTTTTCATTTCAGATGATAAATCCTTTAAAATAAATAAGCCTAATCAATCTTTCTCTCAGTAAACACAAGGATTCATCCTCATTTGTCTGGTGTTGAGTCCTCATCCATTATCGCCTCATTCACAAAAAGATTAGCCTTTAAAGTGACACGTCTGATTCACACTCCCAACAACAGCTCCTACATTTATTAAGCTTTTCCCTTCTTTATCTTTTTACTAACTTTTCCAATTCTTCCATTAGTGACTCATCTGCAGGTGTCCAACATACGGCCCGTGGGTCTAAACTGGCCCCTCAGAAGGTCCAAGTCGACCTGTAGGATGAATTTTTGAAATGTAAAAATTATTCATTTTTTCTCAGACCCATCCCAGGAAAATACTATGGTAATGACATGGACATGATTGTCTCTTTTTTTCAATGTAAAAAAGTGAAATTATGTAAAGATGTTTACATTTAAAAAAATTTTTTTTAAATTTTTTATATATTTTTATATATATATATATATATATATATATATATATATATATATATATATATATATATATATATATATATATATAAAGTCAAAGTATCTTCATTTGTCTCCCAGTGGAGGGTTCTGCTGCAGACAGGACATTCCACTCATTACATTTATACCCACATATAAAAATTCATTAATAAAAACATATACAATTAATAATACATATACAATAAAAGCCTAAAAAAGGATAATATAATAACATAAAAAATCTGGATAATAACAATTCCACAGCCACATAAAACATAACACATGTGGTCAAGGCCCCACCATGTCTCTAACATTCTAAATATAAAACCATTACTATAAAATGTAATGGTTGGTTGGTCAGTTAATAGATTGGTTGGTTGGTTGGTAGCTATAAAGGTTGGTTAGTAGCTAGCTAGGTTGGTTGGCTACAGATAGTAGAATAACAGGTTGACGTTGGGGGGGTGGGGGGGGTATGATTAGGGTTAGAGTTAAGGTTATTGTCCTGCACATTGTCTCCCCACTGTTATCAAATATGTTTTCAGGGGTCAACAGGTCGTCAAAGATAAGGTGAGGGTTGCTCACTTTACAAGTCTATTCCATTACTTGTCGAACTACCCCCCCCCCCCCCCTTTGGGCATGTGGGGGTCACCAGAGTAGACTGTGCATGGTTCAAAAAAAGGTGGAGACATCCTGGACTACACTATAGTCTGATGTGTTTGCTCAAATCCTCTCAGTTCCATCTGGAAATAACTGATTTGTTGTTTATTTAAAAAAAACAAACAAACAAACAAACAAACTATGTACTTCCTCCTCTTCTTGGACTAAATCCCCTAAAAGTCCTCTTCAGATACTGCAATAAATTTCGCTCCCCATTATTAAACACAGGCTCATTTGGCTGCACGGTGGCGCTGGACAATCCCATTGATTGGACAGTCCTTGGAACATAATTTTAAATGTGCTGAAAGGGACATTAGCTGCGTGTGCAAGCTGTTCTGGGGAATATTGGTCTCTACATCAACCCAAAGAGGCTGAGCAGCCAAGCAGTTCTGTCCCAGTCTGTTCAGTGACAGTGAGTCGTATTACTGCGACATGATGTACGACGGCTTCCCATGTTTACTGCGTACCCACACATGTCACTGCAAGGTGTGATTAGTGTTGTAATTAACCAACGTGCTTGAAATGACACTGTTGGATTGGTGGTGTTTTGGTTTTTTTTCTCTCTTTTGGTGCAAGAACCTTTACTTAAAGGAACTTAAAGGTTTGTGTGCACTCTGCTCAGAAAAAAAATTAGTCTTGGTTGAGTATCCATAACATTTTCAGTTTACTGCATCGCTCAAAAATACATTACATGTGTAGTGATCCATACTATATCAACCAATTGGTTTGTATGTGTGCGCACGGAGCCGCCTGCAGAGGATATAATGGGTTTGCTTTGTAGCGTCGTGTAGCATATGTCAGCAAGTCAGGGATCATTTTCAATGTGGTCGTGTAGGAAAAAAAAAAAAATGGAGTCTTCTGGAGGTAATTCTGTGCTTTCTTCACAAGTGGATTAAATGAGTATGAAAGGTTAATGATATGTTAGGCTTTAAACATGTCTAATCTAAAATGAACAACACGTAAAGCAATTATCAAGGCATCAAAAATGGAAGTTAATTGAAGGGAAGGATACATTTGGAAAAATGGACGTTCAAACAGGTGGTTACGGACATTTCCTGCACAATGATGATACGTCGTTTGTCTAAAATCATACACTGGAATAAAGAACCTCAATTTCAACAAGTGTAATTTTTAATTTTTTTTTATCATTTCTAGTCCAAATATCTCATTATATTTAAAATAGGTCAGAATCACCTGAAGAGGAACTTTTCAGTGAGATATAAGAAAATCTTATTTAAAAGAAAATCTTAACATAATCATTTTTTATAGTTTCCACTGGCAGATTTTTATTATTGTTTATTTAATTCAATACATATATCTCAATATATTGGTGTATCATTAATAATTATTCTGTATAAATATTATATATTCAACCATCTGTGGAATACATTATAAAATATTCTGGAATATTTATATATTCTCCGGGTTATCCCTTTTTATCTTATAAATATTTTACTCTTTATCTTTTATCTCTTATACTGGGGGGGGGGGGCATCAGGTAGGGTCAGTACCCTTGTAGGATGGGGGGGGGGGTGCCATGCCCTATAGGGTAGTACCATCGACCCATAGAGTAGCTCATCCTATTTTGGCGACCATGGCTCAGTTGGTAGAGCAGGTCGTCCATTAACCAAAGGGTTGGTAGTTCAACTCCTGCTCTGTCCTCGTTAGTCCTTGGGCAAGGCACTTGACCCTCCTTACCTCCAGTGTCACTCACACTGGTGTATGAATGTTCAGTGGTGGTCAGAGGGATAGTAGGTGCAAATTAACAGCCCCCCTTTTGTCAATCTGCCCCAGGGGCAACTGTGGCTACAATATGTAATTTACCACCACCAGAGGGAGCATGTGAGAGTGAATTAGTAATGGGTCATTAATGTAAAGGGCTTTGGATGCCTAATCCATTATCATCATCATCATCATCGTCGTCGTCATCATCATTATTACCTGTTCCTCACCTCTCACCTTTAGCATACACAGCAGCTACACCCTGGACAACCGCCTTGGTGGTGGTGGTGGTGGTGGGGGGGGGGGGGGGTGTAACCAGGTGATGGACATGTCTATCCCAGCATGCACAGAGTGAACCTGGTGGACTCAGCAGAGGAGATCCAGATTCGTTGTGGACCACCAAGGGTATGACAAGACACTAAAGCGCTGTGGTCCTCCACTGCAGCAGAGGGGCATCCAGGGGTAACGGTTTTCATGCCACTGGGCCCAGGTTCCTCGTACTGAGAGGATGTGATTAAAACAATTTCACACCCAGTTTAAGGGTTTAAACAGATGTCATCATGGAAATCAAAGTCACAGACTACTTTATTGTCATTACCTTAGTGTTACATACATTAAAAAGTGGGATGAAATTCCTTGTCTCGATGCCCCAGATGTAATTGCACATCATAAGCAGCTAAACTAGCCACTGCCACTAATGGATGGACTACCAAGATCTGTTATAGTGCATATCCAAATGAGGAAAAAATTGATTAAACCGTCAAAAGTAATTGAAAACAATGGTTATGCAAT
>CM035800.1:25845991-26233491 GCA_020466265.1 Siphamia tubifer
AAAAAAATACTACTGAAGTACTGAAAGTAAAAGTAAAATATAAAAGTACTGTGTAGTACTATACTAAATGAAAGCAGTCACAAGTTTGAACACATTTATATATTTAATATAAAAGGTACAACTTCAGCTGAGTCAGCAATAGTACAAGTACATACCAGTTCACTTACAAGTATTCATGAAAAAACTACAACTTTCAAAGGCCAGAGTATTCCAAGAATATGACCAAGAGACAAATAAAATACTTCTTGTGTAAACACGGTGTAGCAGCTACACATGTAACATTGTCAAAAGGTGGATTAGAGCGTGAAGTTTTATTATGTAGTGTTTGATCGATGACTCGTCCAATGATGAGACACCATCATCAAACCAGGTGACAGAGTCATTTATGGCTGTGGTATTGATATGATATGGGTTTGGTATGTTTGGTATGTTTGGTATGCTTCTGAACTATTTTAATACGAGTAACGATTCGGCACATGAAAAATGTATCGGAGTAAAAGTATTAATTTTTTTTGAAAAACATTTAGTGCAGTAGAAGTGGAAGTAGGCGAAAAAAATTATACTCCAAAAAAGTACAGATACTGCATTTTTCTACTTAAGTACAGTACTTAAGTAGTTGTACTTCGTTACTATACATCTCTGTCTGGGGATCTGGATGCATGCTGTACTAAAGGGGGCTCAAACTCGAGGTCCAAGGGCCAGTTGTGGCTCGTGTTATGATATTTTGTGGCCCTACGTGACGTCAAAGTTTAGTGTTAGTGCAGCACACATATAATTCTCAAATGCACCATTTTGCTGAGTCTTTTATTACGTCCGCCAAGGAGGTTATGTTTTTGATAGGGTTTGTCTGTTTGTTTGTTTGTTTGTTTGTTTGTCTGTTAGTTAGCAAAATAACTCAAAAAGTTATGGACGGATCTTGATGAAATTTTCAGGGTAGGTTGGTAATGGCGAGATCTGGAAGGGATTAGATTTTGACCCTGGATTTTGGATCACTTTGAAATGTATTCTCTATTTATTGCAATGTAAAATTTCAAAGTGGTCCAGAATCCAGGATCTCTTTCGGACCACCACTGAAATGTAACCATTTGTTCATTGTGACATTCCCAACCTACTCTGTAAATGTAGTCAAATCCATCCATAAGTTTTGAATTTTCTTGCTAACTAACAGACAGACAAACAGACAGGTAAACAAAACATAACCTTCTTGGCGGACCCCTCTTCATTCGAAGGGGGGGGGGGGGTCTGCCTTGGCGGGGGTCTGTGGTCTCTGAGTGCTTTTTCCGATTAATTGTTTGTTTCTCAGTCACTTAATGCAAAGACTACAGGGTCAGTTTCTATAAAATTTTCAGGAAAGATCAAGAATACATCTTAGTAAATGTTGGTGGATGTAGGTCAAAGGTCAGGGTCACCAAAAATGATAAGAGATACGGCAATTCAGGAATTTAATTTTCATTCCTATATACTTAGTTTTCCATATATCTTGTTATTGCTCTGATTGTTGATGTGCATTGACATCAGAACCTTAAAGGATACATTTGAAGACTCCAGGTCAAAGGTCACAATAAAGGTCACATATTAATTTTGGATAGAACTTTTCAACTATTCATCTCAGAGACCTTCAGTGAGCACCATCTTTCAATTCTGCATTTTGCCTGTATATGTTTTGACCTATTGTTGACCAGAGAGGTTAGGGGTCACTCAGTCAATGCCTAAAAAAATAAAATGGATTGCTACAAAAAAAAAACAAGTGCAGATAGAGACTTAGTTATTATTATTGACAAATAGGAAACCTGGCATGTCCTTCAAAATTACATCGTGATAAGTAACCTTTTGTTTCCCAAATGTCATATAATTTCCTATTCAAAAATTTGTAAACATAGCTTCACGGTGATGTCACTTCTGCTAGTAAAAAGGGAAAACAACAGCGTAGCACTGCACTGCACCGTTCTGCATGCTTAAAACGTCCTGTAAAATGTCCAAATCTTGTGCAACCTTCGGGTGCAATAACCATACGTGGATGGAAGAGAAGCTGTCTTTTTTCCGTGTACCAACAAAAAAGGGTGAAAAACATGCAGCATGGCTTCAAGTGCTGAGAAAAATATGTGATGATGGGAAGACCTGGAGTCTGAAATCAAAGTGGAAGTAAAACTAAAGTAGTGGAGTGTTGTGGAGGCTGGGTGAGTGAGGGGCAGAGAAGTATTTCAAATAAATTCATGTAACCTACCTCAAATAAAACATATGCTTTAGTCTCTTATACCTTCGCATTTTTTTCTCGTGTATATATGCCAGGACATTTGACAAGATACCTGTAGATGGCCGGTCACTCTATATTAGGCCACATCATGGGGCCATTTTGCCAAGAACCTGCCGGTAATTTATACATACAGCTCTTTAGTCTGATCCCTGCTAATTTCCGTTCATACCGGTCTTATGTGGAGGGCAGACATTTACCAAAATAGTCGTAGGACATCGTAACAGAGCTATCTGTCTAGTGTTGCTACACTTTGTTTTCCCCTTTTAAAATGGCGGCACATGTTACTAGGCAATGAGGTGACATCAAGTTATTTATGGACATTTTAGAAACATCCAAATATTGGTATGGACACGTCCATAGTGTCAATATGCAATTTGACACCCATGGTTAAATGTACACTGTGTACTGTGGACACATACATACGCTTTATGGGTGTTAAATTGAATACCATTGGTGTTAAAATTGACACTGGCATATTTGCTGTGTATGTGGTAAAGGGAGTTGAATCTGAACTAGACTGAAGTCTAATTATGAGGAGATGACTGTCTATTCAAGCAGTATTTGTGTCTGTATGAAAACCTAATGGGTAGCTACAGCAGGTATAGAAGATATTATTATAGAGTCGGAGCTGAAGAACTGAAAGACATTTACCACAGAACACAGCCAGTGATGGAGTGAATCATCCAAAGTTGTCAAACATAGGCCTGTATCTAACTGGTGTGTGTAGATACATTTGCTTGCATTTACTGGCTGTTGGACACATGACAGTATCTTCTGAATCATTTTGTTTGACAGATGGTCAAGTATTCTACATGCCCACTTATTTTTGCCTGGTCATTATTATATTTTAGTTTGTTTCATATTTTACTCCATGATTCTAACTTTGGGATAAACAGCGTTAATATATAATCACCTAAAAAATGTAATTCTTTTGTTTTAATATCCCCCAAATAAGTCATTTGTATGTAATTAAGGAGCTCATAACAGACTTCCTGCATTCTCTGGTGTATGTTTGAGTGTAGAGTGGACCAGAGTTAATTAATAAAACTCATCATGAACAAACTAAACACTGCTTCTAATGAGGGTCTACTGCTACCACTAGATGTCACTAAATATCACTTATTAAGACTTCAGATTAAACTAGCCCTTCACTTACTTTCACCTCATTGTCATAACTAGTGCTGGGAATAACGGTGTTAAAATATAACAGCGTTACTAACGCAGACATATTATTTTTTTTCCATCTTCGTGCAACAAAATTACAAAACATCCCTTTAAAAGCACCAACAAAACATGTGGGACAACCACTCTGTCCTTATAAATGTTGATTTGTTTTGAGTTCAATTGGTTGTTTTCTAAAATATTAACTTAAAATTCAACAAATAATACAATTGTTTCTGGATCCATCATCTCGAGGCTCATGCATTATTGTCTTTCTTCTATATGTATGTCTTACACTGTTTTAAGGAATGTTTTGTGATTGGTTACTAAGGGGTCACATGACTCTGATGTCACTTCATAGGTGAGGTAATACACCTGTGTCTGTTGAATAAGCCCTCGTATGGTCGAACCATGTCGGCTTTTTTATTCTGATCCAGCCATGTGTGAATAAAGGCTTTTTAATTTACTTCTTTGTTTACTTGGACTTACCTGGATTTATCTTTGTTTGAAATGGACTGAAGCACCTAATATACCACTTATTTAAGACACTGCGACCTTTTGAGCTACCAGCCATTTGTTTGATTTTATTTTTGAAATAATAGAATTATATAAGTCAACAGCTCAGATTTGCATTTGTAATTCCTTTTCCTATGTATTCTCTACTTAGATGACAGCAGTTGGCAACAATTTGGATGAACAGCCTCGAAATAGAAGTGATTTTTTTTTTTTTTTCCAAACACAGCTTATTTTTTTTCTCTTTTTTTTTGACATAGTGGAAGTGTCTTTCCTCCTGACATCCTTTGCAAAATTGTCAAACCAGAAAACAACATTTCACTGCCAATTAAACAACAATTACTGGACATAGTGCACTTGGATGGGTGACTAGGAATTGCTCACCACATTACTAATGGGCTTCTCTCTCCCACTCCCCGGTGCCCTGGCAATCAAGTAAAACCTTGAAAAGTAGAACACGTGTAACCTCAAATGTCTCCAAAAGCAGCGACAAAATACACCCTAGTGGTCTGTCCTGTGCAGACGAACTGAAAGCTCAACAACACCCCAAGGGTTTAGAAAAATGTCCAAGGCTCCTTGAGATTTTATTTTGGTGACCTGTTTTGTACAAGAACAACCCCCCCCCCCCCCCCTGTACCATCTGCTGTGTTTAAACGGAGTAAATATGTTCAACCGAGGGTCAACAGGGACAAATAGGCAAAGTTAGCACCTCACGCCAAGCTCGACAAAGCTCCCATCAGTGCCCCACAATAGCCCAGTTTTGTTCCAGTGGACCACAACCACCGCCAGGTATTTATCATGTCGTGACAGGAGGTCAGAGGGAAGTCGCACAACTATTGTTACTATCCTCCGTTTTCACTGTCACACTTCCTGGACTCGTGCCACAGTTGTCTTCTCTCTCTCTCTTTTTTTTTTTTTTTTTTTTTTTGATTAATGTCCCATCTCATCCTAAAAAAAACAGAGCTGAGTGAAAATTCATCTGAAGTGGGAGAGACTTCTCAACCAAAAGTAATTATATGAAAGTGCAGAACTGTCAATACCAGAACATGTCCAAGTGGAACTGCTCTTCTCCAGCACAGCGTGGTGTAATTGTTTTTAGACAATGATGTTTCCACCTACTTTAGATTCAGTCCATTGATCAGTAACAACACTTCTACTTGTGTTTTGTAGATACCATCTCTATCACCAGTGTTGTTACCTGTTCTGCTAACCCAAATAAGTTAGCAGAACTCCAAAAATTTAAGGCAATCGATTGCCTCAATTATTTTAAGTTGATGAAACTTACAAAAATACAAGTTTCCAGAACTTAAAATTGAGATGTCTATTAAAGTATGCTTTAGGGTCAGGGTTCAGTGTCTTTTCCCAAGGACATTTGGACATGTGGACAGACAGAGCCGGGACGTGAACCCCTGACCCTTCAGTCATTGGAAGACCCGCTTTATTAAGGGCAACTATTGTGGATATAAGTGAACATAATTTAAAAACATAGATGTGGTACACTAAAGTCATTAAATGCTGAGAATAATATTGTTCTGTTATTTCTATTGTTTCAAATAAGAATGATTGAAAAAAATAAACTTAACTGATGTAGTAGATGCTGAAATACACTTTCAGACCACTGCAAATAACCACCAATATCTATTGCATCTAAAAAATTGCAACCACAAAACACAGTAATTTTATTCAGAGGAGGCTGTGGTTCAGTTGGTAGAGTGGGTCGTCCAATGACTGAAAGGTCAGAGATTCGCGTCCTGGCTCCAGCTGTCCACATGTCCAAGTGTCTTTGGGTAAAGACACTGAACCTTAAAAACCTGAATGTGAGGCTAATGTAAAGCGCTTTGAGCACCATGAAGGTGGAAAAGTGCCAAATAAGTACCAATTATTTTGGCAAATGGTCTGAATCTTTACTTATTCCAGTGTTTTTTTTTAAGTCTTAAGAACTGAAAAGAATATATTTGTCTTAATAGGAAATTATGAGTCAAATTAACGACACATATTTGAGTTGAGCTAAATAAGCACTTTTAATTCAGCTATTAGCAGAAGGTTTACGTTGGCCATCTAAATTTTAAGCTCTGGAAAATTTATTTGTTTAAGTTCATCAATTTAAAATAACTTAAGCAATTGATTGCTTTAAATTTTTTGAGGTTTGCAGTGTGGTAAAACATAATTATTATTGGATATGTATGTATATGAAAATACGGAGGGATAGACATTTCTTTTCATACTTCATATTTGTTTCTTGCTTCCTGTAAATATATATATATATATATATATATATATATATATATATATATATATATATATATATATATATATATATATATATAATATAAATTATGGTGTTGTAATTTTGTAACTGAAAAATTAAGCTAACTAGCTAACTGCAGTTGATCTCTTTTTCATAATCGGTATTTTTCCCGTCGGTAACTGATTGACTGAGCCACAGTCTTTTACTTTGGCTCTCATCTGCACAACACCTATGGTGGAGTGCACAGCGTTCCCACCTATTAAAATGTGTCAGAAGTATTTCATGTCTATTACATGAGCAGAATGATAAGCCTTCAATCAACTCTATTGGTTCGATGGCTCTGCACGTGTCCGTCTTTGGTCCGTCGTGGATCAACGTCGGAGCTGTTTATATGAAAACCCTCCCAGTAACGGTGTGTTTTCCTCTCCTTTCTCGCCTGAACGGTGACAGCGGTCGACCCTGGGGGCGTTAAGCGTGCCCAACCTTTACTCCATTTCTCCACTTCAATGCAGCCCACACATTTCCAGCGCAGAGTTGAATGGAGTGGGGCCCTCTCCACGCTCTAAACTCTCCACTGAGCCAGCTGACCTGTGGCACATTTCTCTCATCTCCCAAGACCTTCCAGGAATACACACTGGGTCTGACTAATTACTCTTAAAAACAAGTGGGATGTGGGTGGTTTGTAATTGGCAAGTGTCAGCATCCAGCGAAAGATCACTCATCTTGAGGGCATGTGTGTCTGAGCCTTTCATTCATGGAGTCTCTGCTCAGCCGGCTGATTTCTATGCCGCTGTGCTTCCCTACTGATTATTCTGCACGCTGTGAATTTGTTAAATCCACGCTTTTTTATAATGGTAGTAGGTAATCTTTTTATAATGGCAAAGGTAATCCTACCAATCCAATGAATTACGGTTCCAACCTGTTACGCATTCCCCGTATGTTTTTAAAAAAAATTATTATTATTATTATTCAGATACCCGCTCTTCTCAAGGAGGAGAAGGAGGAAAATGCCGGGTTAGTTGTTTGAACTTGTAGCTGTAAATTGGTCTGCCAGCCTTTCCTCTGCAATGTGGAAAACAAGCTCGACATTGAGCCACGGTGTGATCTCAGAGTGAGTGGGTGGGATGCCATATATTACGAGTGGCACATCCACTGACAGGCACTCACTTTCCAATTAGACTCCAGCGGTGGCCACACAAAGATACACAGCCAAGAAGAAGAAGAAGAAAAAAATACGGGATGCAAATTCACTGCTGTACCGTGTAAAACAAGGGGTTCATTTAAGTCCAGGGGTTGATGTTTATGACCAGTGTTATGATCTGAAGGCTGCAACATAATTAATACATAGCACATATTAGCAAATTAAGTTTTTGACTTTTAACCCAGGGGTGGCAGGGTGGTGCAGTGGTTAACAGGGTGGCACAGTGGTTAACAGGGTGGTGCAGTGGTTAACAGGGTGGCGCAGTGGTTAACAAGGTGGTGCAGTGGTTAGCAGGGTGGTGCAGTGGTTAGTAGGGTGGTGCAGTGATTAACAGGGTGGTGCAGTGGTTAGCAGGGTGGTGTAGTGGTTAGCAGGGTGGTACAGTGGTTAACAGGGTGGCACAGTGGTTAACAGGGTGGCGCAGTGGTTAGCAGGGTGGTGCAGTGGTTAACAGGGTGGTGTAGTGGTTAACAGGGTGGCACAGTGGTTAACAGGGTGGTGCGGTGGTTAACAGGGTGGCACAGTGGTTAACAGGGTGGTGCAGTGGTTAGTAGGGTGGTGCGGTGGTTAACAGGGTGGCACAGTGGTTAACAGGGTGGTGCGGTGGTTAACAGGGTGGCACAGTGGTTAACAGGGTGGTGCAGTGGTTAGCAGGGTGGTGCGGTGGTTAACAGGGTGGCACAGTGGTTAACAGGGTGGTGCGGTGGTTAACAGGGTGGTGCGGTGGTTAACAGGGTGGCACAGTGGTTAACAGGGTGGTGCGGTGGTTAACAGGGTGGCACAGTGGTTAACAGGGTGGTGCAGTGGTTAGTAGGGTGGTGCAGTGGTTAACAGGGTGGCGCAGTGGTTAGCAGGGTGGTGCAGTGGTTAACAGGGTGGCGCAGTGGTTAACAGGGTGGTGCAGTGGTTAGCAGGGTGGTGTAGTGGTTAACAGGGTGGCGCAGTGGTTAACAGGGTGGTGCAGTGGTTAGCAGGGTGGTGCGGTGGTTAACAGGGTGGCACAGTGGTTAACAGGGTGGTGCGGTGGTTAACAGGGTGGCACAGTGGTTAACAGGGTGGTGCAGTGGTTAGCAGGGTGGTGCGGTGGTTAACAGGGTGGCACAGTGGTTAACAGGGTGGTGCGGTGGTTAACAGGGTGGTGCGGTGGTTAACAGGGTGGCACAGTGGTTAACAGGGTGGTGCGGTGGTTAACAGGGTGGCACAGTGGTTAACAGGGTGGTGCAGTGGTTAGTAGGGTGGTGCAGTGGTTAACAGGGTGGCGCAGTGGTTAGCAGGGTGGTGCAGTGGTTAACAGGGTGGTGCAGTGGTTAACAGGGTGGTGCAGTGGTTAGCAGGGTGGTGTAGTGGTTAACAGGGTGGCGCAGTGGTTAACAGGGTGGTGCAGTGGTTAGCAGGGTGGTGCGGTGGTTAACAGGGTGGCACAGTGGTT
The DNA here is from genome assembly GCA_020466265.1 of Siphamia tubifer. Lineage (NCBI taxonomy): Eukaryota > Metazoa > Chordata > Actinopteri > Kurtiformes > Apogonidae > Siphamia > Siphamia tubifer. Next base: position 25,854,798 of record CM035800.1, read on the forward strand.
AACAGGGTGGTGCGGTGGTTAACAGGGTGGCACGGTGGTTAACAGGGTGGTGCAGTGGTTAACAGGGTGGCGCAGTGGTTAGTAGGGTGGTGCAGTGGTTAGCACCCGTGCCTCACAACAAGAAGGACCCTGATTTGATTCCAGCACCAGACCTTTCTGTGTGGAGTTTGCATGTTCTCCTCATGCCTGCGTGTGTTTTCTCCAGGTACTCCGGGTTCCTCCCACCATCCAAACACATGCACAATGGAAAAACTTTTTCTGCAATTATATATCACAGGACGTGACGTATATGGTCACATGATCACCTCTCTCAGAGTGGAAATGGTGCGATACATATGGACAGAGGAGGAGACGAAGACTTTTCTTGAAATATATACTTTGTCAAAATTTTAGGAATATCGCTATTGTTTTGCGAAAAACTATAATGAAAACGCAGCTACTGATGGAGCATTTGTTGATATTAACATGACATTAATTGGTGTAAATGTGTATAAAGTCACGTCCACTCGTGCATATTTTCTATAAATGTGTCGGTAAACCTGCCTGTTGTTCCCCAGTGAAGTTAAAGCTGATTACATTTCATCAACTTATTACATAACACTTTGTCTTTACATAATGTATTGTTACACTCCCACCTGAAGATATTTTTGCTTTACATGGAAAGCGTCTCAGTAATTCAACAACACTTTTCCTCTGGGAGTTCTTCTCTGTGCTCGAAGTACGGGTAGAAGTTGTTTTACTCGTAGGACAAGTAAGAAGTGAAACCTACCAGGGAAGGATCGGAGAGAATGTGGAATTTGTTCATCTGTTGTTGGAGTCATCTCATCATTTATCCATGTTTTACTTTTTGAAAATGTTTATTTATAATCTGAATTTATCCTGTATACATTCATTTGGGGGGGGGGTTGTCTCTTTGTCAGAAACTTTACACAAAAACTACTGGATCAATCATTAAATTTTGGTGAATGAAGGTCAAAGGTCAAGGTCACCAGAAATGTCTTTTCACAATAAAATATAAGACAGATCAGGAAATTCCTTTTCATTGCCGTATACTCAGTTTTGCATTTAGCTTCTATTTGTTTTCACTGTTGATGTGGATTGACATGAAAACACCAAAGGTCAAATTCTCTAGGTCAAAGGTCACAAAAAAGGTCAAAATCAAATTTTTGAAGTATTAATCTTACAGATTTCCAATAAGCGTCACAATGCTCATCTTTGAATTTGCATGTTGTGTGTACAGATTTTGATCTATTCTTGACCCAAGAGGTCAGGGGTCACTGGGTCAACACCTAAAAAATAAAATGGTTTTTAACGGAAAAACAAATGCAGATAGAGACATAGTTACTATTATTGACAGATAGGAAACCTGGCATGGGCTTCCAAATGAGGTCAGTATCTTTGACTTTGACAACCATGGGTTGTCCAATAACCAAAGGGTTGGTGGTTTGAATCCCACTCCCTCCACACCTCCAGTGTCACTCACACTGGTGTATGAATGTTTGGTGATGGTCAGAGCGGCCGTAGGCACAAAATGTCGGCCATGCTTCTGTCAGTCTTCCCCAGGGCATCTGTGGATTCATTCACTCTCATATTCTCCCTCTGGCGGTGGTAAACTATATATGAAGAGTTCATTTGCAAAAACAGATAACTCCATTTTGTTTTTTTTCCACAATATTGTATTTTTTACTCTACATTCCAGGCAATAATCATTGATTTGATTTATTATTTATTTCATTTGGTAAGCTCCAATAAATTTAATAAACAATATATTTAAAAAAAAAGTCATTTTATGAAAAAAAAAAAAATGGAGTAATCTGTTTTTGCTAAAGAACTCTTCATATATAGTTTACCACCACCAGAGGGAGAATGTGAGAGTGAATGAATAATGGGTCACTAATGTGAAGTCCTTTAAATGGCCAAAAAAGCGCTATATAAAAAAAAACAAAAACAATACCCATCTCCCTATTTTGGGTAATAAATAAATAAATACAAACACATTCTTTACTTTTACTTTGGTTTCTTTTCTTACCACAGAGGTGTAATTACAGCACATTCACCCACGTACAAGGGCACGAGTTGGCAGGGAAATAATAAAGGCGATTCCACTTTAGCTGTCACATGTCATCCTCCACAACGACAAAAAAGAAGGCCACTGTTTGGAGAGACATATATGTGTGTGTGTGTGAGACGCACTCGGTACATCAAGAGCGACCTTAAACTTTTAAAGGGAAAGATATTGGAAATGGAATTATGAACTGTCACAGGAGAAAGTACTAAGTCATTTCCTTTTTTTTCCCCCCGTGGCCATTCTCGGCCTTTTCAGCGACTAAAATATTACTGCAAGAATTATTTTCTGACATTCAAATGTTATTGCTTGCACGGGAATGTGTGTTGCGTGGCTCCCTTGTTCATTTGGAAAGTTGACAAGTGTGACAGGGAGGAAAAAGAAACTAAAAGCACGGCGTGGGGGTGGGGGTTGGGGTATGGGGGGGTCTTTGTTGTTGTTTTTTTAGTGACTAACCCGCCGGCCTTCGTCTCCATCGCCTCTCGGACACACCATAAATGTATCAATAATTGAGCGTCTTACTAAAAAGGGTGGAGTAAGGGAGCATTAAAAATTTTATGGGTTGTCATTATGCCCCCCCCCACCCCACCCCCCCATGACACCACACCTCACATCCTCTCCCATTTTACCCTTTTCTCTTTTATCTTTCTGCCGTACGACAAAGACAAATCCCGGAGGCTAAGTAAATCCCACAATGCCCCTCTTCTCACCGGAGCTTTTAGGAAGCCTCCAATGTCAATGTGGCTTTTTTTTTAAAAACATCGGTACTTTCACAGAATGAAAAGTTAAACAAGTATAAGTGTGTGTGAGTGGACTTTGAATTCTTTTTTTGTCTCTGTTTTGGTGTTGGAAGAAAAAGAAACTTAAACCTGTAAAGACCCAGTGCTTTTTTTATGGCAGTTTTCAGCTAAGGGATTTATGACTATTTATTAGAATATTATCCAGAGGTAGTAAAAGTACATTCTGTACTTAAGTAAGAAAAAATACTCTGGTAAAAGTAAAAAAAAAAAAAGTACAACTTCTCAATTGTAATAAAGTAAAAAAAAAAATAAAAAATTAAACAGCTTCTTTTTTTTTGCTGTGGATGAAATAATACTTATTTAAGCAGGAAAAAAACAGAAAATTGTTAAAAATATTTTTAAAAAATAAACCCTTTAAAAGTGAGTTACTGTATAGATGATGTATTTTACTGGGTCATGGTACTCAGTTTAGTGGTTATGAAGAGGACGTTTAGGAAATTTGCAAAAGTCATAAATAGGAGATAAAAAAAAAACAGAGTTATGAGATGAAAAAAATCTAAATTGTGAGGAAAAAATCTAAAGACGATAAAGTACTAGTAATATTTATATGAATGTAAAGAATATGAAGTACAGATATTTATACATATGTAAGGAGTATAAAGTAGATATATTTATACAAATGTAAAAAGTATAAAGGACATACATTTATGCAAAAATGTAGGGAATAATGTAAAAATTTGCCGAAATAAATACTCAAGTAAAGTACAAATACCTAAAAAGATCTACTTAAGTAAAGTAATGAAGTACTTTTACTGAGTTACTTTCCACCTCTGATACAGTAGATAAGTTCGGAGCAAAATAACATCATTATTTAGTCGCTATTGTTGAGTTTTATTCTGTTTAATATCTAAGTAAATAAGTAAATTCAGATGTGTTCATTCAGTTTTTGTCTTTAGGGTAGAGGCAGAACATTTCCCCTTTAATAACTGGAACAGCAAATAACACTGTCCTCATTATCATTTAGGAGTCGACCAAGAGTGGATTTAAAGTGAGGATGTAATAATAGTGAGAAAAGGCTTCAGAAATATACAGCGTTATTGTACATGTATTTTCTACAACATTGATTCAAAAGGAAAAAAAAAAGGAGAAAAAAAACCCCATGGAGGTGGATCAATGACAGTGGATGGAAATATGTGTTTTTAATGCTTAGTTAATGAAATATTTTACTGAAAAAGTCACGTTTTCTTCATTTTTCAACTTTAATCAGAATGTCTATGAACATCAATATGATCAGTAAATTAAATATGGAGGAAAAAACCCAGATTTTCACAAAAAAATAAAAGTTATAAACTCTTTACTAATTTTTTTAAATAAATCTCACAAATTAATTTAGAAATGCAAGGGAAAAAACTGACAGAAAAGTAGCTGTGGGTCCTTATGAGTTAAAAAATGCAAAATACAGAGGATAACATTACTGATGTAAATGGTTTAATACCTGTTGATCCACTAATTCTAATTAATGACAGTGGATGGAAACACTTTTTTGTGTTTACTACTTGTTTTCATTTTGTGTTAATATAATAAACTTTTAATTAAACATGAATGTACTGAACGTCTACATGAATATTGAATTAAATGTAAGAAATGAACCTCATTTTCACTGAGAAAAACGTGAAGTACATTTTTTAATAAATAGTACAAATTACTTTGTAAATGTTATCAATACACACTGAAAAAGGAAAACATTGAATCATGTAAAAAAAAAAAAAATCTCATGATTTAAATTTTTATCTCATCATTTTCACTTTTTTCTCATGATTTTGATAGTGGATGGAAACACTTTTTTTGTTTTTACTCATTTTGTGTGTGTTAATACAATAAACTCTGAATTCCACATGGATATTCAATTAAATATAAGAAAATACATGATTTTCATTGAAAAATTGTGAAATACAGAGGATAATATTAGAACAAATGGTTACAAATCACTTAGTAAAGGTTAAAGCTGTGGGTCTTTATGGGTTAACAAAGCTTATGTTCATGAAACCGAGCAAATTATGTAAATATTTGAGTGCTGGTAAAAGGATAAGTCAAGCGTAAGTGATACAATGTTGTGTCTAGACGTCACATTTTGTTTTTTTTCCCCCTTTTATTTCTGTTCGGTGGGGTTTGGTCAAGTGTTCAATAATTCATATCTGGTTTTTTTTTTCATTTTCTGTTCTGTGGAGGCCGCTGGGTTTGAGTTCTGGTAAACAAATAGTGCCAAAAGTCTGTGGTGTATGTGTTATCTGCAGCTTTTATTGTGTTAGAGAACTGTGAGAAAACACCTTTCTGTGAAAACACAGCCATGACTCACTCTCATGTTATCTACGTTCCTGAAATGAAGACCTGAATATGTTCCCACTGTTCTGGATCCATTGTCAAACACTTCCTGTTTTTATCCAATAGAGGGATAAAGACAGGAAGTGACACTTATAAATGACACTTAAAAAAACTTCTTTAAAAAAAATAACACAAGCCTATTGTACCATAAATGTTAAAGAATTTAACTAGATTTAGATTATTGTGGGGGTTGAAATTTGTAGTACATTTGTAGTCGTCCATTCAACCTGATGTTCATTGACTTTTCAGAATTCATACCTAACATGGCCCTATTTTTATTTTTTTTATGAATTCTTAGTGTTAAAAAAATTGATAAAAGAACAATGTCTTCATTATCCACGAAGATATTTGACTGAAAAATGGGACATTTAATTTTAGAATGATTCCAAAATCATAATTATAGTCAATGGGATGCTACGAACATGCAGTACATTACGTAGTTACGTACAGTAATGTACATACAGTACTGTATTTATGTCTCAGGGTTTCAGTTTCATTTTGTAAAAGTAATTTTCAGAGACGAAAAATTGAGGAAAAGGTTTTTTGTTACTTGGATTATTCGTTAGCTGGTTCTTTCTGCAAAAATAGACCACCTGCAATAATGCAGGAGGTTCAGATTGAAAACATATGGTCAAGATGGACATTGAAATGAGTGATGTAAATGAAATTCATAAAATTGTTATAATTGTATTGTACAATTGTTAAATGAGGGTTAGGATTTTTATTAGTAGTAACCTACTCCTTTTGAGTGGTGACTCTGAAATCCTTATTTTGTCCTTTGTTTCTTTTGTTCTGTATTTTATTTATTTATTTAGTTATTTATTTATTCATTCATTTTTAAGATGAACTGCTGAAATAAAAATAACGGAACTGAACTTTCGTAAGTAGAGGTACCACTGTACTTATATTCCTTGTGTATATTGTTCTTTATTATAAATTACTGTCCTTTACTGGTGTAACCATGGGAATTTCCCCAATGTGGGATGAATAAGGGATTATCTTATCTCGTCTCATCTTATCTCCATAAAGATACGATAGAAAGAGAAAATATAAAATATTTACAATTGTTGATAAATAGGAAACTATATGTAGGCTCCAAAATTGTATTATGACCTTTGACCTTGAGCAACCTTCAAAGGTCAAACCTATAGGCTCACATTATGAGAGGGACGTTTCCATTAAAAGCTAAACTGTTTGTGTTTGTTTGTTGTGCCTGTCAACACAAAGTGTGATGAGATATTTTTTTTAATAGAAATGTTCAAAATAAACCTGGTAAGATTTAGATTTTTTTTTTCTCCACTCCAAAACGGATTAGTAATACCTGTCACTACTGCATTAAAGCAAAAAAAAGTCATCAGTTACTCTAACACATTACTTTTATAACACGTAACAAACATAACAATTGTCCGATAGAAATCAACAACATACAACAAATCCCTCCGAGTTCTAATACGTCGCAAAAACACGGCCTTTTCTTCCACCGTGCAGAGGACGCCAACGCTCGCATTGTTTCACTACAGACTCTACATTTCGTTCGTTTTATTCTCTGTCATGGCAGCTACTCCCGACACGGGGGAACAGTTTAGAATCAAACTGCCAGAAGTCGACAGCTCTGGTGTTTAGGGATGGGGAGAGATGGAACCGGAGCCATGGTGGAAGAAATGTGGAGGCACAACAGGTAACTCTGTCAAACTCCAGGGGTCTGCCTGGATGATCCCTGCCTCTCATTAGAACAGAAGGATGACACGCCAGCAGCAGGAAGAAGAGGAGAGGATTCTGGGATTGAGGAGGAGGAGGAGGAAATAAAGCAAAGAGGAAGACGAGGAGCAAAGTGAAGCAGGTTGCCTAAAAGCCCTTCCACTGACAGGTTCAGTGTAGCTGAGATATGTTCCAGGGAATGGCGCTGGTAAAACAAAGCTGCGTGAGACGAGGGTAGGGTGGGTGAAAGCCCGGTAATTGGAAGCTGAGGCGTGACAGGCTGCCGGGCGAATCCCCCCTGACCCACTGACTCACTGTTTCTGCAGGAGACTGGAACTGCACAGCGAGCTTAAGGAGGCGCCACCCCCACAGACGCAAAACAAAAGTCTACCGTGGGTGTGGAGAGAGAATGAACACACAGGAATCCTCCGCCTCCGAGTATGTATAGAACCAGCCGTCGCTATAAACACAATCCGAAAGGTGGTGGGAGTTTGCGAGTCTCGCCTTACAAACTCTACATTTGACAGTTTTCCTATGAGGGCCGCCGTCACAAGCTGTACGTGTTGTGAAATACTAAAATTAAATAAATAAAAAATGCTGCCTGGCACAAAAGCAGAGTCAGTCTGAGAGGCTGTCAAACACCAGGTACTGTACCAGAGTCCTGCTGTCGGGAAACACACCATGATCCGCTCCAGTGAACACACGAGGACAAACTGTGTCACCGCAAATACACCAGGATGGGAGGAAAAAAACTTGACACATGCCCACGGAAGCAAAATGGCCTCCTGTCAATGGAGGGTCAGCGGGCACGAGTCGCTCTGTTAGATGTCGAACGAGTCCGAAGACAATGGCGACAAGTAGCCTGAGGACTCATGGGACAGTTCGTAACGTCACAAATAGGCTTCTGACAGGTTTGAACTTTTTGAGATAATAATAATAACTAGTAAAGCACTCTGAGAGCTCAAACCTCCGCCAAGGTAGACCCCCCTCCCCCCTCTGAATGTAGAGAGATCCGCCAAGGAGGTTTGGATTTTAACAGAGTTTGTTTGTTTGATAGTTAGCAAGATAAGCCAAAAAGTTATGGACGGATCTAGAGAACTTAACTTCTCTATATAGAGAAGTTACACAGACAGACAGACAGACAGATAGACAGACAGACAGACAGACAGACAGACAGACAGACAGACAGACAGACAGACAGACAGACAGACAGACAGACAGACAGACAGACAGACAGACAGACAGACAGACAGACAGACAGACAGACAGACAGACAGACAGATAGATAGATAGATAGATAGATAGATAGATAGATAGATAGATAGATAGATAGATAGATAGATAGATAGATAGATAGATAGATAGATAGATAGATAGATAGATAGATAGATAGATTTATTCATTAACATTACTGTGTTCTTCATTGTTATTGAATACATTGTGTGTTGGTTCTATTTAAAAAAACGTCTGGATTGTTTTGTTTCCAGCTGTTTTTTCACGGTAGAAAAATGACTTGAGGTCGAACAACAGAGTTTACCAGTACTTCCTCATGCATGTCCATGACGCTCCAATGAGGCGTCTTTTATTGGCTCAGAATGCATGAAGGAACACTCCCCCCTCCCCTCTCACTCTGTGTGTGTTTACCTTTACCAGAGTAACATCCAGCGAGGTTTCGTGCCGTTGCTTGTTCTGAAAACATGCAGGAAAAAAGCGAGGCTTTATTTCCACATGATCCGCCATTTGTGCAGCAGCTACTGTGACGCCATCTTCTCTTATAGATGCTAATGCTAATGCTACTTCAGATTCGCTGCAATGGAGGAGGGGCTTAACCCCATGTGGGTGACGCTTAAGTCCATCTGACATCAGATGGACTGGCTTTTTCTGGGTCCCTGGTTCCTCTTGTTGTTTTCTGTGAATGCGTATGCAGCCAGTGGAGGTGATGAACCACTGTCAAAGGCAGCATGTGTTGGTAACTGGGGGTGAGCCATCAGATTCCAACAGGAGCGTGGAAAAGTGGAGGAATGACACCTTTAAGCTCCATAATCCCCAATATTGTTCAGTCATTCGTAACTTTCTCCAGACTCCTCCATGCACTTTCCAGCGTCTAACTACGTCCTCCTAAAGATTACACTGATTGGTTGTAGTACCGTAGTATTACATACAGAGGACTTGAAAAACAACCTTTTTTAGCCCCGCCTCCTCTGACTATGAAGCAACACCAGACCTATACATGTAATGAATGAGGATACTTCAGTTACACTATTGATTAGTATCATTTCACACAAAACATGGATCCACTGCAGAAACGAAATGGATAAAATAAAAACATGATTAAAAACAGATTAAATAAGAAAGTGCATCTAGTTACATAAAATACTAAAACAAATAGATACTTAAATAATTATTGCATTTATAAATAGAAATATGACTTCCCAGTAAGTGCACGTTCCTTATTTAAAGTGTTGGGCCGGTTATGGACCACGGACCACATGTTTGACACCCCTGCTGTAGACTTTCTCTCCTCAGTAAATGCTTTGGTCAAATAAAGCCTTTCACTCTGCATTTGCATCAGTTTTATCAAACAGGTGAATCCACTGTGACAGTGAGTGAATAAAAACACTACAGGAGACAAACCAGTGGAGCCTGTTGCATTGACCTACTTGACAGCAGTGGTTGAGCTGAACAGAGAGGTCGGCTTTTCTGTCTCCACTCCCTCACTCGATCATTCTCCTGCTATTTATTTATTTGTAATTTATTTATTTTTTTTTTGCCATTTTGTAAAACACATAAGAGTCGGAGAAAAAAATTATTAGATCATCACAACTCATAAATAATAATAATAATTTTAAAAAAACAATGGTCATGCAATCTAGTGCTAACTCCTGTCTGTGAATAAAACAGACAGGGAAAAAAAAAACATGGAATGAATAAAAGCAATGTTTTCGTCAGTACAATGACAATTATATTAATGTAAGAACTGAAGTAGTTTTGTTTATTATCAAGAAAACATGAAACATGGATAGATACCAGATCTTTTACTGGACTTACCCAATGGAGATCTGATTTTTCTGTATGTGATTGTTAAGATATTTAGTGTCATTCATCCTACGGGCCAGATTCGATCTATTGGTGAGCTGATTTTGGTCCCCAGGCCGCATGTTTGACACCTGTGATCTATGACAAACAAAAGGCTGTTGGAGTGAACCTCCCTGTGTAAATGTGTAAATGAACATTCAGTGGTGTGACCTCAAGTACATCGTATTAATACTAAAGGAAAAAAATAGGAGAAAATCAACACTGAACCTCCTGCTGTCACTCACAACACCGTTGCCGCGGTAACGGTTGATAAAGGCCAAAGACCTTATTACGGCTGTAGAAAAAAAAAAAAAAAAAAAACAGTTGATGTTCTTTTCTCTCGTCCATACCTCGACGACTTGAGAACGACGCACGAAGGGAGCGTGTGCAGAAGGCTGCAGACGTGGGAGCGACCCAACTGTTCATTTTAAATTTATTTTATATTTTTATTTGTTTTATTTTTTTCCCACTATAGCGCTGACATTTCTGAATTTCACACAAGCCATATTCAAGCCAACAGACAAATGAGAATCACACTAAACCCTTTGTCCGACCGACAATGTAACTGATAAAGCAGCTTCACAGTGAAGTGAAGAAATGGACACGAAATGAAGGGAATAAATTCAACACATACCATAAATAATGAGATTTGATTTTTTTTTTTTTTTTTTTCTCAAGGATTCAACCTACACATATTCCACTGCAGGAATACCAACTTAATAGTCACAACTGACTTAATAGTCGGTTGTGAAATATGTAATTTAGCAGCATGCTTTTTATGGCTTAAAATACTATTGCATGTGGAGACTTCTATTTTGACAGACATGGATCAAAAAAATATGCATTAGCTGCCTGTTGCCACGGTAACGCAGGATTTTGACTGACTGAAAGGTGATGGGTAAAGTCTCCATTGTCACTGATATGTAAAACTCAACACAAATACGACCCTGAGCTTCTTTGACAAGGATAAAAAAAAAAAAACACTAAAAAGGGACTTAAACACAAATATGTCACAACTAAAATATCATTCCCACTTCTAGAAACATTCCTCAAACATCTAGTTATTTTCTCACTGTTGCTGAAAACGTACATATTTTTTTAATGTATTTATTATTGAAAAAAAAACAGTGCAAACGTTACTATATATTTAACGACAAAATCAATATTTAATGATAGTATTTTTTTCCATTCGATATATATATATATATATATATATATATATATATATATATATATATATATATATATATATATATTATTTTGAAGACTTTAAACTACATTTTCAAAAACACGAAAAATTATTGTTTTTGTATGATTTATACCTTAATGTCTTATCATTTCTCTCAAAAATGATAGATAGATAGGTAGATAGATAGATAGATAGATAGATAGATAGATAGATAGATAGATAGATAGATAGATAGATAGATAGATAGATAGATAGATAGATAGATAGATAGATAGATAGATAGATAGATAGATAGATAGATAGATAGATAGATAGATAGATAGAGGGGGGGTTGTGTTTTTTTTTAACCACAAAGTTCAAAGTGTGTGTAAAAAACACACTCAGATACCAGATGGTTAAATAGGAATTAAATATATTCTGTTTATTATATTCTATATTCTCATAAACACATAAACTCTGTGATCATCGTCATATGGTCAGTGTTTGTGTGGAGCTCAGTGAACCACACAGAACCAAACAGGAAGTGACAAATACACAGAAAAATCTATTTTAATTTTCGGCTGAAAATGGGAGACCCAGGTGGGAGGATAATCTGGACTACCTTTTCCACGGCTGCGTATGATTACACCCAGCTCATTTAACGTGGACCCGGAGGACGCTTCAATCACAGACAAACATTCCCCCGACGCCACCTACGTGACCTGCAGCCAATGGACCGCCTTAGCGCCATTGATTCACTTCAACAGGTTTTGGGACCAACAACCTACAACTTCCAGGAAGGACAACAGAGACAAATGTGTTTCTAAAACATTTTATACACGTCAGCAGTGTTGAACTTAGGCTTCATTGGGGCTTTTAACACTTCTGTTCATTTGTCAGGAACAGCAGTGGTGTTTCTTGGGTCAATTTGACCTGGTGCATGTTTTAAAGGTCGCGTTTAAACCACCCTTGTTTAGTCCGGTTGAACCGAACCCTTGAGCTAGGGCGCTGTCCTAGACATGGATGCTGTAAAAATATAAAGAATAATATGCCTACATGCAATCTGACTTATTTTTACAATCTTTCCACCAACTGGCGCTCATTAAGCAGTGAATTTTCAGCGACATCACATTAGACTAATACGTAGACTATGATATAACTGGCCTGGGCCAAAGCATGATCGAATAGCCAATTGTGTACAGTTGCTAGGGTAAAAAAACAATAAGTATTTGGCCTATCAGCATCATGAATTAAATGATATTTGGGGCTCAGAGGGTCTGTGCTACAGGCCAATGATGTCACAGTTTATATGAATGAGTCCAGTGTGATTGGACAACTATTCGCAATTGCCTCTTACTTAAGTGACGTCCTGTTAAGTTGCCGCGTCAACTAGTTTCATGAGGAAATTAATGTTCGTTCCTTCATCATGTCACAGACAACTACAGAAAAATCTGTTCCTTTGAAACAACGACACTTCACGGGTCATTTGGATGAAGAAAAAGAGGGAGTGAAAAACCTTGGACCTGACCGTCCTGAAGTAAAAATTTCTCTAAAAATGTCTGAGCGTTAGAATTGGCTACCTGGATGCACAGTGAGTAATGCCTTTTATTTCTTCCTGTGTTTACTATTCGAAAGTCCTGGTACAGACATGTTATGGGTTACTTCAGGAGTCAAAGACCTAAAACACATTGGAGTTAAATGCGAAAAACACGAAAGCAGCCGAAGAAAAAAAACCTATCGAGGGATTTTGATGAAATTTCAGAGTGTCACAAGGAACAAATGATGACATTTTGGTGGTGATCCGGAAGAGATCCTGGATCATGTTGAAATGTATTCTCCATTTACCACAATGTAAAATTTCAAACTGATCCAGAATCCAGGGTCTCTTCTGGATCACCACCAAAATGTCATCATTTGTTCCGTGTGACACTCACCTGTAGTCACTCACACAGTCAATCATTTCACTAAGTTTTTTAAATTAATAGTTATGTCGTAAATCATTGTAAAGTTTAGCTCATCTTTTAGATTGTATGTTCTTTGATTCTTCCTTAAAACAAAAGCGGAAAAGAACTGGAAATAAACAGATTTTTATTACGAAGAAAACATGAACACACCCAAGCGTTCTATTAAAAACTCAAAAAGGATTTTAACCGTCCACCTAAGGCAGGGGTGTCAAACTGCGGTCCTCGAGGGCCGGTGTCCTGCATGTTTTAGATGTTTCCCTCTTCCATTCCACCTGGAGGCCATTACATCATTATCAGTTTGATGAGGAGATGATTATTAACTCTTTATGTGTCAGCGCTGATGCATTCTGAATGGATGATGTTTAAATATTCAGAAAAAGTTTTGTGCATTTATTTTTTTTATTTAAAAATTTTTAAAGTCGAAATTAAAATAGCTGGAACCAAATTTCAATACTAGTTTTTTTGTTGTTTTTTTTAGTTTATTTTATTTCAGTCATATATTCACTTCAAAGCAGCAAAAAGAGAGAGAACATTACAGAATTTGACTGAAAAAGGCTCAGACAGAAGCAAAGATTATTAAGTAATAAGTAATTTTCCACATTATTTGTCATTTTGTAAATATTAATTAGTTTTTGTTGCTCATTTTGTTTATTTTTCTACATTTTTGTTTTTTAAATGTAATATTTTTCTTTGATTTGTATCTTACTTGGCTCATGTTACCAATTATTTTGTTAGTTCTCAGGAGTTAAAGGGTTAAACTGAATCACATGGAAGAGGGAAATATCTAAAACATGCAGGACACCGGCCCTCGAGGACTGGAGTTTGACACCTGTGACCTAAGGCCTCTGAGTAAAAGCTTCTGATTTTATAGTTGGAGCAGATGTGTAGTTCTCCCAGCCTCATGTCTTTCCCACTATTCTTGTGTAATGTTAAATATTCCTGCATATTCAGAGCACAAATGGATGAATATTCTACAGATCCTGGCATCACAAATCCGTTTGATACGACTGTTGTTGTTTTGTTTTTTTTTTCTTCGCGGATCACATATTATAGGTATCGTCAATGACTCCCTTTCCATTTCAAAGCTCTACAATCTGGGATTTTTTCTTTTTTTTTTTTTTTTTTTTGCTGCACAGATATCTCATTTAAAATGGAACCATAATTGAATCTGAGATCATGCCAGTTCCCCAGACACCGGCGAATCAGATGAAGCCTACGTTTCAAAGTGGCTTTCATGTGATTTCAGGAGAATATGGCTAATATGGCACGCTTAGGCAGATCACAATGGGCATAATCCATTGTTTGGAAGACGACCTCCCAACGGTGAACAAATAATAAAGAACCCGGGTGTCTCCTGAAGACGAAATGCCTCAACCGCTCTGATTTGTTGTGACTGAGACTGAGAATGAACAGGGAAAATGTGACAGCCACAAGAAGACAAGTGTCTTTTTCTTTGGTTCTTTTTACCGAGCGCCGCGTTTCATTCGTGGGCAGCAGGAGACAGATAGACAGGGGACTCTTGAAATAGAAATGTACAAAACTAAACAGAATCTTGATTTAAAAATCCGGCAGAACTTCTACTCCGAGGCGGGTCGGCCTCGCTAATGCTCGACTTCAAAACCGAGTGTCTTCCGTCACGTAATGTTTGATCTTTCCTTCTCTGTATGTGTTCGAAAAGACAGAAACAAAGTGGGGAAGAAAGATTTACATACATTCAAAGTCATTTTAAAGCAATGGTAAAAGGATAAATCTGCATGTTTTCATAAATAATTGAACTGGGTTTTGCTATGAGATGCTTTTAACCCTTGTCTGCCCCCCCGATTGTGAGGTTTTTTTTCCGACTATGTCGACGCCAACTCAGCTTTTGATTGGTTGAACTTCAACGCTAGACTCAAATACGGAATAACCTCCCGAGCTATCTCCCATTTGGGGGGGCGGGGTAACAAACAAAATATAACAATATAACAATATATTGGACACTACAAAATATGTAAGGGATAATGGGGCCGAAGGTGGAGGGGTGTTGTTCCGCCCCAGAGGGAAATATTTTTCAATAGTTACACGTGTGCAATACATTATCCCTAATTTATTTTGTAGTGTCCAATATATTGGGTTTTTTTTTTTTTTATTATTTTGTTTGTTACCCCGCCCTCCAAATGGGAGATAGCTTGGGAGGTTATTCCGCATTTCGGTCTAGTGTTAAAGTTTCGACCAATCAGAAGCTGAGTTGGTGTGAGGGCAATACATTGCCATTGGCAGCGGGCGTTAATGGTGCAGTGGGCGGTTATCGAAAAAAATCTGTCTGGGGACGTCCATTCAAAGTGAATGGGAGCTGTCGCAATGTTCTAGAGGGACGTAGAATAATATCCTTAATATCGTAAAATTCAATTAATAAATACTTACTAATCCTGAATAATTTTGCATAAATTTGCTGACAATGAACCAAAAAACAATACTTGTCTCCCCTGTGTGTGTGTGTGTGTGTGTGTGTGTGTAATAATTAAGCAGATGTTAATTCCCAATGCTACTATTTTAATGTAATAAAATCAGGCCGACAGTTCGTCCTCTTTCAGCCTGAGAAGAGAAGACAGGGATTTTTTTGAGCAAATCAAAATCAATACGTATCTAAAGGGGGTGAATCTCACAACATTAATCTTCTGGATCCACAAGTGACTCTCACTGTAATTAATCAATGCTTTAAACTGAAGATATTTGGCAATTAATCTTTAATTCTCTAATGGAACATACACACAGAGGCAGAAAGCAGCCGACGCCGAGGCTACGTTACGCCGGCTCCGAGCTGATTCAATACCAGTCTAATGAGGTCTATTATGAGTCAGATGTGGTCTTTTTGAAGCAGCCGAGTGTGCAGGAAGAGGGCCCGTGAAGTGGAAGGTGCAAGTCATTATGCTCAACATTTTGCAAAATGTACAATTGTGAAGGGGAGATGACTTGAATAAGAAAGGCTCAGCTGGTCCCCATGGAGATGATTTGTCCCTAAAAGAAGCATTCAAACCTCAAGATGATTTTGTGTCCCATGGTATTCGATAGGCTTTAGATGAGCTTCATCAGCCTGGTTAAGGCTTTCAACACGCCTCACATTTACCGCTTAGCAACAACTGGAGCTGCACATGCAAATTATTCTGATAATCAACAGCTATTTTTCCACATCTTATTCACATTCAAAGCCAACAGGTCAAATTTACCCTTTTTTTTGTTTTTTGTTTTTTTTCTAACCCTTTTACCCCTGATGCGTCAGCGCTGACACATTCTGAATGAATGGTTTAGTTTAAATGTTCAGAACAATTCAACTGTTTTTCAGGTTCCGGTTTTGTTAATGAAACTGATGTTCGTTAAACAGGTGCCAACAAGCAAGTGATATGGAAAAATCCAAACTAAAACAATAATAGTTTGGGTTTTCTTTTTGTTTTGTTTTTTTACTTTTTCCCAAGTTATTTAGGTCTGTTTTGGTCTGTTTGTGTCTTACTGTGTTCATGTTACGTATTATTTTGTTGGTTTATTTTTCATTTTTGTTCATTTTATTGATCATTTCTTTTTAACCCTTTTACCCCTGATGCATCACTGCTGATACGTTCTGAATAAATGGTTTAGTTTAAATGTTCAGAACAATTCAGCTTTTTTTCAGGTTCCATTTTTGTTCATGAAACTGTTCTTTAAACAGGTGCCAAAAAGCAACTCATATGGAGAAGTCAAAACTAAAACAATAATAGTTTGTTTTGGTTTTTTTTTCCTTAATTTTATTTTTTTTCTCTTTTTTTGGCAATTTTTTCCCAAGTTATTTATTATTTTGTAAATATTAGATATTTTTTTGTGAATTTTGTTGGTTATTTTGTTTATTTTTCTACTTTTTGTTTTCTATGTATTATGTTTTTCTTCACTTTTGGTCTATTTGTGTCTTACTGTGTTCATGTTACATATTATTTTGTTGGTTTATTATTCATTTTTGTTCATTTTATTGACCACTTTGGCTGTTTTTTGTTGCTTATTCTTTTTTCAACAGTGGAACTGGAGTTAAATAGTTAACAGAATGTGTCTAATATTTGTACCATTATGCCCCCCCCCCCCCCAAAAAAAAAAAGATTTTAAAAGCAGTTATATTTTGCTAAACACACTTTTATTATGTGTTGGTACATTTATGTGTGTACTTGAGGAACTGAATGGGTTTGATTGTTTGCAATAATTAATCATTATTGAAGGAAGTTTTTTTAGACTAGACGACAAGTAAAATAGTTCTGGAATAAAACTAGTGAATTTTTACCACATGTGTGTTAGTGGTAAAGAAAACTCAAGCCTTAAATGCTTCCAAGATAAGTCTGGGGTCAAAATGTGAAATTCTTAGAATTAACAAAAGAATAAGTTTTAGTCCAAAATAATATCAGTCTAACCCCTCACCCTAAACTCTGTTGTTCGACCTCATGTCATTTTTCTACCGTGCAAAAACAGTTTGAAACAAAGCAATCAGGACGTTTTTTTTTTTTAAATAGAACCAACACACAATGGAGAACACAGTAATATTAATGAAATAACCATGGAATGACAACTTTAAAACCAAACATGCTTAATCATTTAACTTTTCATATTTTAGAGGAACTGAGTTTTTGTTTCAGTTTTAGAGAAATCACCTCTGGACTGGAGCGGTTGAATGTTTTCGGGGTTTAGGTCTAAGAGGACGAGGTGGAGGAAGAGGAGGTGTGATCGATTGGGTCGTCCACAAATAAAATAAGAAGTCAAGCAGTTTTATGTGCCACCGCCCCCGGAGTCCAGAAGATTAGAAAGTGAATTTCCCAGAAAACAAACAGAGGGCATCATTAAAGGGCGGCTTCAGCCCGATCACACTTTGTCTCTTAAGTGCAATTTGATCTTTGGCTCCGACTTAAAGACAAACGTCTGAGAAGAAGAAGGACAGAGTTTGGGAGATGGTGTCTGATTGAAAGCCAATTGTGTGAGTGTTCAGCTGCTGCAGAAAACGACACAGGACACAGACTCTGGGGAAAGAGCTCAGCAGCACACACTGTGGGTTCCCTGGAGTCACATACGCACTTTAAGTTCTGTAGGTTCTGTCTGATCTGGATGTTCTGTAGGTTCTGGATGTTCTGTAGGTTCTGGATGTTCTGTAGGTTCTGGATGTTCTGTAGGTTCTGGATGTTCTGTAGGTTCTGGATGTTCTGTAGTTTGAACCACAATGGATTTGAACTGGTGAAACTGAAGAGTAGGTATAGAATAGAATAAAATAGAATAGAATGAAATACAATGAAATAGAACAGAAAATAATAGAATAGGAAAAAGTCGAAAAGAACAGAAAACAGTATAAAATAAACTAAAATAGAATACCGTAAAATAGAATAGATTAGAGAAAAATCAAATAGAACAGAAACCAGAATAGAATAGAATAAAATATTATACATTTGAATAGACTACTGTAAAATAGAATAGAACGGAATAGAAAAAAGTATAAACAGTATAGAATACAACAGAATAGAATAGCATAGAGTAAAATAGAGTATAGCAGAATAGAATAGCAAAAGATAGAATACAATAGATAATCAATAAATTGAACAAAAATGACCAGAATCCTCAGGTTTTATTCAGTGTTTAACATAAACTGTACAGAAAATGTGATTTGTGGATTTATTGTGGTTGTTTTCTGTTTAAAAACAGAGGTATGCTAACAGCTAACAGAGGTAAGCTAGTAGCTAACAAAGGCATGCTAAAAGCTAACAGAGGTAAACTAACAGCTAACAGAGGTATGCTAACAGCTAACAGAGGTAAACTAACAGCTAACGGAGGTATGCTAACAGCTAACAGAGGTAAGCTAACAGCTAACAGAGGTAAACTAACAGCTAACAGAGGTAGACTAACACCTAACAGATGTTTGCTAACAGCTAACAGAGGTAAACTAACAGCTAACGGAGCTAAGCTAACAGTATGTCAACATTATAAGACAGTTATTTTTAGTGACTTCTCTGACTTTTAACTACCATCATCCAGACTTGGGTAAACAATAATGTTTATTCTTTCTTCAGTGACTGAGGAAATAAAAGCTTAATTCATGAATAGTTTTGGTTCTAAGTGTGTTCTCGTACATGACATGTTTATGATGGTGATAGTTTGGAAAATCAATACTACTAGAACCATTTTAAGGAAGTCAATAACAAAGGTGAGTTTACATGCTGTTCATTCTAATATCATGTTTACAGACCACACTGTGTCATTACCACTGGAATTTATACAACATCAATAACAGGATAAAAAAAAAATCATTAATAGAAAATGAGGGTCAGACAATGTTGATTTGACTACAGTATGTCGATTATTTACAAGAAATACAGTCCTGCATAGCTACATGTGATTAGTGACTTCTGGAGCACCAGGAATAAAAAGAAAAAGAAAAAGAAAAAGAATAATATATTTCATATCTACTCAGGTCCCCTCCACCCCTCCCCACTGATCACCACCAAACTTTTATCACTTGTTCCTTCAACATTTCTTGAAAATTTCTGTCAAATCCACCCATAACTTCCTCAGTTGGTTTGCTGCTTTTTAATGAACTAATGAAATAAATAATTAATAGTCCTGGTAGATTTAGAAAACACTGTGGGCTCCTTCAAGTCTGTGTAAGATCCAGTCAATTTACTGTTTACATTCAATATTAAATCTACATGTTTAAACTGTTAAATCTACATGTTTAAAATATGAAATCTACATGTTTAAAATATGAAATCTACATGTTTAAAATATTAAATCTACATGTTTAAACTGTTAAATCTACATGTTTAAAATATGAAATCTACATGTTTAAAATATTAAATCTACATGTTTAAACTGTTAAATCTACATGTTTAAAATATTAAATCTACATGTTTAAAATATGAAATCTACATGTTTAAAATATGAAATCTACATGTTTAAAATATTAAATCTACATGTTTAAAATATGAAATCTACATGTTTAAAATATTAAATCTACATGTTTAAAATATGAAATCTACATGTTTAAAATATTAAATCTACATGTTTAAAATATGAAATCTACATGTTTAAAATATTAAATCTACATGTTTAAAATATGAAATCTACATGTTTAAAATATGAAATCTACACGTTTAAAGTGATAAATCTACATGTTTAAACTGTTAAATCGACATCTTTAAAATGTTAAATCTACATGTTTAAAATATTAAATCTACATGTTTAAACTGTTAAATCTACATGTTTAAACTGTTAAATCTACATGTTTAAACTGTTAAATCTACATGTTTAAAATGTTAAGTCTACATGTTTAAACTGTTAAATCTACATATTGAAAATGTTACATCTACATGTTTAAAATGTTAAGTCTATATGTTTAAAATGTTAAATCTACATGTCAAATCTACATTATAAATCTACATTTTACCCTGTAAATTTGTTCACAGTTTTGATATCATTTTTATCAGACTTTTCAGCCACAGCTGCCAGTTTCTTTTCCCCATATAAACAACAAGATTTATTTATTTTTTATTTTTTTGTGTGTGTTGCCATGACAGTGTGGGTTTTTCTCCCTGCAGAATTTAGGTAATTCCAGCATTGAATATCTATAAGTTATATTCTAACCCCTCCCACCCCCCTACATGAAAGAACAACAGCCTACACAGTGAACGTGCCAGTGTTGACACAGACCCACACGTCTTCTGTAGACTTTAAGCCCTTTTAATACCGTTACATACATGTTCCACCAAACACGGATTGTTTGGTGCATTATCCACTCTGCCTCGTCCAAGAAAACAATGATTTGCTTCCAGATTTATGAACACAATCCAGACGTCATTTACCCGCATTACACAACAATAGCGGACAGTGGCAGATCTACTAATTCAATCAGTCCCAGGTTTAGGATCAGGTACTTGGTGGGGCAGGAGACTGTACCATAAGGTGGATTCATGTTTAAATCCACCAAACTCCACCTTTCATCGTATGAATTTGTATATATATATATTAACCTGTGTCATCATCTGTCTGTCAATCACATTAGTTCTTTGTGTATTTTTTTTTTTCCTTTTCCTTACATTTTCTTCTTGTAGGTCAATGGGTAGAATTCAAAATCTTCGTCCTGGTCTATAATGAACTCAACGACCTTCGACCCAAATATATCTTGGACCTGCTGGTTCCATATGAAGCATCCAGAGCCCTGAGGTCATAGGTCATCAGGAACTGGTTAACTGTGTGTTCCAAACAAAGTGAAGCATCATTCAGTTGTTCTGCTCCTCACCTGTGGAACAAACTACCTGAATACCTGAGGTAACTGTCAACCTAAAAACATTACTGTTCACTGGAGCTTTTACTTAGATTCTCATGTTTTTATGTCATATGTAGTTTGCCACCACCAGAGGGAGCATGTGAGAGTGAATGAATAATGGATCACTAATGTAAAGCAGTTTGGGTGCCTTGAAAAGTACTATAGAAATCTAATCTATTATTATTATTATTATTATTATTATTATTATTATTATTATTATTATTATTATTATTATTATTATTATTATTATTATTATTATGTAACTGGTTTGTGTAGATACATTTAAGTGCATTCACTGTGTGTTGGACACGTCACACAGCACCTTCTGAATGTTTCCAGGGTTTTATTTGACAGATTGTGAAGTACCCTATAAGTACCCTACATGCACACAAACAGGTTTTTCTGTGCAAACAACTAGTAGAAAGAAACATCTGCTGCTAGTAGATCTAAGCCTCAGGGTTAGTTAAGATTAAAGTGTGTATTGTGTTGTGAAATATGACTGTGGTGTATAGTATGTTCTGGAGACAAAGCAAGAAGTCCTGCTGAGAAATGTGACAATTCATGGAAGGATACATTATATACTTGTGTTTTATCTGGATCTGCCACCGTATACGACAAGGAAGATGTCAACCCTGACAACTGGAAGAGTCCTATATACTCCACAAAATGTTTATTGGTTAAAGGGACTTACCCCCGACAGTGTCCTGTGAGCCCAGTTCTGGTCCAGTATTGGTCAAAGCGAAAGTAGTCCCGGTAGGTTTCCTGGGGCCATGAAATTAAAACGTGTTTCTTCTCAAAACAGCATGTGTTCGAATGAGTAATTTATTAGCACAATAAAACCGCTAGCTTCCAAAACCTCACACCTCGTAATTGCTTGGAGCTACTTTCTCTCAATAGCGATCAATACACTAACAGCTGCCAGTACGTAGCAGCCACAAAGTGAGTTAGCATCTAGGCTACCTGTTTCATTCGCTTACTTTCCTGGTTGTGAAGTTAACGGCACCATGTTTGAGTACAGGGACGATGAAAGCATTGATTTCAGCACACAACCAAGGGGTTAGCTTTAAGTTTTCTTTATCAGTAACACACATGTGGTGACGTTTCATTAGTTTTATTCCATATCATTGTTTGTTTTAAAGGGATAGTTCACTATTTTTCACATGAATCTGTATAGAATCAGCGTCTTTACTCTGGTGCACCCACAGTGATTTACCCCCGACAGTGTCCTGTGAGCCCAGTTCTGGTCCGGTTTTGGTCAAAGTGAAAGTAGTCCCGGCAGGTTTCCTGGGGCCACTCAAAACAGCATGCGTTTGAATGAGTGATTTATTACCAAAACCTCACACCTCGTAATTGCTTGGAGCTACTTTCTCTCAATAGCCACCAATGCGTTAACAGCTATCTGCATGTAGCAACTGCAAAGTGAGTTAGCATCAACGCTACCTGTTTCATTCACTTACTTTGCTGCTTGGGAAATTAACGGCACCATGTTTGACTACAGGGACGATGAAAGCATTGATTTCAGCACACAACCAAATATGAACCCAAATATTCTGAAGCTTAAATTCATCAAACGGAAGTGGGACGGTCAGAAAGGTGGAAAACTAGCTGGATGCTACACTGGAATGGTAAACACACACAGAGCCAGAGGGGGGAGGGGGGAGTGTTCCTTCATGGATTCTGAGCCAATCAGAGACGCCTCATCACCACGTCATGGACATGTATGAGGAAGTACCGGTAAACTCTGTTGTTCAAACCTCAAGTCATTTTTCTACCGTGAAAAAACAGCTGGAAACAAAACAATCTGGACGTTTTTTTCAATAGAACCAACACACAATGTATTCAATAACAATGGAGAACACAGTAATATTAATGAAATAATGATGGAATGACTCATTTAAGGATTTAAAACCTAAGAAAAAGATTAAGAAAAGGAGTTGTGCGGTCATGTCCCAGTTATGTGAAGGCCTTTACTCAGACCTCAAGGTGCTTGTGACCTTGTATTTGAGTGGAGCTACATAAGTGCGATTCATTATTCATCAGCCAAATCAAGAGCCAGTCTGGCCTCAGAGGGACTAAATGGGAAGAGCCGACATTTTTCTGAAATTAAAGAAAGGATTTCATTAGGAGGCTAAGAGCCAGGGATAAATGTTATACATTCGGGTCAAACAAACAATTGATGGGATGATTAATTATTCAGCCGTGGTGGTTTGCTGAGATAATGGGTTCTCCGCCCTAATGAGTTTAACTAAAGAGAAACACACTGGATCCTATTTGGGTTTCACCGTTCGAGGTATGATTCAGCTTTGCACTGTCACATTAGTGCATCCCTACAGTTAATTACTTCCATCCAAAGAAATATTTGTACAAATTAGACAGGCTGGCTTCACTGGGAAGATGAATGGAGCATCTATCTCATTCATTATTGCAGAGGGATTTATTGGGATGTGATTGGAATTGCATCCACAGAGGACAAAGAGGACTTTATGACTCATTTAGAACTCATCCATGCAGAGGTTTGACTAGACGCACAAGTTTAGTGTTTGACTAAAGTGGGCTATTCCTGAAGGTGAAGGTACGGGAAGTTGTTAAAGTGAAATGGTGACGAAGACATGAATCATCTCTGGGGATGAGGAGGCAAAACGGCAAGAAAAACTGTCACCAGGTCATTTCAGGTTATACAGGGTGTCCCATAAGTCTCTATATATAGGAGACATATTACAGTCCATTCATATTTGGTTCGAACAGGTATTTCTTTGTATTTCAGATAACCCAAAGAATGCATTTGAAGAGAGACTGTTCTGTCTTGGGGGGGTTTTTGTACTTGAGTTTTACACAAAATACACAAAAAATACACAAAAAAAACAAATAATTCAGATAAGAAAAAAATTACAAAACATGCTAAAAAAAAGTGCTAAAATTATAAGATAAAAAGTCAAAATTATGAGATAAAAAGTCAAAATTATAAGATAAAAAGTCAAAATTATGAGATAAAAAGTCAAACTTATAAGATAAAAAGTCAAATATCATGAGATAAAAAGTCATAATTATGAGATAAAAAGTCAAAATTATACGATAAAAAAATTTAATTATGAGATAAAGTTTAAATTCCCAGTCACTAAACACTACCAGTATTAATCCATATATAAGGCGCACAATTTTTGTTTTTACATGATATTATCTACCTGACATTGGTACAAATTTAGCATCACACAGCACCATCACATCTGGTCTAGACCACTTTAACCCTGGGTATAGTCTAGATGGGGGGGGGGGGGGCCTGACAGAAGCATGGTTGCCTTTGCCCGTTTTTCATATATAAGACGCATTAAATTAAGTAAAAATTATGAGATAAAATTGAGATTTCATGCCCTATTTTCTCATGGATCAAAAACCCTGGCTCTGTTCTACCGCCAGCAGTATTTCCCCAAGGATCAAGATAAAATAAATTGTTTTCAGGTTTTATTTGGTTTTTGTTGCTTTAAGGTTTTTTTTTTTCCTTTTCTTTCTCTTTCAATTCTTTCCTTTTCTTTCACGCTAGAACAGCTTTTCAATAAAAATGCTCTTTTTGTTCAGTCAACTAAGTGACTAGTTTTGTCTGAAAGGTTGTGAAAAATTTAATTTCAATAAATTGTTTCTTTCATCACACAGACTCATTTGATTGTGTGTGTGTGTGTAGATTTATATATACAGTATATATATATATATATATATATATATATATATATATATATATATATATATATATAAAAACACAATACTATTAACACTTGCTTTTGTCTTCATTCATTTCTGTTCATGTGACTGTGTTCATGGCTGTTACACAAAAAGCTTCATGTTCACTTTCACAACTCATGGGTGTAACATTGTGTATGGACGCTATGGACGTGTCTGTACCAATGTTTGGATGTTTCTAAAATGTCCATACCAATATCTGAATATTAAATGACATGACATTTAGGAAACAAAAAGTTACTGTATTTTATGGACTATAAGGTGACACTTAAAAGACTTTAATCTCCTCCAAAACCTTATATATGGATTTGGGCGTGTGCAATACATTAACTCTTTCATAATCCTCATCATGTTTCATAAATCCTTTGGTATTGACGTATAAAAAATTTTTGAAAACATGCTCAACCAAACTGTAGAGATGATAGTAACGGGTCATGAAATGCTAATGCTAATCGCTAATGATACAAACAGAAACAGATAATACATCTAATTTGAACCAAGTCACAAATGATGTTGTAAGATTGGTGAAGGAATAATGTTTTAGTTTTAATACTTTAGTTAAATTTAGGCTCTGTTAAAAAAATCTGTTTTGTGTAATATTAGTCCCTGTGAGGTGAAAAAAGCAAAAAACATATTTAGTTTTATTGTGATTTTTGTACATTTACAACATCCCTGAGATATAAATGACCATTGAAATTGAAAGTGACCAAATAAACCCAACTTTCCTGTAAAAGGTCATGAAATGCTAATGCTAATGCTAATCACTAATGATACAAACACAAAGAGTTAACACATCTAATTTGAACCAAGTCACAAATTATGTTGTAAGTTTGGTGAAGGAATAATGTTTGAGTTTTAATACTTTAGGGTCTGTTAAAAAAAATCTGTTTTATGTTATAATAGTCCCTGTGAGGTGGAAAAAGCAAAAACAATATTTAGTTTTATTGTGATCTTTGTAGTGTGACCAACAAAGGGTTAAGCATAAGTGTGGAAGAGGTTAAAAGACATCATGTAAATGTAGCCATTGGGTGTTTAAAGAGTTAAAACATATTTTTTTGGGCTACACTTACAACATCCCTGAGATATAAATGACCACTGAAATTGAAAGTGAACCAAAAAAACCCCAACTTTCCTGTAAAAGGTCATGAAATGCTAATGCTAATGCTAATCACTAATGAAACAAACACAAAGAGTTAACACATCTAAATTGAACCAAGTCACAAATTATGTTGTAAGATTGGTGAAGGAATACTCTTTGAGTTTTAATACTTTAGGGTCAGTTAAAAAAAAATCTAAGTTTTATGTTATAAAGGTGGAAAAAGCAAAAACAATATTTAGTTTTATTGTGATTTTTGTAGTGTGACCAACAAAGAGTTAAGCATAAGTGTGGCAGAGGTTAAAAAACATCATGTAAATGTAGCCATTGGGTGTTTAAAGAATTAAAACATATTTTTTTGGACTATATTTACAACATCCCTAAGATATAAATGACCACTGAAATTGAAAGTGAACAAAAAAAACCCAACTTTCCTGCAGACGAAGCTAAATGTTGGCTTCTGGCAAAAGGGTAATGTGACCCAATAAAGTGGGAGCGTCTGGTCGTGTATAGATGTCTGGTCATTTTTTTTTTTTTTTTGTCTGCTTGGTCCCTTTGGTCTCAGGTTGACATCATCCACATCTTGCGTTACATATCCTAACGGTCACAGTGGGAGCGCCTCTTCCCAGCACAACTGGTATTGGATGGTCCACAATCAATGACATCATGCACAAGCATCAGGCTCAGATACCAGGGGAAATACACTAAAGAGAACGCTGATCTCAACCCCCCTGAGGCTTTTTGTCTTTTGTCTTAAAAGCACCTGACATGACAGTACGACATTAGCGTCAGAACAGGCGGCGCAGAAGCATTAAGTCTTTGTGTTCCACTTTTTTCTTTTTGTTTTTTTTTTTTTTTTTTCCCCACTCGAGACGCTTTGATGCTTCTGTGAGAGTCGACGCTGTACGAACACGTTACCTTGAAATGAGCGTTTGAGCTTTAAGATGTACAGGAGGCTCTGGCGGCACTTGAAAATACAAACAAACCCACGACACTGATTGAATTTGTTGAAATGCGGTGATAAGAAATGGTTATTAGAGTTAATGTAAGCAGTGCAGGGCCATTCATCAGGCCAATTAAAGATTCAATGGGAAGATTTGTGTGTGTGTGTGTGTGTGTGTGTGTGTGTGTGTGTGTGTGTGTTTCTATCTTTATGGGGACATTGATATGTTTACACAGTCACACCATGGGGACCTCTGACACTATGGGGACCAAAATTCAGGTCCCCACCAGGGTTAAATATAAAGAAAAGGTCCCCACTAGTAAAATAGAAATGATGTGATCTTATAAATATATTAGTTTTGTTTTTTCAGGAAGTCCCAGAGGTGGAAAGAAACTCAGTAAAAGTACTTTGTTATTGTACTTAAGTAGATTTTTTTAGGTATCTGTACTTTACTGGAGTATTTATTTTTCTTGCAACTGTTTGTTTTTACTCCCTACTTTTTGGCATAAATATCTGTACTTTATAATCTTTATTTTCTCAGAATAGACGTGTTACTTTTACAAACTAAACAGATGTGACTGTCGGAAAAATCAGTGGAGAGGAAATGTGATTTTATATATTATTGTTATATGATTACCTCACAATTTTGACTTTATTTCACAACTTGGACTTTTTACCTTATAATTTTGACATTTAACTCATAACTTTTAATTTTTATCTCACAGTTTTGACTTTTTATTTCATAACTTTATATCGTAGTAGCAGTACGTATATTTATAAATATTACCAGTACTAACAGTATGTATATTTATGAATATTACCAATACTAACAGTATGTATATAGTACTATCAGTATGTAAATGGTACTATCAGTATGTATATTTATGAATATTACCAGTACTAACAGTATGTATATAGTACTAACAGTATGTATATAGTACTATCAGTATGTATAAAGTACTATCAGTATGTATAAAGTACTATCATTATGTATAAAGTACTATCAGTATGTATAAAGTACTATCATTATGTATAAAGTACTATCAGTATGTATAAAGTACTATCAGTATGTATAAAGTACTATCAGTATGTATATTTATGAATATTACCAGTACTAACAGTATGTATATAGTACTATCAGTATGTACATAGTACTATCAGTATGTATATTTATGAATATTACCAGTACTAACAGTATGTATATAGTACTAACAATATGTATAAAGTACTATCAGTATGTATATTTATGAAGGTCTATATAAATTTCCAACAGATGAAAAAATAGCTTTATCCTAAAACCCTTTACAGTATAATCCAGCTTCCACAGGGTTAAAGCGTCAGTGTTATCCTTCACTTACTAAACATTTATTCAGATGCATTATTAAATAAATCTGTCCGTGGTTTATCCTCAGAGACAAACTCCAGCATCACTGTGGACACGGCGGTTCATGAAAATCACCACATTTTGGCCTCAATTTCACCTCAATCATACAAAGCTTCACAGCCTCAAAGAAAAATCCACACATCAAGATGTATTTTGCAGCAGTTTTGCTTCTTATTACCCGTGTTTTGCAGCCTTTCAAAAAGCACATGTCGACTTTCTTTTTCTTTTTTTTTTTTTGGTCCAGTCCCAGCAGGGAGCTTTAATAATCACCTCAAATGCAACACGGAAACCATTGTGATGTGAGAGGCTGGAGTACAGGGAACATTAATGTCTCAAAGGAACCAATATTGACATCTTAGTCCCTTCACAAGAGTCTATTGGAAAGACGGATCGCCCCTGTCTGATAAAATGCTGTTCTGTGGACAGGCAGGTTGTACTGGAGTTTGTATGGAGGTCAAAAGTGTTCACCTTTGACCTTTAAGAGCAGGTGGTGGGGCCTGGCTGATCAGTCAAAATCGATTATCAATGAGCCCAAGAGAATCAAAAATTCTTTATCCTCCTGAGACCCACAGAAAAAAAAGTTTAGATGTTTTTGGGGTGTATTTTCTGCATTATACACTGCTCTGGACTATATTCTCTCATAATTTAGATTCTTTCTCATAATTAAGCCTTACTGAAGTCAAATTTATGAGTTTTGATCTCATAATTATGACATTTTATCTCAGAATTTGGACTTTTTATTTCAGAATTTTTACTCTTTATCTTATAATTATGCATTTCTTACCTTGTATTTTTGTGTTTTTATCTCATAATTTCAAATCTTTCTCATAATTAGGCATTTCTTTTATCACATTTGTGACTTTTTATCTCATAATTTAGATTTAACTCACAATTCTTTCCCTTTTTTTTATCTCCAATTATATCTCCATTTTTTTAATCTCACATTTATGATTTTTTTTTTAAATCTTGTACTGCTGACTTTATCTCGATTGCATTTATACTTTTTTTTACACTTGAGGAGTTCTACTTTTACCAGAGTATTTTTTTTTACACAAGTAGCTGTACTTCTATATAAGTACAGAATGTGAGTACTTTTACCACCTCTGGTTTTCCTTGTGTTTGTGTTTTCAGATTCTTCCACATCCATCCTCCATTTGCACATATGACTGCATGGAGGTGTTTGTACTTTTCAGACTGTGTGCATTTACAACTGGATTCATCAATCTCCTGCATTGAACAATCTGTTCCCAGGATCCTGTTCCAGCCAATTTTTGCTGCATAATAGATGCAGAGAGTGTTTCCAAATATTCTTTGGCCCTCAGTGTCTTTGTACAACCTGCTCACTCAACAGCAATTTATGGACCGAGCAAGAAATAATGTACACCTAAAACTGAAAATAGTATAAAACAATTTTTTTTAAAACATGTACATGTTTTTGTTGCAATTGCTGAATCACCGTCACAATCATAATATGGTACTCACAATAGTGCCATAATAATTAGCATAACATAACATAACATAACATAACATAACATAACATAACATAACATAACATAACATATCATAACATAACATATCATAACATAACATAACATAACATAACATAACATAACATATCATAACATAACATAACATAACATAACATAACATAACATAACATAACATAACATAACATAACATAACATAACATAACATAACATAACATAACATAACATATCATAACATAACATAACATATAATATAGGACCTTCTGTCTGTGAGGTACGAGTGTTAACCACTGCACCACCGTAACTCCAATAACATAAAATAACATAACATAATATAATATAACATTCCATAATATAACATAATATAATAGCACTCATGCCTCACAGACAGAAGGTCCCTGGTTCTATTTCCAACACCAGACCTTTCTGTGTGGAGTTTGCATGTTCTCCTCATGTCTGCGTGGGTTTTCTCCAGGTACTCCAGTTTCCTCCCACCATCCAAACACATGCACTGATAGGTTAACTGGTTAATCTATATTGCCCATAGGTGTGAATGTGAGAGTGATTGTTTGTCTACATATGTTCAGCCCTGAGATGAACTGGAGACTCATACAGGATGTACCCCGCCTTCACCCACTGTAGCTGGATTAGGCCCCCAGTGACCCTAGTGAGGATAAAAGCGGGTTCAGATGACGAGAGATAACATAATATAGCATAAAATATCTTCCTTTGTTCCTCTCTGGGTATCATAGTTCCCTCCCACTATTCAAACACATGTACTGATATGTTAACTAGTTAATATAAATGACCTATAGGTGTGAATGTAACACTGATTATTTGTCTGTATGTCAGTCCTGTGATAAACTGGTGACATGTCCAGCAGGGTGAACCGCACCTTCTCCCACATGTATCTGGGATAGGCTCCAGCAACACAGTACACTGGTCTAAATTTAGCATTTTTACGTAATTGTGACAAGTCCTACTGGGAAATTGATCTGGTGTATCCAGACCACAGCGGCACAACCTGACAACCTCACAAATTCCTCTTCTTATTGATTGTTAATAGAACATGCCGGTCAGATACAAGGTCATATTTTTATAGAGTTAGTCACAGTTGCTGAGGACATTTGTTCATCAGCCATGCCAGTATTTAGAATTAGTTTTAATCCAGTTTGTGATGCTTGGACAGAACACATCAGCTGCGTTTCAATTACCCTTGA
Source organism: Siphamia tubifer (assembly GCA_020466265.1). Taxonomy (NCBI): domain Eukaryota; kingdom Metazoa; phylum Chordata; class Actinopteri; order Kurtiformes; family Apogonidae; genus Siphamia; species Siphamia tubifer. Next base: position 25,886,048 of record CM035800.1, read on the forward strand.
TATTTACATTCGCAAAATGTAAATATCGCTATAAAAACTGGTAATGGAAACACCTGAATTTCTAAAAAATATCGATAAAAAGTTTTCACGCTTTCATGAGGTTGTTTTTCAGGCGTTTCGATTTTCTAATATATCGCAAAAGTGCAATGGAAACACATTTTCCGGAAATATATGTCACAGGATATGACGTACATGGTCACATGATCACTTCTCTCGAGTCAAAATTGTAACCATAACAACCATTGGTCGCTTATGATGTGTTGTTGTTAAGTACTGAGCATATTTACACTTAATATTTCGACCTGACAATGTAGAGATCACACTTACAGACCCTTATAATGTGAGGCAGGTGGTTTGTTTTACATGTTAGTGCCTTTAAATAGTTCGCCAGGGACTTTTACTGACAAGAAAATTAGCCGATTCATTCATGCTAATGCTATTACATGCTAATTCGCGGTTGTCATTTAAACACATCTAAAATATATTTCCACTTAATATTTCGGTCTGACAATGTAGGGACCACATGTACAGAGCCTTATAATGTGAGTGAGGTGGTTTGTTTTACATGTTAGGGACCAGGGACTTTTACTGACCAGAGAATTAGCCGATTCATTTATGCTAATATCAGGGTGATGGTCATTCTGAAGCTCCGAAGGTGACAGCAGTGAAATGTCGTGGGACGGTCCTGCCTAGAGCAACCGTAAATGAAAAAAAGACTATACTTTCAGGGATCATTTCTATAGTTTTTGACTTGAGAAATGTGTTTCTAAAGTGTTCGGTCTCGCAACCCACGATGAAGAGCTGTGATATTCCCTTCTGAGCGTGAAGCGGATTGAGAATAATGATTTGGTTCATATGTTCTCAGTCATTGATGACCGTTCTTTGCTTCTTCGGGATCTTTAAGGAAGGGAATATGATCAGAGTGGTAGAAAAAAAGAAAAGAAAAAAAAAACGTAAATGAAAACACGTTCAAAGCGCAAATATACTTTGTCAAAATGTAGGTATATTGATATGTTTTTGTGAAGAACTGTAATGGAAACGCAGCTATTGTGACATTACTTTGATCATTATTATCATCATTATTACTATTGTTGTAGGTTGTTATTGTTTCTATTGGTAGGTTGCAGTCATGTGACTATGATGATGTCGCAATTTCAGCTGGAGGACATGAAGTAACCATGGAGATTGTTTCTATGGTGGAAACCACTGAAGAGAGTGTTTATTGTACGGATTTAGATCCAGTGTCGAAACAGAAATACATGCAATTATCTTAATTTGTTCGTGTTACTTATTATTTAGTTGGTTTATTATTCATTTGTGTTTATTTTTATAATAACTTTTTTTATTTTAGTTAAAGTTTTTGTTGCTTATTTTGTTGGTTTAATCTTCATTTTTGTTCATCTTCATCGATCACTTTGGCTGTTTTTCTTCATTTTGTTTCTTTTTTTCATTTTTAGTTAAAGCTTTGTTCAAATGTTTTCATGTTATTTATTATTTTATACAGATATATTTTGAAGTTTTTGTTCATTTTGTTGCTTTATTTTTCTCCATTTATTTTTTTTATTTCATAATTTTTCTTCAGTTTTCTTCCATTTGTATCTTACTTCCTACATGTAACGTATTACTGTGTTGGTTCATTCTTCATTTTTATTGATCACTTTGGCTTTTTTTTCTTAATTTTCTTAATTTATTATTATTTTAATTATTTAGTTTTGGACTGTGGGACTGCTAAAGTCTCAGGAGTGAAAGGGTTAAGAACAACGTGGTGAAAGCTGCAGTTCCAGGTTTGTCCACTGGGGGCAGTGTTTAAGTGTCAAATCAAACAGGAAGAGGAAGGAGTTGATGTTTGTTTGTTGGTTCATGACTGTCAAGGGTATTTAAACCTTGTGAACTGGCTCTGGTCTTTTCCTCCTGCATGTATTCGTCCATGTTTATCACTTTAAAGCTTGAAAACAAACTGTTTTTGCTGCTTCAACACCAGCAGCTGAAGTCAAACATGGACATGTTAGTGTTTTGTTGGTGGAATTAAAATGGTTCTCCCTGGATTCTGGTCATGGTGGACTAGGACCATGGTGGACTATGACCATGGTAGACTAGGATCATGGTGGGCTAGGACCATGTTGGATTAGGACCATGGTGGACTGGGAACCATGGTGGATTAGGACCAATAGTGGATTAGGACCATGGTGGACTAGGACCAATGGTGGGCTAGGACCAATGGTGGATTAGGACCATGATGTTGGACTAGGACCAATGGTGGACTAGGACCAATGCTGGACAAGGACCAATGGTGGGCTAGGACCAGGACTATGATGGAACAAGACCATGTTGGACCAGGACCAACACAAAGACCATGGTGGACCAGGACCAGGACCGTGGTGGAGCTGTGCCATGGATGACCACCAGGACCAGAGGTTGAAGTAACTAAGTCCAGGTACTTTGTTATTATATTCATCCAGACATTTGAAGTATCTGTACTTTACTTGGGTATTTATTTTTCTGCCAACGTATTACTTTTACTTCATATCTGTACTTTATATTCTTTACATTTATATAAATATCTGTACTTTATACTCTTTATATTTATATAAATATCTGTACTTTATACTCTTTATATTTATATAAATATATGTACTTTATACTCTTTACATTTATATAAATATCTGTACTTTATACTCTTTACATTTATATAAATATCTGTATTTTATACTCTTTACATTTATATAAATATCTGTACTTTATTCTCCTTACGTTCTCAGAATAGACTTTTTCAAATTAAACAGATGTGACAGTATGTAAATAAGTTACTTCAGAGGAAAAATCAGTGGAGGAAAGAAACTGTGACTTTATATGTTATAATTTTGACTTTTTGTCTCAGAATGTTTTAGTTTTATCTTTTAATTTAGATTTTTTTCACCTCATAAATTTGACTTTTTGTCTCAGAGGGTTTTGTTTTTATCTCTGAATTTTGACTTTTTCTCACAATTTAGATTTATTGTCTTAGAATTTGGATGTTTTAATCTCCTAATTTTGACGCTGTGGTTCTTTAATTCCCTGTCCATTAGTGATATATCCCATTTAAAACAAACAGCAAAGATGCTTTGAAGTGAATCAGAAGAACCGACTTGCATCACATTTTTCCTTTCACTTTTACCTCAGTGCTCATTTGTGAAATAAAAATATTTGATTACAATATTAAACAAACCGTTTCATAACAGAATAAATGCACAAAACCAGTCAATTATTATAAGACTGTTATAAAACTGTTTGCTTGAATTTGTTTCTAGGTCTTTCTGTGGATTTATTTGCATTTTTGTTGTTAATTTGTGCAATAAAATGGTTGATTAAAATATTCAACAAAAGAATAGCTTTGTAATGGAACAAATGCACAAAATTAGGCAATTATAAAGCTTTTCATTAAAAAAAATTGCACATGAAAGGAGTTTTCAACTCACAGACCGTTAATTTCTGCTAAATTGTGGTAAAATTAAAGAATAAATTAATAAAAATCCTAAATTAAGAGCCATTCAGGAGTGAAAAGAGCCAAACTTCCCATCACTACTGTTTGTCAGATTTAACCTGATGCATAGACGGAGTAAAGTCATCTGCATGGTGACTAAAAAATTAAATACCTCAGTTGGCTTTTGTTAGGTTTTAATTTACCTCGTGTGTATTTTTTTTTTTCCTTTTTTATTGAAGGGAACGAGGCTGACAGGAATCCTCGTGCCCTTACATTTGTCTGATTTATCCTGATTTATCGACCCTTTTTCTCGTCTGATCTTTTAAATATAATCTACCTGCTACCAAGTGAGTCTTGCTGACATTCTTTTGAGATGCACTTTTACAAATCACCGTTAAAAATAGGGCCAGTAGGTCCGTGTTCCCTTTCATTTTCAGAATTCTTCTACACTATCTAAATGCTAATGATCTAATTGATATTTTTGGGGCATGAATAACTTCCCCCTCATAACCAAAAAGTGGAGCAGCAGGTCTTAAATGTGCTGTCTTCAAGATATATAGCCTTGAAATACCTTTCAGGGGAAATGGGATTTTGATTTTTTTTTTTTTTTTCATTATTTAAGTTAAGTTTTGACATGTACATTATTTTAAATCGTAAACATATTGGTTCTATTTCTATGTTAAACGTTGAGCTGTTTGTCCTAATGCAACTTATTGTAGTTCAGTGGCCACATTTTCTGCCTCAGTCTATCAGTTTGTAATGTTTGCACATGTGCAGAACAACTTAAATTTCAATTACAAATACACAAAACATTTAGTAACTTGCAGAATATTTGGAAAATTACACTTATTTCTCTTTATATATTTCAGGTGGTTCATATTTATTTAGGTATTTGTAAAGGTATGGTTTACTAATATAAAGATGTTCATGTAATTTGACATTTTTTACTTTATACTCCTTACATTTATAGAAATATCTGTACTTTATACTCTTTATATTTACATAAATATCTGTACTTTATACTCTTTATATTTACATAAATGTCTGTACTTTATACTCTTTATATTTACATAAATGTCTGTACTTTATACTCTTTATATTTACATAAATATCTGTACTTTATACTCTTTATATTTACATAAATATCTGTACTTTATACTCTTTATATTTACATAAATATCTGTACTTTATACTCCTTACATTTATATAAATATCTGTACTTTATACTCTTTATATTCACATAAATATATGTACTTTATACTCCTTACATGGTTCTATTTCTATGTTAAATGTTGAGCTGTTTATCCTAATGCAGGGGTGTCAAAATCATTTTATTTCAGTTCCACATTCAGCCCAATATGATCTGAAAAGGACCAGACCAGTAAAATAATAACAGTGAAAAGAGTGAAATGACATTATGATCATGTTTACATCTATAATGTTTCCCTCAAACTGTGAAGAACATCAACAACTTAACATGTCTTAAGAAAAACAAGTGTAATTTAAATCATTTTCTGCCTCAGTCTATCAGTTTGTCATGTTTGCACATGTGCAGAACAACTTAAATTTCAATTAGAAATAAACATAACATTTAGGAACAGGCAGAATATTTGTAAAATTCCACTTATTTCTTTTTATACATTTCAGGTGGTTCATATTTTTTCAGGTTTTTGTAAAACTATGGTTTATTAATATAAAGACGTAAAATATAGGTTCTTATCGCACACTGTTTTTATTTTCTTCAGGTTTTTATGTGTTTTATCGCATCTTGTTTTTATTTATCTGATCTTATTTTAGGATCTTCTTTGCTTTTATTTGCTTTTATTTATATCTTTTTATTTATTTATCTATGCTACTATATTGATGAATGGTGCAACACTGAGCACTTTTCATCTTGACACTTGATCAAGTACCTGCTGAACAGGTTCACTGTGTGTTCAGTCATTAAAGCCAAATGCAGTGACTCTGTCTATGAAACACCTTGAACCTTGAACTATGTTTGATCAATGCATTAAATGTAGAAAAATACCTTATTTTCACTGAAAAATACAGAGAATACTAGCGAGAGCACAGACTCATCACCCCCTCCCCCCTATTGTAAACACACACATACAATGATCAATTAAAAATCCAGCTGTAAATGTATTTATTTATTCTTTATTTAAATAAAATAAGATACAAAACTTAATTTTCTGGTCAAAATGGCAGCAAAAAAAAAATACTACCACAGGTTTATCACCATCCAAAGACGTACACCTTGAAAAATAGATGATTGATTTTAATAGGACCCACCTGGTTTAAACAAATGTCTTACTTATTAATGAGACAAATAAATCATTCTATTAGTCTAATGTTCCTCATGGTCTAGTGTCCTGCATGTTTTAAATATTACCACCTTCTATCAATACCTATTTCAGTTATTGATCAACTCTTCAGAAGCTTGATAATGATGGAAAATATTATATTTAAAAATTTTAAACTTCTTTTTTTTTTTTTTTTTTACTTATTTTTATTTGTTTATTTTTCATATTTAAAAAAATAGGGAGATATTTTTTTATTTCCTACATATTTTTTTAAATAGATTTTTTATTATTATTTTATTTATTTTTACTTATATTTTATTAAAACACAAGAGGGAGATATTTTTTATTTTCCTCTATATTTCTTTTATTTAAAAATATATTTTATTGTTTTATTTATTTTTTATTTTGTTGTATTAAAAAACAAGAGGGAGATATATTTCATTTTTTAAATAATTTTTTTAAATTTTATTTTGTATTTATAAATAATATTTTGTATTTATTTATTTATTTTATTATTATTTTAAATTATTTTACTGAATTTTTAAACTAAACCTTCCATGCGGAACACGTCGGCGCTGACGTATCAGGGATTAAAGGGTTAAAAACATCTGATCCATTAAACATATCAATAAATGTAAATAATTAGTGTTACATGTATTTTGTCGTCTGCTTACGGCCATTACATACGACACATTTTAGGTGTTCAGAGGCTCCGTAGTTGCCATGGAAACACAGTCATCTTCTACAACATTGATTCACCAGTAAAACCCATGGAAATGCATCAATGACAGTGAATGGAGGCACTTGTTTATGTTCAATTAACGATACATTTTGTTAAAAAAAAAGTCATACTGTCTTAATTTTCCTGTTTCTGACATTATAACAATTAACTTTAATCTAAGCTTTTATGCAAATCAACACGATCAGTGAATTAAATATGGGGAAATTACCAGATCTTTATTGAAGAATCGTAAAAAAGAGGATAATATAATAAATGATGAGGAATAGAAAGGCTAATTAGAAAGAAAAATTAATTTGGGAACTGTCGGAAAAGTAACACGGGGTCTTTATGGGTTTAGACGCCAAAACCCATCTGTTTGTTTTGCAGTGAAAGAAATAATGAATAATTTGAAGTAATGAGTCTGTTTTGAAAATGTAATGAGAAGAAAAGATGTATTTATCTTAAAATGTATGGAATAAATGGAAAAACAGACACTTGAAAGGTCTTCCTAAACACATGTGGTTGCTATATTTAATTACAGCCAAAGAAACAGTGACCTGTTTTTTTATGTATTTAATTAAACAGTAGTTTTCAGGTTAATGTTTGACTACAGCATGAAATACAGTACATACTGTCATGGAAAATATTATTAGACCACCCTTATTTTTCTTCAGTTTCCTGTTCATTTTAATGGACTAGTATAACTAAAGGTGCATTTATTTGGACAAATATAATGACAACCAGAGGTGGTAAAAGTACTTACATTCTGTAGTTAAGTAGAAGTACAGCTACTTGTATGAAAAAATACTCTGGTAAAAGTAGAAGTACTGACTCAACTGCTTTACTGAAGTAAAAGTACAACTTCTCAATTATAATAAAGTAAGTAAGTAGTATGGATGAAATAATACTTATTTAAGCAGGAAAAAAATGAAAATTGTCACAAATATTTAAAAAAAAAAAGCCTTTAAAAGTCAGTTACTGTGTAGATAATGTATTTTACTGGGTGAATGAAGCTTCACTTTTCTTTTCCCTCATGTCCATGTGAGTAAGTGTTGCTCCACCCTCTGAGAGAAAGTCACCAACAGACATAAGACATACATGGGATGGACTGACACTAAACCCCTCAACCCCACCCCGCCCCCTCAGTGTTTGCTGGGTGTTGCATTGTACTCAATATCACAGCAGAGGGACTCAAACACATTCACCTGAGGCCCACTATATATATATATATATATATATATATATATATATATATATATATATATATATATATATATATATATATATATATATATATATATATATATATATATATATATATATATATATATATATATAATTACCTTGGGTAATAATAAAAAATATAATAAAATAGTCTCATAGTAATGTAAAAAAAAAAAAACAATCACCATATATGTATTTTATTGTTATATGACAGTTGTTATATACCATGGATGTAACATCCACATTTAAAAAAAAATATATTTTTTATTTTATTTTTGCCAAGGTCTGTATCCACCTGAGACCCAATAAAAGTTTTAGCCTATTTATTTATTTATTTGTTCAATCTTAAGTAATAATGATGTACTTTCCCCTTCCTTGGAATAGAAAAAAATATCAACAAATCAAACAAAATAATCAACAAATCTGACAAAAATGAGCCAAATCAAACATTCAACACAAACTATATGCTACTCTTTCCAGTGGGATCCACCTGTTCACCTAAAATCCACGATCACAACTACTATGTAAATGTAAATCTACATTAATATGAAAAGTCTACCATAATAAAGCCTATGTAAGGTCTATGTGGGAGGTTCCAGACTGAACATTATAGTGTGAATGAAGCTTCACTTTCCTTTTCACTCGTGTCCATGTGAGTCTAACTGTTGCTCCACCCTCTGAGAGAAAGTCTCCAACAGACATAAGACATGCATGGGGTGGACTGACACTGCCCCCCCCCCTCCCTCCATCTCCCCCTCCCCTCAGTGTTTGCTGGGTGTTGCATTGTACTGACGCTGATCCAGTATCACAGCAGAGGGACTCAAACGCATCCACAGGGAGTGTACGTGATGCGTTTGCGTGCACTGTGTAGGTCGAGTGCTGACCGTAGTGACTGTAAGTCTGTGTGGTAGACAGTGGGAAGCATGTATGATGCGTTCAAAGACCTCCGGAGTTGTCCTTGGTGCTGAAAGCAAAGCGTATCTCGCTGTGATTTAAATGATGCTGCAAGAAATGGCGCAGTTTTATAGTCGCGACAAGAAAAAAAGCGCTGATGGCGATGCGTTTATTACACTGTAGTAGAGTTATCCTCATGTGTGTGTGTGTGTGTTGTGATTGAAGCCCTAAATGCATCACAGTTATAAAACAAAAAGACTTTCCCCCCCGTCTGTTGTGGTGTAAAATGTAAAAAAAAGGAGGAGATGTAAAGAAAAAAAGGTTGAATTACTCTCAAACCACGGTGTTATTCCCACCTGCTCGTCTCGGCAAGGCGATGTTTGACTTCAAATGCCATATTTAGGAAAAAAAAAATGCTTGATCGCTTTGAGTGACTGGGCCGAGGACAAATGGCATGTTCTGATGTGGAGACGCGCGTTCGAGCCAATGGCATTGAAGAGGCTGCGTGTGCATAAGCGGTGGATGGAGCTGCTCTGGGTATACTTCCGCGTCCAATGCGTGTTCATGTGTAGGTTGAATGGATGAAACGGAGAGAGCGGAGAGGTATAGGCACGCTGTGATACGGCCCTATATATTTGCCGGCAGGACTATCTTCCTTTTAAAGACAACCTCCTCCTTGCATTGGTTTCCACTCAGTGATGTCGCGTATTTGTGTGGCGCACCTGTAAAGAGCGAGACAGGCAGAAGCCGGCTTTTTTAATTATTTGATTCCTTTTATTTCTTCTGTTCTTTTCTTTCCCTTTTTGTTTTCATGCATTTGCTGAAAGGAAATCATTTCTGTGTTTTGATTTAATAAATATTTAATTTCCCTCATTTTATCTTGTTTGTGTTGGCTTTTTATGTTTCCAAGTTTGAACTAAGACAGAGCGGAATTCATCATTTTACGAGCTATTGGCCAGGTGTTTCATTCAGAGATTGTTTGCCCTAAGGACGTCCATAACTTTCATTTATAGAAACGGTAAGATATTTTTTACACATTTGCTCATTCACCTGAAGCATTGCAGAATCGTTCTCTTATTTTTATTTTTTTTTAAGTCTGTTCTTCTAGGACAGTGAGTGGATCCGACCATGCATTCACTGGAGGAGATTTTATTGCATGTGAAGGCGACTAGGACAGTCACCGTGATGCATTCATGTTTCCACTGACGAGTGATTTTCAACTCTGAATTGCGGCGACTGTACTCACAGAATAAGGATACCTAGGATATATCCGAACATGTGGTCGTTTCCACATCTCACAGACTAATTTTGCGCTCATGTATGCAGGAATATCGGCTTATAAACAGCAAAAAAATGTGGAATACTAGTCTTTTTATTTTACGTAGGCTGTTTTAATAATATGCTGCAAAGAACATACACAATGCACTGTTTTAACAGTCGAGGTGGCATATCTCCTATAATAATAGATGCTGTAGTCTGCACGGAAAGCGGTTTTCAGTCTGATCTTTAAGGGAAAACTTGCTTGTTTGTGGGTGAATATCCCATCTAAACGCATGCACGGGTAAATCTTACCAGATTTCACGTAAAAGTAAAAGAAACGGTTCAAGATTGTGTGTAAGGTTTCTCAAAGCTGCATTAATGTAGGTTAAGTGCAACCTGTGTGTTACTTGGAGTTGCTGGATGATATTAAGCTCTGCTGCCATAAGCTATTTCTGCATCTCTACTGTGAAACTATGAGGAAGTGTATTCAGACATTTTAAAATCCACTCTTAATTTATGATCATTCTCTTTTTTGCCCTTAGTATGAATTATTCCAATGCTACAGTGCGTTTGTCCTACGGCTAGAGGTTAGACTAGGGTCAGTAAAATGGAAAAATACAATATTTCATAGATCGTGAGTAAATTGATTACATTTTCTGAGGAGGGCAGGAGTGTGGATTCAGGAGGGGTCGGCGGGCTCGGGTAATTTTTTTTTTTTAGGACTGTTTCATTTGTAGTGACTTTTTTAGGTTGGAAATGGCTCATATAACACAGAGGAAAGTACACCTGCAGCAAATCACTTAGTTAATACTCTATTTCCGGGTTACAGACTGCGGGCTACTCTGATTGGCTAAGGGTCTAATGAGTTTACTTAGGGTGGCCGCGTGCCCGCACCGCCCCCTTTTCAACTGCGGGAAGACTGCGACCCAAGGTTTGACTCCGACACATTACATCGATAAATAACGCCGGTTCAACATCTCCAGGTAAGATACGACGAAGAGAATAGTACCGTGTGTCTATAAATATATACATATAGCTTATGTTTCAAACTACGCTACTGTATGCGCTAAACGCTGTTAGCTAGCCAATCAGCCGCGCCCGACAACACTTTCTACTAAAAATTCCACCTATTGTCGCGGTTTTGTTTCCACCACCCCCAAATCTAGCTTGGGAGTAACATGTCTAAAAGACTAAAACGAATGCCAAGATGCCTACCTGCTCTACTTTGCGATGATTTGACCGATTGAGTTTACTACTTTAACATTTGTCCATCCAGCTACGAAAAGGCGTCATTTAAGCTAGCATGAACGCGCGCAGTTCGCGGCATCATAATTTAACTTTTAAGACTAGTGAGGGAAAAACTAAGGGTTCTAAGTATTTCTAAGACATGCTGCAAAAGTTGTTCGTAGTTAGATGTTAGCATTAAATTGGGGAGAAATGCCTTTCATTTGCAGTGTATGTTCTGCAGTTAGCACAGGTGATGCGCATCAACTAATTAAACAGCCGCCATGTTGTGTCTGGGACGAGCATGACCCATGACCCATTTACAAGTGTGCAGCGAAAAGTGGTGTACTGTGTGTAGGTTTTCTTTTTAATTCTATTAACTATATTGTAATGAGTCATTGGTGTACAGTGACTGGAAATGCTGCAATTGAAGGCATTCATTAATTGAAAAGTTTCATAATTAACTTGATTTTAACTTGTGATAGTCCCAAAAATGTGAATGGTCATTATGTTTAAACACTTCTAATTCTAAATGATACCCCCCTCCCCATTTTACTTATATTTGTATCTGGCCTTGAAGTGGCAGCAGTCTGAGTTATAGCTGGCAGTAGTCTGTGGTGAGTGATGATCAGCTGGTAGGACATGAAAAGATGACATATCTGTGAGCCAACAGCTAAAAGCTGGACCAGTTATTTTAGCAGGAGGCTGCCAACACACAGGACATCTGGGTCCTCGGGTGGAGGGGGAAACCCAGAAAAAAGAAGTTGAAATGTGTGAAGGTGTGGTTTTCTTTTTTCCGAACAGTAGAGATTCTTGGTGTCTATTAGACAAGACTAGATAGAATTCAAATATGGTAAAGTCAACCTTAAATGGCACATGTTTAAGGCAGTTGAAACTGAAGAGAAGGAATTTTTCTGCAGCTCTGATTAAACCTCAAAAGCCATGTGTAAAATATATATAATTATTACCAAGAGACAGACCCTCCTTTATTTTTGGCATTTGATATCTAGCAGCAGTAATATTTATAGTTTTGGCACCAGTTTCAGTAATGCAAACAATTATGTTCTAATTTTATTTCTGCCAGCTCTCACATTTTCATTTTGTAAGTGCATACATGCATATATATTTGTAGGACAGAATACTATATTCTATTAATACATGTACGTCTTACACATTTTTCATGTTTGTTTTTGTGAAAGTTTGACGTGAGCAGTCTCTGTGCTGGAGAAAGGGGCAGCAGATAAGAGTGGTTGTCTTCATCTATTATTGAGGCCTCTCGTTTGCCACCTTAAATGAAGGCTGCTGACTGTGACTAAAATGCAGGACAGGGAGTGAACTTCCAAAGGCCACATCACTGTTCTACACAGCAGCCCTTTCTACCCTCACATCTGGGTTAGCATACAGTGGGTGGCTTCAGCAGTAAAAAGAGGGGAAAAAAACAAACAATTTTGTCCCCTTTGTCCTCCTTAAGTATCTTTCCCATCCCCCTATCTCCTTTGTTGCCTCTGCAGTGGAGATCTGGTCTGATATCAGTGGCTGAACAGGAGGTTTTGCTGGGTCCATATGGTGCATCGGCCACAGGGTGGCCCTCCTCTGCATGTGGAGGTCATTACTACACAATAGTAATGCAGTGTCCTTGAACATGGACGGTTCCGGCTCATATAGACCCATGTGCAGCTGCAGAAATAGTGTTCTTGCATAACTTATTTAAATGAGAAGTGAAGCAAAAATAATTTGTAATTTCTTAAGTATTAAATAATTGACATGATAGTCATGGAAAGTTTTTTAAAATTATGAAATGGAAACAAAAACTGATATGAGTATTTCACAAGTAATGACATGTTAGACTTAACAGGAGCAGCAAGCCTGCAAAAAATGCCTCTGGTCAGAATCATAGAACAAGTCAGTATTGATGAACGCATGTTGCAGTCTCTTGAGCAATAAACCAACCAACTGAATTTCGTTAGAGGCAGACTGTAGTGAATATTTTTTGTTTCTATTAACGTCACTGTATTCCCTTTTTTTTCTAAAGGTGTTTGTGAGAATTCATGCACTTGTGCTTTGGAGGCTGGCTGCCAATTATAACTCTGAATTGCATCACTTTTCAGTTTAATTCTGACTCCGACTGGCATGAGGAGGCTGCTGCATTACTATTCTGCTCTCAGCCTGTAGACTGGAGCTTGGTACCTTGAGAAAAACTTCATGAAATATGACAGCGCATGTATGTTGACACTTGATTTCTGATTCCTAAAAGTTTATCAGAAAACAAAATCAATATGGTTCCAGGAAAGTGAGAGGGGGAAGAAACTTTACCTACTGAACAGTGTCCCCTTAACACTAGCTAATACTAGCACTGCAACCTCAGGTTTAAGGAGGAACTGAACATGACTTTGATCAATTTTCTTTAACGTATGGATTGATTTAAATTTGATCTAGGAAGTGCTATGAAAGGGCTACAGCAGCCTTTAGTGTCAGTATCACTGTGATTCACCCCAGTGCATAAACATTCCAAAACAAATCTGTGCACAGTGTGTTAAAGAGTAAAGGTGTTAATATTTCCTGGCTTCATGACCTGATTTATTGTCACCTTGCATGATTGAGCAAAGACATTTTCACCTGTTGTTGTTTTTTACTTGCATTACATTGCAGATAATTGCGTGTAGCATCACATGTACTGATTTTTGCTCCATAATATAGATGCAATATACTCTTTCTGATCAAAATCTAAGTTTTTTTTTTTTTTTTTTCCCCAAATATAAACACAACAGCTCATCTTGTGTCACTTGCCTTTGCTTTTGTACACCTCAGTGTGTGTGGGTAGACCAGTCACATCTGTGTTTTCTACTGGGATATTTTGGACTGTTACTTGTGGGCTTTTAGTTTTCAAGGACAGGCCGTGCATGTCAGTGTGTGCACTCTGTGGAGTTCTTCACTCTGCAGCTTGTCACGCATACTTGGTCAATTTAATCCTCTGAGGAGCTAGTAGCAGAGATTCGTGCCATCTCACTTTAAGTGCTCAGTGTCACATCCGTACATGCTGATCTCACTGTTGGCTTCAGGTTCCTCTGTTTAAGAAGTTCTACAGGAAGCCAAGTCAGGAGCTGCAGTGTTGAATCATCCTGTGTCGTGATCCTATTAAGTGTCTCAAAGTTGTGCTGTTTTGCTATGATTGAACCAGATTCTTTTAGAACTGAAAACTAAGTAAATCTCTTTATTTGTAAGGTAATAGCAGCAGCATTACAGTCTGTGTGAATGCTGCCAAATGACGGTCCTTTTGAAACTTCACTTAGCTTTACCGGAAACTTAATGTGGAGCTAGCCATGTTGAACTCTGTGCCATCCCTGTTATATCACTTAAATGAAAGATTTAATTCAGTACATGGCATGTATTGCAGTCATTAGATTGCTTGATGGCATTCAGTGAAGCAGCTGTTAATTGAAAATTCATTCGAAGGATAAACTCCTTGAAATGAGGCGCCTCATTTCAAGGGGTTCTTAACATAAATACAGATAATGCAGAGCAGAAAAGACGGCAACGTACATTCACATACCTAGAGTGGAAAATAAAAACTTTGTCAGGTGCCAAACCACACCTGTGTGGTGTTCATAAAATACCTTAAACCTGAACAGTAAATGTAAGTTTTTCACAGGCCTTGGGGGATGTTAATTTCCTTGATTTGTTTGTAGATTAGGAGTGGGGGTGTCCTTATACATGAATAATTTATCAGTTAAGAAGACATCATTTAGTTTTAGGATAAACAACTAGCATAAATGCAGTATGACATCCAAAAGTCTGAAAGCTACTGTATCACAAGATTAGGTTAGAACTGGGTAGTATTACATTAACTAATCAATATTGTGCTTTCTTAAAAGCATGAAATATGCCTTAATTGATGAAATTCCAAAATCTACCCAGTTTTTTATTAACTATAAGTAGTTTAAATGTGCAAGAATATTTTTAACCAAGTTTTGTTTTCACTTCAAACAGCTGTAACAATAAAAATCTAAATTTTTTTTGGTCTCATTAGTCAACCCTAGGTTTTAATTTTCATTTAATCTGTTGGATTATTCCCAAAATTATATTGTTTTGCGATGATAAATGTGTTTACATGTATGCACCTATATACTCAAAATGTTAGATCAGCCCTTTTTTTTTTCCATTTCTTGTTAATTTTTTTTTTTTTGGACAAATAGAATTACAACAAAAATGGCTCATGAGTTGAAATTCACAGCTGATGTCTATCAATTTTCCATGTTTTCTTGATAATAACAAATATCACTTCAGTCGTATCAAATACCTGTGATGTTTTACTGACAAAGATGGTGGTTTTAAGCATTCCATGTTTACTTTTCCATCGGTTTCAGTCACATGATACACACAAGAGTTAATACTGGATTGTATACTTGTAAAAAATATATAATAATTTCTATGTTACAGGTAGAAAAGATGAAGTAGTTTGAAGGACACTAACAGAAAATGGATTGAATGTGATTAAACTGAGCTCATGGGTCTAACAAAAGTGGATAGTTTGCATTATTCAGATGTAGCTTATATGTTGAATTTCCTCAGAACAATTAAATACAGACGTACATGTCATCAGACCTGTACAGAATTACTGTAGCTGAAACAAAACACAATGAATACAATATGAATACCTCAAAAATAGATGCATTATTAACTGACTGTGAATATGACATAACTATTTATTTGCTTTCCTCTATTGTCAGTCTTCATCTAGAGCACAGGTGTCAAACATCAGGCTCGAGGGCCAAAAGTGGCCCGCCAAACGGTCCAATCTAGCCCCTGGGATGAATTTATGAAATGCGCCTCTTACACTGAGAATAGTATCAGTCAAGGAAGTTAAAATAAATTTAGGTCAATTCAATCTAAAGTGGATAAGGTTAGTGAAATACTATCATAATAACCTAGAAATAATGAAAATCAACCTCGAGCAAATTCTCCTTTTTATTTTAATGTAAAAAAAGTACAGAAAAACACTAGCCTTTTTACAAAAAAATTTAATGACTTGAAATATACTTGGAATTTTACCAATATTCAGCCTGTTAGTAAATGTGTATATTTGTCGACTACTGTGATCTGTAACCTTTGAAGTACATGTATATACGATAAACTAAAACATATTGTCAACATTACACTTATTTTTTTCAGAATTCACAGGTTGTTTGTGTTCTCTTCAAGTAATTTGTAGGTGTGAACATTCTTAATGTGGAATTTAGCTTTTTTTTCCCGCTCAAAAATGCAGAAAACTTTGGCGTTGACATTATTTTATACATTTTTATACTATTATTTATATAATTTTACTGGTACGGCCCACTTTATATCATATTAGGCTGAATGTGGCCCCTGAACTAACATGAGTTTGACACCCCCTGATCTACAGTGTATTAACATTATTTATGTTACGAAATTCAATTACATTTTATTAATAGAACCCCAAATCACAACGTCATCGTCTGAGGGCTTCACAGGAGAAATAATACATGAGGTTTTTTTTCCCCCCTTGCAGCTGAGTTACTCATTATGTTTAAACACAAGACAGTATATTTACACTTGATATTAACCTGTGATATAAGTTATTATCTCAGATTCACCTGCAGTGCCTTATTTTAATGTAAAATGCTGTTGGAGATACTTTTAGTGTCTGACGCATGTAGACACAGTGGGGGAACGTGGAGTAGAACAGGATTGATCTCTGCAATATATATTTTTTTTGCCACTTGAGGTTCTTGTGTAAGTTTAGGATTGATGTGTCTAGGTTTGGAGATGTCACGTCGGTGTCATTTTGACAGAAGCAGAAGATTTCGGTGTAAAATCCCAATCATGTTGAGGCTGGGTTCTACATCAGATGATTTACAGCTGTACTGCAGAGTTGATCAACTGTGAAATTATGTTTCCAAACACCCACTCAAAGTTACTTTTCCACATAATTAATTAGCACAATCTATGAAAGGGAGACGGTACTGCTGGCTTCACAGGTTGAAGGATGACGCATGGATGTAGAGCTGAATAGGAATGAAAATGTTTTGTTTGGTGCCATTTTTCTGTCCCTATTTTGTCTTAACTGTCAGGGTGAATCTTAAGGTTTTGACTGTTAATTTTTTTTATTTATTTGGGGGGGGGGTGTTATGGTCTGAGTTTTGTGTGTAGAAACGTTTTTTTTGTTTTTTTTTTTTACCTTTTCAAACCTCCTACATGGCTCTTCTTTACACATCTATGTATGGGAAAGGCTGCAGACACAATGGAAACAAAGTTAAAATCCAGACTGACTTCTCGAGGCAGACTCTGTAATTACCACTTTTTTCCTTTTAATCCACTTGCACATGTTTTTATTACTAATTATTGAAGATTCCAGACCTTTATTTGACCCCAAATTGTTTCTGCTGCAGTAGTAATTGAAACAATGACAATAAGAAACAAGATGGGACCTGAGTAAAAATTGATGCCACAGTAAAAATTAATGTAAACTAATGATACTTGGTGTGCTGTACACAGTTGAAAATACAGATAAATGAAGGTGTGAAGGAGATTGTATTGTTCAGATGTGTCTGTTATTTGGCCAGGACTCCCTTGTAAAATAGTTTCTTAATCACAGTGGGATTCTTCCTGGTTAGATCAGGATTCCCACTGGGTTTTTAAAAGTCTTACGTCTTGACTTTATACATCTGTATTTAGTACTTTTTTAAAAGGTATTCTATTTGATATGGTAAGTCTGACATTATGTTAGGATGTGAAAAAGGCATTAAATTCTATTCCAGACAGTTTTGAAAAAGTCAAATATAAGTTGTAGGAACCCTGTAAAAAATATCTAAAATTAACCTTTTTTTGATAGATTAATTGAACACATAATTGGTAGATTAAGAGAGAACATTAATTGGTTGTATTAGTGTTTTTGTATAATTTTAGTGGCTTTTCTCTCTCTTATTAGATAGCAGTAGGATGCTGGTGTACCACTGACCAAAGTTCCCACAGGGGCTTAAAAAGTGTTGAATGTATAAACCTGCATTTACTACATTTTAAATGGTGTTCAAAATTGTTGTGGTAGTTCTTACATTATGTTGCCATACAGTTGTTGGTTGTATTGTGCGTAAAAGTCCAAGTTGCAAAGGTTGTTAGTCTAGTCCAGGGGTGTCGATTTAGTTCAGGGGCCACATTAAACCAAATTTGATCTGAATTGGACCGAACCACTAAAATAATATAATATATAAATAATGTCAACTCCAAATTTTCCTCTGTTTTCGAGCAAAAAAAAAGGATAATTATGTGATGGAAATGTTCACATCTACCAACTATCCTTTAAAACAATGTGAATAACATGAATAAACAGACACTACTTGAGAAAACTAAATGCAATTTTAACAAGATTATGTTTCAGTTTATTATTTACACATCAATTACAACGTACTGATTATTTGTGGATCTACAAATACACAAAACATTTAATAACAGGCAGAACATTGTTAGAAATGTTCAGACATTTCAAAATGTTCGTATTTGTTCAGGTTATTCATGTTTTTTTGTGAAATAATAGGTTGTTTTATTGTAAATACAGTAAAATGACATGAAAATGTTTAAATTAACAAAGAGCAAAATGTGGAGTTGTGAGTGTTTATAAGTTATTATGATAGTATTTTACTGATCTGACCCATTTGATCTGTATGTGGAACCTGAAATTAAATTATCAGTATATTCACTGTCATTTTATCCCAGGGGACGGACTGGACCCTATCGGGGACCAGATTTGACCCCCGGGCTGCATGTTTGAGACCCCTGATCTAGTCATTTACAACCTCACATTTTTTTTTTTATTATTCATTAACTTGGCAGCCCTTAATAACAAATGACTCAGATGGTGGGAATCAAGACATTCAGTTAATTAATACATTTTCCTAAATTGTAGGAGTCATACATTTTACTAGTATAGTACAGTCTGTTCCAGGTAGGGTTAAAAAGCCTTAAATATAACTTGTAGAAACCTGTAGGAATCTTGTAGATAAAGGTTAAATATTTCAAATTAGATGGTTGAGAATATAATTATCAGATTAAGAGATAACGGTAATTAGTTGCCTTAATGTTTGTAATTTTCATAGCTTTTCTTCCCTTTGTTGGATGTCTGTAACAGTAACCATGGTTACCATACGGTCTTAAAAGTCTTGAATTTCCAAATCTAATGTTATATGGTAGGTCACCAGTTATGTTGCCAATAATGTCTGTAAAATGTCCAAGCTACAAAGAAACTAAAGCTCGTCTCTTCAGCTTCACTGTGACTTGTGTTAAAATAAGTAAGTGATTAACTTTGCAGACCCAGAGGAGAAATGAGTCAGTGCAGTGGAGTAAACACATTTTCCAAAATTCTAGGGAGTAATAAATTTTTGCCATTAAATTCTGTTCCAAGTAGTCCTTAAACATTTAAGTTATTTTTTAGAAAACTGTAGGAAGCCTGTAGATAAAGGTTAATAAATGCATAAAAACAATCTTTGTTTCAGACGGCTAATTGAGAATGTAATTGGTAGATTAACAGACAACAACAGTAATTAGTTGCATTAGTGTTTGTAATTGTAGTGAAGTATTGTATTGACTATGCTTTTATAGTGTGGTTTTGAGGGCCTTTTTTTTTGTTTCTTTCTCTTTGTCTTTCTTTCTCTCTTTCTCTCTCTCTCTTTCTCTCTCTTTCACTTTTTTCTCCTTCCCTTCCTTCCTTCCAGTAACCAGGGTTACTGTGGGGTCTTCAAATATTGATTTACAAATCTGCATTACATTTTTAACATCTTTTAAAAGGTATTACATTCGATATATTGGGTTTTAACTTATGTTGCCTTAAATGTGCAAGCTGCAAAGAAAATAACATTGGCCTACTCTGTTCCAATCTGACATTTTATCTCGAAAATAGGAGCCAATTATTGCTAATTTTACAGCCTCCAGTGACAAATTACTTGTAACGGTGTGAATCAAGGCACTGGAATAAATATATATATTTCCAGAAATTGTAGGACTCACACTTTTTTGCCACTATGGCTGTGAAATGGGCGTTAATTTCTTGGTCGTTTTAAAAATGTATCCAGTCGAGTAGAGGTCTTCAAACCTGGTCCTCGGGGTCCACTGTCCTGCATGGTTTTAGACGTCACCCCCGCTCCAACACGCTTCATTCAAATGATCAGCTCGTAGTCGAGCTCTGCTGAAGCCTGATAAAAGGTAATCAGGTTTGTTGGAGCAGGGAGACGTTTAAATCATGCAGGAGGGTGGACCCAGAGGACCAGGACTGAAAACCTCTGCTGTAGAAAAACCTGAAGGAACCCTGGAGATAGACGTTGATGAATACATTAAAAATAACCTTTGATATAGATGGCTAATTGAGGGCATGATTTGCAGATTAACAGGTAATGGTAATGAGTTGTATTAGTGCAGAGGTTGCAAACGTGCGGCCCGGGGGCCAATATCGGTCCGTCAATGGGTCCAATCTGGCCTGGGAAGAATTTGTAAAATGCAAAAATTACATGATAGATATTAATAAGTAAGGAAGTTAAAATTAGTTGACATCAATTCAATCTAAAATGGATGAAACAATTGTGAAAAAATGAGATTTTCTTATTTGTTTTAATGTTAAGAAAAAGGAATAAACGAACAAATAAAAACGACTACCTTGTTACAAAAAATGTGAATAACCTGAAATGTATGTGGGATTTTACCTAATATTGTTGTTACTAAATGCGTGTATTTGTAAATACACTGTCATCTTTAAGTTGTGATGAGCATGTATATAAATGATAAAGTAACGTGCAATATTGTTAATATCGCACTTATTTTTCTTAAGTATTTTGAGGTTGTTAATATTCATGTTATGTTGAAGTACAGTTCGTAGATGTAAACATTTTCATGATGGAATTTTACTATTTTTGCTCAAAAACAGAGAGAAAACTTTGAAGTTGACATTATTATATATTATATTTTATCCTATTATTTCTATTATTTTACATGGTTCACTTTATACCATTTTTGCCTAAATGTTGCCCCTGAAATAATGAGTTTAACGCCCCTTCATTAGTGTTTTTAATTTTAGTGAAGCGTTGTATTCACTGAATGTGTTTGTTGGAGTATGAGGAAATATCAGATATGCAATATATCTTAGTATTTCGTTTCTCAATACAGTATCTATATGAAATATTATTGCATCGATATTTTTAGGTGTTTATTCAAATGCAGACATGGCAGATGGCAGGTATTCACGTGCTCTTTTATTTATAGACCAGACTGTTTGAACCGTAATCTCTGTAAAACATAATTTAATTAATTTGTGTATGGTTGTTGTACTAGTAAGAAGTGCATGTTATAACTTCATCCAAATCCTCCACTTGGAAGTTTTTACAGAAACAAGTGTTGTGATAAAGCATTAGATTCTGTTCTGATCAAATAACGTTTAGTAGCGCTACTCAGTTAATCAAATTTTAATTACGATTACGAGACGATCTTAAAATTCATATAATTGAGGAAAAACAATCATTTGGTGTTTCATTTCTGAGACGCGTAATTGAACTATTTCATTAGTTTTTTGTTTTCAAAAGATTGCGTTTGTTTTTTTACGACTACATTACAAGCTAATTTCATATATTTGAGTGTTTTCATTTAAATATGTTCAATGTTATCGCGATTTCAATATGATATATGATTTTTTTTCACATAATCAAGTAGCCCTGATGTTTAGTATTTGTGAGGCAATTAAAATTTCAAGGGAATCCATATATATGTGACCCTCCAGCACAACACCAGTGGTTCAGTCTCACAGCAGTATTTCTAGCTATAGCCTCAAATACGTTATATTGGTTTTATTGATTTTGAAATTTTTGCATAAAATGTTTTCTGAACACTTCCAACTATGAGTTTTTGTGAAATTCCTACTATAAGTGTTTTAAATCATGCCTTTTAGGAAGAACAACAACTGACTCGGACAGTAATTAAGTTTAAAACAAAGAAAAATCGGTTGAAAACACAGCTTTCCTTCGTGCTCGCGTTAAGTATTTCCATGTCATGTTTGGTACCGTTGGAAAGATTGGGATTCCCTCTAGCCAACCCTTACATAGAAATCTATGTAATTATATATTTGAACCAATGGGAGGCCTCAGAACAAAGCCTTCTTAAGTAAACAAAATCCCTTGTTGCTATGGTGATGTTGGAAAACGGCTTCTGATTGGTTGAATTAGTGTCACACAAGCATTTTTAATAAACTTTCAGATAAATATAAAATCTTAATTTCTGAAATTTGACCCAAGTGACTGGTTTTGTGCTGGAGGGTCACATATCACCTTGTTAACACTATAGTGATATATTGCTATGTGTCGTATGTCGATCCTATGATTATGATTTGTATTGTATCGTCAGATTCTTGCCAGTACACACCCCTAGTTCATAGTATAGTTTTTAGGTGTTTTTTTTTCCCCCCCTTGTGAGATGGCAGTGGGATGTCAGTCTACCACTACACTTTAATGAGTCCTTAAAAGCCGCTTACGCACTGGGGTGAGGTTGAGGAGGTGGAGGGGTTCGTCTTGGTAGTGATGGGGAAAACCAAAAAAAGAATGTGGTGTTTTTAATCTGGGGCTGGTTTGTGCTGAAAACGGTGAGTGGAGGCCTCCAGGGGAACAGGACGCTGTGCACTCACATGCCTGCACTAAGAGCACACATTGGCTGCACACACTGAAAGCCTCGACTGAAATTTTTTGGGGAGAGGCGCCGTGCCAAGCTTCCTCTTCCAAGTGTTTATCTAATGAAATATTTCTGCCTTGTGGCACCATCTCAAGCGGGACAATAGCCAATGTTTGTGCTTTGTACTTAGAATAAAAGGTGAAACATATGCAAATGGAGATTGAAGCAAGTCATTTTCTTTCAGCAACAATATGTTCTCTTGTGGCCTGTGTGTTTTTTATTTCTTTGTTTTTTTTGTTTTGGTTTTTTAGCGTCTCCCAACGTGGGGGAGGGTGTTTGTGGCGACGACGATTGTGATTAATGGCAAATAAAAATCGTGGCTGAATTTCAGGAAGGTTGCTTTCTCGTAGGCCTTAACCACGTTGCCAGCTAAGTAAAAAGGAAACTGAAATTCATTAGCTCTTTGTGGTTGATATTTTAAGAAAGCTAACAGATGGATGAAGCAGCAGGGAGGTTAAGTTGACAACCTGACAAAGTTCAAGTCCCTCCATTTATTTGTAATAAATTTTTTTATTTGTCCATTGCATTAAATTCGTAAAACTTTAGCAGATGTTGAACGGTGTAAATTTTGTTTGATATTGTGAAATTGTTCCAGGGCCAAACCTTTTGTGGGACCCCCCCCTGCTACTATGCATTTACACAGGTAGCTGATTTTATTTTTAGTGCAGTAGTTTGTCTACCATTATATCCCAATAATAACAATATTTCTTTATTAAATATTTTTTTTTGCTTTGACATGATCGGCCAAATTATGTGCATCAGTGGAAATGTCAAGAGCAGTGTCAAATGTAGATGAGAGTTTATTTATTAACGCCACTGTAACCCAACTATGTGAAATGTGAGCTATTTAAAGGTCAGGTAACTGAACATGTAATGTGGACCAGAATACTGACAGTTTTCTGGAATGCATGTGATATTTCGCGTGCATGTCTGAGCTGAATGGCTGTTTCTATTTTTGCTGGTGTTATGTAGGCAGTGGGTTTTGACCTTGATTTAGGGACATGCGAGGGAATCCAATGAATCATGTATTTGCTCTCGTGTACTGCAACTTGGGTACTTTTAACAGTAAATCTAAAAACGGCAGTGGCAGGAATGGAGGTGTAGCGTAAGAATAGAAGGTTGTTAGGGGCACGATACATATATTTGACCACTTTGTCTGGACTATTGTGCAATATCACCACAACTGCGCTTCATATAAAGGGAAAGAAAATAAGATTATAATTATTACACATTGAAAATTATATTCCAATATTCACATTAAATTGTATACATCCCTGATATTTAAGTACTTCAGTGTGATTTGCATAATAAAATTGTCTTGCTGGGTAATTGTATGATCGCAATTAATTTTAGGTCGATTACGTTGATCAGTAGTGAACCTCTATCAAACATTTGTTCCACTCATGACCAGATATGCATGAAACTGGAGCTATACTGCCAGAATTTGCAGGGGCGCTGTAGCTCACATTTGGAGGGGAACACATGAAGAAGATAAATAAAAAACGGGCACAGGAAGTGGAGCTGAGGGCAACGAAAGCTGTGACTTGGTTATTCTCCAAAGAGGACGATATTATAGAGAAAAAAGTTCACTCGACATCAGTTGTGTGGCAGTGGTTTGGCTACTGTAAGAGTGACATAGACACCATTACACCATATGAGAAAGAAAACAATCACATACACAGTTGGTTTTTGTCTAGCAAACTACATGATGCCATTAAACACAGTGTTAATTTTGTACACGTCAAAAACCTCAAGACTGTTAAGTATTGTACTGTTTTAGAATATTTTTCTAAATGTTTTTGTAGTTTCCTGAAAATATCTTATTTAATTAACTGTGTTATTTATTATTTAATTCGTATCTTAATTAAAAACGACTAATCTGTGGTTGCTTTATTTTTCAATACAGATTCATTAAAATTGACAGTTTAAAAACAATATTTTAAACTACACAAGCACTGTGAGAGCACAGACCGCTGCCTTAAAATGTCATCAAAATCCATCCATAGGATTTTCAGTTATCTTGTTAATTAACAGACGAACTCTGGCGGAGGTAAAAATCATAATAATTGAGGTCAGATGATATAAGAAAATTTATTGTGATAATTTTTTTTGCCATATCACACAGCCCTACTTTGTACTATGCAGATAATAACCTTTGAAACTCTACATTAGTCAGAGAAATGAATGATATAAAGCCTTGTATAGTTTATTTTGTATAGTTTATTGAAAGTATTTTATTTATTTTTCTATTGGTTAAAAGTTTCAAATGATTAACTGTATTTAAAATGGTTGCATTTGCCTAGCACTTATTAAAAAAAGCTGAGTTATTAAATGAAATAAAAAAACAAAAACCAGACCTGGTCAGGTTTGATAAGGGGAAACATAAACTGTCTGTCGAGGGTTACGTCTGTTTTTCAGATTCAAGAAATCTGCCGGCGTTTCTACAGGAAGTTTCTCATTTGCTGCTTGTTTGCAAACATGTCAGTAATTGGGGTGTCATGTTGTTGTTGTTGAAGAGGTTCTTGCACAATTTCAGTGGCTTATTTCACCAGGAGTTGAATATGACTGTGATTCTGACGCACAAATAGACAAAAATGTGACTTTTTTTAATTTAGTTTTTTTGCTTGGGGTCTAGAAATAAGACCAAACCAGAGCTGCAGCAATTATTCAACTAGCCCAATAGTTGTCAGCAATTTTGTGTCTGATTGTAGTTTCTTAAAACTGATTCTTTTTTTTATTTTCCTTTTTTTTCAGTTTTTTGGAACAAAGGAGCGATTTCACAAGGTTATCTGTAGGTTTTTCTTATCTTTTAGAAATTGAACAATCAATAAATGACTGAAGTAATTCTCAGATTGTAGCTTCTATGAAGAGCATGGAAAATAATTATATTAATGATGCTTTCAGACTTGGGTGCGTCCACAAAACCTTCCTGACCCTTGGTGTTTTACAAAATGGTTTTTTTTTCTATAACATAATTGGCTGTGTAAGAAAATCTGTTGTGCAGTATATCGCAATATTACATTTCACCATACTGTGTTGATAATAAAAGGTATAACCATATTTTTATTTAATTAGTTTTTTCTTATTAAGCATTTGTATACTATGAAATTAGTATTGTGATATTGCAGGTCATGTATGGAGTATTTTGACATCGATAACAGTTATTTCAAACATCATAAAAAAGCCTGTTGTAGTTTCTGAAAGAGGCAGATGTTAGGTCATGTAGGTCATTAAAATTATATTATGATGTTGGATCATTTGGAAACTGAATTCTACAACAAATGGAATCTGAACATTTGTGCAAGATTATAAATGGTAATGTCTGTAAAACCTACTTTTATTCATTTTTGTGTTTTCTACTGATAAAGCCAGATGTTAAAGCTTTATTTATCCAATTTCTGCACTTGAGAGTCGTGTACGGTAGTGATGCGCGGTTAGGGGGTTTTGCAGAAATCCGCCCCGCCCAAACCCAAGACGTGGCTAGGCCCGCCCCGGCCAACCCGCATGATGTCACGTATCGATAAACCCAACCCGCCCGCTATCAACCCGCCAGCTTAAATTTGGCTCTAAACTCACATAGTACATTCGCGGCATCTTTACCTTGTGCTTCTAATGTTAAAAGTCATGAAGCATAATTTTTGCCTCCTTTCTAACGTCTCAATATTCACTCCAGCACATAAAATAGACTCCACCCACATCATCACTCTATAAAGCCAACACATACAACGTTTCCGTACAACCTTCGCATCGCCTGTTTTAATCTTCTCCCTGATCAAGTCCGCCATTTTCACTCTTATCTCTGAGTGTTCAGGGAGATTTGGTGGTAATAACAAATAACAAAAAGTTGGGATAAAAAAGCATTCAAAACAGGAACTGACGGGTTTGCACATGCGCGAGCAGAGCACGCACACACACACACATCAGCGGGTATTGATCGTCCCTGACCCGCCCCACCCACATCCGCAATATGTATTAATACTGCGACCCAGCCCGCCCAACTCGCGGGTCACCCGCGGATATTCGCTGGCCAGTGGGTAGCCCGCGCAACACTAGTGTACGGCTTTCATTACAAATTTTTTTTTCATATTTGTAGAACACTAGTGATAGCTTCAATATCTTTCCATTTATTTTTCTTTCCACGCTTGCGCAACTGAATCGCTTCCGTCATGATGTACAACTTTGAGCATCACTCCATAAGCACAGTCTGCTTATTTACATAAACTGAAATGGTATCTCAATTTGTTTTGTGATAATTTTGTTCATTCTGTTGTTATAATAAATGGATATAATTTTAAACTGCATGTGATTCCAGGGGCGTTGTCCTTAAAAACTAGGGCACTCAACTGGAGGTTAACCCAAATTTTACGTCATGGACAGATTTTATTTTATTTTTTTAAATGACGGAAAATCCTGATGGTCATCCGTCATTCTGACAAATTAAAATGGATACTTTATTGATCCCGAGGGAAAGTCAGGAATCCTGCAGCAGTACACGCACTAAAACACAGAGCACAATAAATACAACTGCAATTACACAAAATAAAAGAAATACCCTACAGAAACACTAAAATTTAAATTCAAATAAGTTAACACACTGCTACAGCTTAAGTAAAATAAGTTAAATACAGTAAGATAAAATTAATACAATAAATGATGGACATATGGACGAGAGGACTGTATTCTTTTGAGTGGTAAAAATGCCAACGAACCTAATGACAGGATGACTAGTCTGTCTGTAAACAGAACCTACAGCACCACTGTTCACCATTACAGATTAAAACACCATACAGTTTTGTACAAGGTCGGGTATCCTCCAGGGAAAACCACAAAAACATGCGGGGATGGGTATAGAACAAAAAACTTAAATTCACGGATACATGCTCAGGTAAAGTTAAAATAAGTCTGCGTGGGTAGTGGGACAAGAAATGAACAAATAAAAGCAGATTCATGGATCAAGCCATGAATGTGCCAGCTTGTTTTATTTTGAAGGAGCTTTTTATCCAGCCACAGATGTCACGAAGCAGAATTGATGGTGTCATTTTAGCCAAAAATATAGCCCTTAAAAGTGATTTAACAATACACTGTCTTTAATGATGGATCTGGTTATGGGTCTAAAGTTTGAGGGTACGAGTGTGTTTGTGAAGTGGACCGTACAGGACTCTTAACACCCATATTTCTGTGACATGACTCAGCCGGTCCACCTGTAGTAGACCTCCTGTTGATGGTGAGTCTGAATATTAGTCATTGTCAACTCTTATGTAGTTGACTTTAGCTGAAATTAGAGGTTACTTTTCTAGCACTAAATGTCAAAACAGTGGAGGCTGTTTAGGTCTTTTCAGAAGTCCATTAAATGTGATGAACTGATAAACAGTGAACATGGATGTGGTGGGGGATGATTGTCATCCAGCAGGAACTACAGTTACTGCATCACTGCGGTGTTTTTGAACATTAAATACTACTAAATAGGGCTAATTAAAAATGTAATTTGAATTGACGGATAATAATGTGTCACGACAGAATTTTTACGACCCTGTCCGTCAAAATGACTGACAATAAAATTGTCTGGCGCAACCTCTGCATTCAGCTGCTAATTACTGTTACTGACTAAGGAGAACTTAATGATCTTTGAACACGACCATTCAGTGCATGTAGGCCTTAGTCTAAAGCAGGGGTGTCCAGTCCGGTTCCTGGAGAGCTGGCGTCCTGTGTTTTATGCCGCGTTTCCACTACATGGTATTGGTTCGACTCTACTTAAGTACCCATGTACTATTCTTTGACCGTTACATTTATTATTTATTTATTTACTTTATTTACTTATTTATAACTTACTGCCAGGGATCAGAATCTTTAGGCACTATGAGATGATTATTGATACGATTGATTTATGTAGATGGGTGCCCTTTTTTACAGATAGTTTTTTTTTGTATTTTTAAGCACATTTTGCATTTTTCTTTTCTTTTATTTCCCCAAAAAAGGTGAATTTTATAATAAACAGTTGAATTATTCTCCAATATGTTTCACTAGACATGAATCCCTGTTAATAAATGCCACAATTGTCTTGGTAATTCGTACAGATTATTGGGATGTTATTGTTTCCTGGATTGTTCAATGGTCGGTAGATTCACTTGTAGCCACAGTAACAGCTCATTGTCTACTCTGTTCTTCCACCAGGTGACATTGAGTTAAGTGGCTTCCCATGTTTGTTTACACAACTTGCATATAACATCACTGTTTTCCATTTCGCTTCCTCCTTCAACATTGTAGAAGCCAAAATGTTTCCACACGTCTGCTTTTAAATTAGACGAAGCCAATTGGATCCGACGTTAAAGTTGATTCTGTGTGTGTCTTCGTGTTTGCTCTAGGTGCGGAAATTACATATACTGTGCTTTTTAGTTCCGCAATTTGTAGAACTATCTGTAATTCTAATTAATAGATTTGAGTCATTGGAATTTTGTCAATCAATTCAGAATTGTCCACATCCATATCACATTGGAATTGAAGCATTGGAAATTTCTCCCGCCCTTCCGTACTGGTCCATTTACTCTTAACACCAAATCTAGGTTTTAAAAAATGGGTGGCAAATTGATAACATAATGGTGCAGATACCTCCACTAATCGGTGTATGTAACGATTACACATCACATTATAGTGTCGCTTGGGATCACTTGGAACCTCAGCGGAGGTGTGGCCAAAAACCTAGAACCAGTTACCGTTGTACTGGGTCCTTTTTCGTAATAGAAATGCACGAAGGTGAGTCGAGTCAAGCCGAGCCGATACTAGTGAAAAATTGACGTGTAATATTTCCCTCTACCACCTGGCAGTTATCAGGCTTCTGTAGAGTGTAGTGATAGGTTTATCATTTGAACCGGGTGTGTTGGAAAAAGGATGCAACTAAAACATGCAGATACCAGCCCTCAAAGACTAGGATTAGATGCCTCCTGGTCTAAAGTTTTAAATAACCTCACATTCCTCTCCTCCGATTATAAGACACTATCGAAGAGAGCTTCAGATACACTATATGGAACAATGTCATTTTCTAACACTTGGGATCTCTCAAAACAGGAAAAAAAGTAAAATATCATGGGATAACGGGTTGCAAGGCTCTCAGTTCTACAGCTTCTAATTTCTCACACACACACACACACACACACACACACACACACACACACACACACACACCACTGTCCCAACATTGATAACGCCATGCTAGTTGTACTGCTACTGTTGTAAGTTAGCCAGCCTGGCTTGTTTCTAAATGTCCATTAATAAGCACTGTGCATGCTCTTCAATGCTATAATCCAGTGACCATCTCATAGTCATGAGAGAGATGAGGTCAAAGGCCACATTTATTAACCCTCCAATAACCAACCTGAAATTATTGCAGTTTTTTTTACTCGCATACAACTTGCAACCATCACAGACAATTTCTCTATTGTTTTGATTACCAAGCAGTGTCATAGTGATACAGGCATTGTGTGTGTGTGTGGGGGGGGGGGGGTCTCCATCTTTGATCATTAATCCAACTCTTTGGGTTTTACTGGGGAATCAATGCTGTCGAAGATGAGTGATAATGATTCCTCTGAATGTCCAAATGGGTCATATCAAGCAACAATAAGGGAGTAAAAACCAAGAGGGGAATGCTCCTGCATATGCACTCATCTGCTTTTTTATGACAGTTCTGGTAGCAAGAATGTGTCCTTGAATGTGGTCTTTTCCTTCCATTAGACGTTCTCACCTTAATCTTCAAATAAAGATTACAATGTCCAGCCATTGTAATGAAATTATTATTAGCGCTATATTTCTCGCAGTTAATCAGAGGGTATATAGAGAATAAAGTCTTAAATTTTGAAGTATATTTGTGTCCATCTAGATTTTCTTTTTTTATTGTTTTACAGAAGCTGTGCGTCTAGTGACATTCTATAAATTCGGAATGCACAGAAGTATCGGCCTTGCTGATGTTTCCACAGTCATTAAACGACTGCACCAGTGGCAGATGTTTATCTTTTTTATTAAAAGTTCCATCATAATATTGCATAATTAAATGTGTGCGCTTGTTGAAAGATAGTGGGGGAAAAATGACTAAAAGGCTATTAAACAAAATGAGGATTAATTTGTTTCCTTGTGACAAAAGGAGGAATACATGCCAAGTAAAACAAAATAAACATAGTAACATCAGTTGAATCGGTATTAGCCGTTCTAATCAGTGTCTAGATGATTGTGCATCCTTAACTTAAATATTATTTTGCCGTTTTTCACAACAATAATATTAATAATGATGCATATGTACAGTGCAGTTTCTTTACATTTTAGACCACATAAGTGTAAAATCCTTCCAAGCAGAAACATATCTCAATATCTATTTAAATAATTATTTTTGTTTTGTCATCTATTACAGTGGAGTGTAATTACACAGAGTACACCCACGTACTTCACACTTGGATAAGCTCAGGATATTATTTTCTCCTCATTTATCAGATCATGTGCATTAATGTACATGATGCACAATCCCTGGCTTTATCTAACTTACAGCTGAATTGTAAGAAGGCTGTTTAAAATATTTAAATGAATGTCGTCATGTAATGTAGTTTAGTCAAGGTTCTAAATGGAGAAATATCATTGCTTTTGTGTGTAAAAACCTTCAGTATGCTTTTATTCACGGGGAAACGCATTTACGGTTGGATGTTCTGAAGAGTCCAGAACAGATTTTTATTTATTTTCCTCAAACACTTACATCTCTTCTGTGGGCTTTATAGGTAAAGAATACAGTGGTTTGAGACATGGTTGAGTGCAGTGAGTTAGACACATCCACCATGCTCCCACTCAGAAGTATTGATTACAGGTTTTGTCATACCTGTCCATCTGGTTGTTGAAAAGCTGCTTTGATCTGCTGAGCAGAGAAAGTCTGGTTGCATTTAGTTGTGGCAAGTTGACATTTTACAGATTAAGACCTACGGGGTAAATGTTAAAAATAGCTAGGAGAATGTTCAGTGCTATGTGCTGCATTTATTAAGTAGCTGTGAAATGTTTCAGCCTTGAAATGCTCTGCAGTCGGTACTGGTGTATATGGGCAAAGATTTGGCGATATGATACAAATTATGATACTGTTAAGGCAAATTTTCTTTCTATTTCTTTTCTTGCTTTGTGATAATTTTAAATGACATAAAAAACATGCGTAAATATTAAACAGATTTGTATTTGATCAAAACTGGTAAGATTTGGCAAAATCCTTGCCACCAAGGTATATATTTATTAGAAATTTCAATAATGGGTCGGTCTACACATTAGGCTATGCATATTAATGTCTTAAATTTAAAATGTTAGTTTTACAACATGAAACAGTGGCTGCAGTGATGGCATCTTCAATCTCTACGCGATGGTTTGCTGCCTGTCGCTACCGGATCAACTGCCCATTTGTCCATATGTGGCAGTAGCTCTACTTGGACAAACTGCCTCAGAGACGCTCAGTCATTCTGTACTATATCACTAGAGACTGAACTCATGAAATAGTTGTATGTCATGCCAGTTCTGATGGCAACTGACATGCTATCTGTGCATGTTTTGCACCGTCCGCATGTTATTTATCAGCATTTGGTCATGTGTCAATTTATGGCAAATTCTCTAGTTGGCGTAACTCTAACCATCCTACAGTGGTATGTCAAGGTGGTACGATTAATCACAATATTAAATGTCATGCTTAATTTATTATCAAGGCCGCCAAAATAAAGTACAAAAAGAAAAACCGAACCCTTGCCATGTCTGCGTTGGATTCATTACGGTACTTTTTTAATATCGATGCAGTATCATGAAATGAAATATTTCAGAACCGTTGTCTTCTTGCGCCCCTACGAGTCTATGGATGGATGTCTGTCATTTCAAGTGGTAGAGCGGTGACGTAAAAGGAGGGTTTCCACAGGGGTGTTTATTTCACATCATCTGAGGCTCCCTGTTGCAAAACATTGAGATCATTATGTAAATGGTACAAATGAGCGTAAAACTACAAACCTGACTTTTATTTGTATTAACTGTTTGGAATTTGTGTCTTCTTATTGTGAAGCTACAAAAACACATTTGTCAGTTATTTGTATTGTGGGGTGATGATAGTGAGATAGTTCCTGCTGTGTAGGGTTTCACTGTATTTTTCAGTATTTGTGGCTTTTTTTGGAGAGGGGGTGGGGGGGTCTTAGTGCTTATTCCTACCTAGTATGTGAAGTTGTCACTCTAATTTATCATTTCAACTATTATTTGGATTCACTGCAAGTGGTTTGTTTAACCCATAAAGACCCAGTGGTAGTTCCCAAATAAATTTCTCTGTAGATTTCAACTTGTTAAAAATCAGTTGTTTACCACATGTAATTTGTTGATCATGTAGATTTTCAGAAAAGCGCACATTAAAACCTTCTAATGTGATTTATAACCATTTATTATATTATCTGTATTTTAGTTTGTTCTGTGAAAATCTGGTATTATACATAATTTACTATCATGTAGATGTTCAGAAAAGCTCTGATTAAAGTCAAGGAACATTGTGTTAAAAAGTGAGTTTTTCTGTGAAATCTATCATTAACTAAATACTAGAAAAGCACTGAAAGTGCAGACCTCCCCCCTTCAAATGAAGAGAGGTCTGCCAAAGGGGTTATGTTTTCGCTGGACTTCGTTTGACTTTCGGTAATATTACTCGGAAAGTTATGGATGGATTTTGATCTGGAAAAGTTCCTGGATTCTGGATCATTTTGAAATTTTACATTGGGGTAAATGGAGAATGCATTTCAAAGTGATCCAGAGTCCAGGATCTCTTCCGGATCACCACCAGAATTTAATAATTTGTTCCTTGTGACACTTCTGAAACATCCTGAGAAGTTTTTTGTGAACTCCATCCACAACTGTTTGAGTAATGATGCTGAAAACAGCGAAAACATAACCTCCTTGATTATTACCTCCAGAGATAATAACCAAAGTGTCTCCACCTTCGATCATTAATCCAACTCTTTGGGTTTTACTGGTGAATCAATGCTGTAGAAGATGAGTGATGATGATTCCTCTGAATGTCCAAATGGGTCATATCAAATGGCTGTGACAAGATAATAAACTGTATTTTACACCAGTTATTTACATACAGTGATAGGATTAGTGGACCAACGGGTATTAAACACTTTCTATCAGTAGATGGTTTTGGTTGACGCTGGATGTTCTGGTCTTTCTGGGTTAAGGCCAGATGCTGTGGATGAGTTTGCACTTTAAGTGCTTTGTGCATGCTCTTAAAAAACTGGCTAATATGCCGGATGTTTCTGCTCGGTTGCTGAATGTGTTCGCTGTGAGCAGGGTAATTGATTAGAGTTTCCCGTTTCAGAGTGCATCTTTGTGCATTACTCCACATCCATTCTACTAATTGTCATTCCTCATGCTTATTACCTCCGCCAAGGAGGTATTAAATTCAGGTCCATCTGTTTGTCTGCCTGTCTGTCAGCAGGACAGTTCTGAACAGATTTTGATGAAACTTTCAGGAATAATAGATAATGTGTCAAGGAAGAACCCATTAGATTTTCAGCAATGGAGGTCAAAGGTCAAAAGCTGAAACACATCAGTGGTAATATCTCAGGATTCAGACAAGATAGAATCAGGCGTTTGTTTTTGTTTTTTTTTTTCAATTCACATCATCTCACCTTCATACATCAGATACATTCATACACCTATGGATCGTTCACGTCATGTTTTGACATCATATGATGCCATATCAAGCCTTGGCGGAGGTCTGCTGTCTCAGACTGCCTTGTCGTTGTTGTTGTGGCCAGGTTCCTCTGACTAAACACTCCACACTTTGTTCTGCTGTTTGCTTCTTACTGTGGATGATGAATTGTGACTAAGTGAAACATTGCCTATTGCTTTTCTCTGGTTTAAGCCGATCTGCATGGACAGCCACTAAAAAACAAACAAAACAAACCCGTAGTCTCCTTCTATATCCCCCCCAGCTATGACATGTGATCACCTCTGACTGTTGCTTTTGTTCCTGTTGATCTAACATGAAGTACTTTTTGTGTCCACATTTTCAGACGGCAACTCCAAACTAACATGGCAGTCAGACTGTGCGATGTGGCTTCACTGCTTAGAAGTGGTTCGTGGGCGCCTGAGCCTTGGACTGGGGTCTGTGGCACTTCTTTTTTGACATACTTTGGCCGGTGCTCAGGCCATACCAATGTTTGCTTTCAGTCATTCCGACGTCCAAATCAAATAAACGACGTGCTCAATTTGGGAATGTAGGCGCTTTTCGGTTTTGCATATGAAAAGCTCCATGTCTGACTGTATTGGTATGGTCTAAACCTGCTCACTGAAAACACCCATTAACATACATTGGCCTCTATGGCTCCATGCACAATAATGTAATCCAATGCATAGTGGTGTGTTTTTATGGACATGTGCACATGGTGAATCTGTTAAAGGATGACTCTTCATACATTCAACAGTTGCTGGTTTTCCCTCACATGTAGGCTTTCGGATAAAAAACTGAATGTACCACATCAAGGCCTGTTGTCTGATGCTCGTGTACTGGTGGCTGCAGATTGGTGGTGGTCTAGGTTTTGAATTTTCCCTTTATTTGGCAAAAAGAAGTGTCACTTGGGTCTCCACATGTGACCTCGAAAGATATTTCTAAACGTCCAATGCAAATGTAAACACTGGGTTTCTGACAAGTTAATAGCCTGTCAAAGTGGTTTGTTAGTGGAAAATTTATCTGTTTTTGTTTGCTGGAGATAAAGTGTCAATTGTTAGTAAAAATTCAACTTTCACTCTTTAATGTTTGATATTTTTACCTTTAAAGATCTGACCTTTTCACATTTGGTTGTATATTTCTGCAAATGTATTAATCCAGAAAGCAGATCCACTACTGAATGACTGTCACAGTCTTTACAAGTCTTTTTTTTATTAATTTTTATCAGTATAGTTCAATCTAGTCGACTCAATTTGAGAGTCAGGAGAAGAAACCAAAGAACAGAAAATAACCAAATGGGGGGAAAAAGGACAGCCTGTAGCCTATTTGTGTCCGAATATGTTGAGGTCCCTTAATGGAAAAGTTTGTCCGTCAGTGTCAGACAGTTTTTTTATTAGATTTGAAACAGATTTTGTTTCAAATTATGTGCAAGATGTTCCATGACGAGTGCATTAACTATGATTGAAAGCTAGTGTTTGTAAGATGGAGCATCAGCCTTAAGCCAGTTCTTTGTTATGGCCTTCTTCCTGGCCACCAGGAGTTCCTTTTAAGCATCACAGTGTTTGGTTTACAATGTTATTTATTACTAGTGCTAATCATTTTTGACACTTTATTGAGTGTTCACTTAACTAGAAGCACCAGTAGCTAATTAAATAAAGGAATGTCTGAAGAGTGTCCTTTTTAAGTCCTGCCTTTCTCATATTTGTGTTTTTTTTTTATGCTGTCTTAAAGCTGCCGTGTGTTTGACATGCTTTCTTTTTGTCTCTTTAGCAGGTAATTGCTGCCATGGAAACACAGCTGTCCAATGGGCCAACTTGCAACAACACAAGCAACGGTCCTTCAACAATCTCTAACAACTGCTCCTCGCCTGTAGAGTCAGGGAGCATAGAGGACAGTAAAACTAACTTGATAGTCAACTATCTGCCTCAGAACATGACCCAAGAGGAGCTGAAGAGTTTGTTCGGGAGCATCGGAGAAATTGAGTCCTGTAAACTAGTTCGAGACAAAATCACAGGTAAATGCTTCCTTTGCTTTGGCTGTTTCAGCACATACTTGGTACGTCAGAGATTACAGTGATTATTGGTCATTTAAACGTTACAGAAAATTGCAGCGTCTTAAATCTAGTATCTGTGTGGCCCTGAAGGGGTTTGGTGTGTGGGAGTTAGTAAATGGTTTTATATATTTAACAGAGGTCACATGTAGGGATGGGTGACACAGCAAAGAAATATAATCAAGAGTTTAATAGACATATGGATGCTTAATATAATATTTAATAAGATGGTACTTGGTAGTACAAATACAT
The DNA here is from genome assembly GCA_020466265.1 of Siphamia tubifer. NCBI lineage: Eukaryota > Metazoa > Chordata > Actinopteri > Kurtiformes > Apogonidae > Siphamia > Siphamia tubifer. Next base: position 25,922,849 of record CM035800.1, read on the forward strand.
CCTTGTCTTAAATAGAAACTTTGATTGTCTATATTTACTGGAGTAATTATTTTTTAGCCAAGTTTTTACTTGTACTGACATTTTCACTCAGTTTTCTGTACTTTGTACTCCTTGTTATTTCGGGTTGTTTTCACTCTGGCTTCTGATCGTTCAGATTTAAAAGTAAATAAATAAATAAATTTAAAAAAAATAATAATTCAGATAAATCACACTATCCTAACCGGGAATTTGACAGTGGTTGGATGAAAAGCAGAAATATATACCATTCCGACAGCCTATTAGTTTGTGCACGATCCATCGCACCTGACTTTGTGCACCATTAAAAGACTTGTATTCGACTAATCATATCTTCTGCTCCATGAAGCACATATTCATGCTCAGTAGTACATATATGGTTCTGGAAAACATTTACATTGGACTAAAATGCGTTAATTTTCAATGGGAATATATACTGCTACAACAGTAGCCTCGTGCATCCCAAATGTGTTTCACATTAACATGTTAATATAACTTGATAGTCATTATACCCTTTTGAAAAAATGTTTTTAGTGGTAGTTCACTATAGGCCCCTGTAGCACTGCCTGAACTTTTGTGTTAATGACCCCCCCCTGTATTTTCGCTTACACTTGAAGTAGTTTTAAAACCAGTATTTTACTGACTTTTACTAGAGTAAAAAGCTTCAACTTCTACGGCCGTCTTTTTTTTTTTTTAAACTCTAGTGTCTACCTAAGTAACAAATACTTTTAACGCCTCTGATTGTCTGAAATCTGAAAATAAGTTTATACAGCGTACAATGTATATTAATCCATAAAGATCCAAACATCCTCTGGCAAATAAAATTATTTAATACCCGTTTTATATAAATCCTATCACTCCATGTAAATGACTGATAGAAAATATATTTATCTTCTTTTCATGGTCGTCAGATACGACCCATTTGGACATTCATAGGCTCTGTAGTGAATGTGGAAACACAGCCTTCTTGTATAACATTGACTGACCATTAAAACCCATAAATAAATAAATAACTGGGTGGTCAGACTTTTTATGCTCAGTTAGTAATAATATATTTGTTGAAAGTTTGGATTTAAACATTGAATTTACTTAACATTGAGATTAAATACAGGGAATTGAATACAAGAAAACATATAATTAAAAAAAAAAAGTAAAACTACAGAGGATAATGTTAAAATAAATGTTAATAAATCACTTTGGGAACTGCCACAAATGTAGCTCTGGGTTTTATGAGTTTTTTTGAAAATCTCAAAATTTGTCTTTAAACTGAGTTGTCCTTGAATGCAGCGTTACATCCATGAACAGTTTTATTTTCATCTTTTTAGTTGTATCCTAGGCTTGTTGTTTTAATGACTCAGATCTACTATTGTCATTCTGTGTCATCTTGGCATCTTGCTTCTGAAGATTGTGGAAAAAACACGAAACACCAAATTGAGAGTATTCCTCTGCAGATATTTTACTCAACAAAAAGCTGTTTCTTCTTATATTTTAACAGTGAATGTATTTGTCCAGTCATAGTTAGCGTTTAGCATTAGTAAAGAGACTAGATTTGTCTTTGTTAAAAATTATAAGTATTTAATGACGATTTTAAACATGAGAGGTACAGTAGTAGTTTACTCAGTTTCTGTTTTATGTACATATGCATACAAAAATAGGGGTTTTGGCAAAAGAATCCTCTAGTCTTCCCCTAAACTTGGCTTGCATTTGGACATGGGAGGATAAAAAATAAATAAATAATCAGTCTCACATGGCTTTAGTGCAGCTTGTCGAGGAGTTAGTGTTGTGACCTGTGTGACCTGAGCTGGTAGATAATGGCTGAAGCTGCTGGTCTCTTATTGCTTTCTGTCCTTGTCAAGGTTATCGAGACGTTTCTCATCTGCTTCTTATAACATCAGCCAATGTCCAGACACCTGAGCCCCTGACCTCTATGGATACACACACACACACACACACACACACACACACACACACACACACACACACTTGCTCATTTCTTTAGTTGTGAAGCATCAATAACCTGATTAAACACATAATGTTGAATGATGCGCTGTTACTGTGGCAGTGTTTAGCTCAGGTTTGTAATTATTATAGGTTGCTTCTTTTTATTTTATTATTTTTTTACAAGCCACCTTTTTATCGTGTAGAGCTTGTGTCTATGATTGCACTTGGCTTTCAAATATCGCTACAAAATGGTTTGTGACGCTTGTGTTTTGGTAGCCATGTGACCCCCTTCGCTTTTTAACAAATTATTTTTTCTTGTGTATTTAACTCCTCTTTTTTATTTTATTATTATAAAACATGTCAAGGATGTGTAAGGGATGCATTTCAACTTTATTATACAGATATTTCAATATATATCCATTTATTAGATTTTTTTTTCCCCATTACATTGATATTGGGGTCATTTTCACATGCTTGAACTAAGTAATTGTGACATTTGTTTAGTTCTATTTCTCTGCTGTGTCGTCTCCACTGATTTGGGTCAGCAGTGAGTCTGGTCAGAGTATCCCAGTACGAGCAGATATCCAGTGTATACAGCCAACGCTGCCTCTTGTCTGCACTGACGTAGTGCTTGTCTGCTGTTGTGAGAACAGTTTATTTTTGTTACTGGGATATCAAACACAAGTTGTGAATGTAGTCATGTATTGTTTTTCGGAAGAAAAATTAGGTGCATCCTTGGGACGCATTGATGGAGTTTACTGTCATTGTTACTGTCAGTGGTGCGGGACCGGTACTTATCAACATCACTGCAGCTCCATGTGTATGGAGTTGCAGATATGACCTAAATGGGTCATATCTGCTGATCATGAAAAGATGAGCTACACTTACATGTATTGGTGGGAATAGTGGATCACCTGGTATTCAACGGGTTAGATCAGAAGATGGTTTTAGTAAAGATATTTTTGGAGTTTTATGCTACAACAGGTATTTTCTATTAGGGATTTAGCCACAGTTTTAGGTAGGGAGACTTATTTTACTCATCTAAGACTCTGGTTGGGTACCGAAAGTCCGTATAGTTATGGACCGGGGCAAACATGAATGGGAATAACCAGACTGGAATATAACATGAATTTTGGTACCACACATGTATGCATATGATGTTTAATTATGCCCGCTGTCCACTGTTAACAGAATTGCACACATGTAGCAGTGCAGACGTTGACATGTCAAAGGCGAAATGGTTGCACGAATAGCTCTAGCTCATGAGAAGGTCCAGATTCTTCCAAATGCAACAGGTGTCTAAAGACATTCCTGCCTTTACATGCAAAGGCAGGAATGGGTCTGATTTAATGAAGCACTTGGTGACGCACCGTATTTACCTTAAAGCAGAAGCTGTACCATGTTTGAAAGCTTGTGTGATGAGCTCAGTAGTTCTAGCACTATGCTAATAGCACATCAGAAATGGAAAATACCCAGTGTTGGAGTGACAGGCCCAAGCTATAAATATTCAGATGTGAAGATACTGGACCATGACAGTGCCAGCAAGACTCATTTTAATGTAGACTACAAATATTACTAAGTAACTGGTGTCTGTGAATTCCTCAACTAGTGACATGACCTATTTTGCTAACTTAATAATAATAGGTTTAATTATTGGTGGCTAGGGATGTTAACCAATGATCATTTGACTGATGGTTGACTGCATCGACATTGTCTGGTCATAATTTTTCTGTCGCTGCTTAAAAAAAGAAAGCCACCCTGCATCTGACGTTCCACTGCACCAACTCTTTAGTATTGTAGTGTAGGTTATAAAGAGGAAGCTTCGTTATCTCTCCATAGCATATCTTTGAACACTAGCAATACAAGATAATAGGAAATGCAGAGCTCTATTAATCTATATGGTACGCCCATTTCGCGCCAGTTTAGAATGTTTCCTCAAGACCTAAACAAAACACAAAGGTAACATGAGGTAATAGAACTTGACAGCAGTTGTTATCCATGTGACAGACCTACTTTTAAAATGACATGACAGGTGGGCGACGGCAACAGGAGTTTGTACAGTACTGATGCAGGCTGGTGGACATGTTTTTTTCCCAATGATATTTAGCAGCACAATTTCCTGTAACATCTGTTTTCTCTGTGTGACGGTTTAAAATCAGCTTTAAACATAACATCGCTCGACATCGCAGTGTAACTCGTGTTTAAAAAGCTAAGTGAGCACACCGCGGTATGTACATGGCTGCGAGTGTTTTCTTTTCTCAGTGACTGACTTCAACTAGTTAATGAGGCTTGGTAATCAGCCAAGATTTTTTTCATTTATTTATTTATTTATTTTTTACAAATTTCGCCCTTCCTAGTGGTGGCAGAGGTGGTCTCAGTTTGTACATTTCTCACAGACTAGTTCAGTAAATCATTGGTAAAATTTTAATGTTACGGTTCAATTGCCTATGTCTCTGGTCGTAATTTTTTTTAATTTTTTAATAGTACTGATTAAATACCATTTTGAAAGTACCCATTTTGTATAGGAATCAAATTAAAACCTTTCAGTACCAAACCCTACCAAAGATGCAGTGCTAATGTTGTGCTTCTGTTTTCCCCCTTGGTGCTCGCTGCAGGATATTGTCATCCGTTGGTTATCCATCCATCTGTGCAAAAACTTTGGCGTAGACGAAAGCCTGAGGGTTTTCAAGTGCAGTCACATTGTCTGTGTGCTACACATCATTAGTCTCATAGCATTATAATTTTTTTCACTTCTTAACCACTTAGCCATAGCCATTTTTATGCTACAAGGCTAATAATATGTGACATCTAAAAAACATATTTGAGTTGTTAAGGGTTTTTACTTGTGGTTCATCCAGTCTTTGTTCAGTCAATTTTCTTAGTATTATTCTAGGTAAGGACGACATGGACAACACTGAGCCTGTTTACATGCACATCAATACTCAGATTAGTATCTGATATGTGGAGTTAACGGGTTATTCAAGGGATCATGCAAACAGGGTAATCAATAATCTTCATCAGATAATGACTAATCTGATTATAAGAAATCTGATTAAAATACCTACATTTCTCCTCTGTACTGTCTTCCTGCATGTATACAGGATCCTTTGACTTATTTAGTTCTTGTACATCTGTGCACATGTACACATAATATCATAGAAATCTGGAGTTACGTAACCAAACATGAACAGATGAAAAAAGCAGGAAGTGTGATTCTGCCATCGCTATGCAACTATGTCCTCCGAAAGAAATCGGATAATGACCTGGAGTGTTTAAGTGTGCCGGAGTGTATTACCAGTGTAACGTAGACCAGAATGACCAGTATTACCAGTTTACCCTTTATGGTTGGAAAAACAATATTGTATCATTTTATTATTTAGATGTGTGTTGATTAGAAACGCATGTAGCTTCAGAAAACATTAAAGTTTGGTTAAATAAAAATAAATGGAGTGTTTGGAAATGAAAAGGACATATTTTAAATTGCAAAGTGGAGAATTTGTTTACGGAGGACTCAAACGTTTACTTGACCCTGAAGTGAGTGTTAACATAAACGTTTGTGTAGCTGCTGCCCTTTGTAACACCAGTATAGTATCAGACAACAACAAACAACAACCATCAAAATCTTTAGATTCTTTAGCATTACCTTTTCGGTTTTATATATCTCATGAAACCAGTAATACCAGACATGCAGTGAGCGATAACTATGTCCAAAAATACATTACCTTAACTTACCTAACTTACCTTCTGCTATGTTAGCTAATGTTAACGTTAACATAATGCATAGCCTAGCTTATAAGGCTAAGCAGTGCCTAGTTTTACAGTTAACTTACCCAGATGAATGATGCCTTTTCCCTTGAATATTGTAACAAAATAAAGACGCCTGGACTCTGCTGAGACCAAGAACCATATTTGGCAAGACCAGTGGCTGAGACAAGTCAGTCAATACCAACTAGTCCGACGCCATAAAAAAAACGACTCGAGTCCAAGATCAGACTCGCTGCTATAAACTAAATTTGGTATGTGGTCAAACAGTTTTGCTGCTAGACTGTAAACAAACCGAACCAAAAATAGTACCCCTTCCTTGTACTTTTTGGAGGTTGAGCTAATAAACAGGCACTAAAATTTGAATTGCTTTGTATAACATTGTATTTTATGGGTAATTTTACATCATGTATTTAATACTTGCAGCCAGTAAGTCGTTTGTTTTGTTTTTTTTCCCAAAATGGCAGCTGGTCATTGACTCTGTTATGTATCATAAATATATACATGCACCCAATGGTATTTATTTACAATCAGTGTCAAGTACAGTGGAACTACTTTGACACGCTTGATATGTCGCATATTTGTGTGAGAGTAGGGCTCGATGTAATTGAAGTGCCAAAAGCAAAATGAGATGGGTTGTTTGAGACCGGCGCTGAGTGATGTAAAACGGGCTAGTGCAGTTCGTATGTACTTGTATTAGAGCTGTAATCAATTATTCATGTGACTCACTGAGCAAAAAGGCTAACATTTACTTCTAAAAATGTGACCCTTTTCAACTCTTACGTCTTTCACCAATCAATAGAATGTTGAAGGGTTAGTTTCTGGACAAGTTGATTTTTATAGAACATTTTGAATGATGCACAGTGCTGTACAAGGATACAAGTAAAATGACAAGATGTATTAAAACTGAACAAAATATAGAGGATAAGATATAGTAAAATTGATCATAGATGCACAATAATAGTTTAAATGCATATCTAAAAAGAAATCAACAACCAGAAGAATAAACGAGGCATAACTTATATTGAAATAGTTAATAGTTAATTATAAATCATAATTGGTAATGTTACGTTTTGACGTGTAAATAAAAGGAAAAGGCAGTCGAGTTGCCATCTACATAATTTCTTACAAACTGGGTGAGTAAACATTTACACAAACTAATACAATAATAATAATTTATTTTTTTTAATTGTGAATACATTTCAATTTCACATTGGAAAGAACTAATAGAAACCTGTGGCAAAGCAATAATTGTAATAATTAGTAGCTTGTTATAGTATAATATGCTCAATATGTGTTGATGGATGGATAGATGTATTGCTTCATCGAAGTATCTATAAATTAAATTCTTCCTGACCCCTTTTCTCTTTGATGTCTCTTGGTTGTTCTCAAATCTATTTAATGTTGTTGGTGCTGATATTTAAAATAATTAACAAAAACAGTTTTTATTTAATGCATATAAACTAAGTGCTACTTTAGTGGCAATTCCTAAATAAATGTTTCTTTCCATTGAACCTGAAGTGACTTGTCACCATTGATTATATTATCTCTTGTATTTTGTGTATTCAGTGAAACCAGGTCAATCTGGGTGTCTTTCTATATTTAATTCACTGATCATATGTTACTAATAGCTCAGATTAAAGTTGAGTTTTGTTTTTTTTGGCTCAACCGGACGAAGTCTTTCCATCAACAATTAACTAAAATGGTCTGATGATCTATTGAATGCCTCCCTTTTGTTAAGACATCACAACTGTGAGGGTCATCAGCACTATCTTTTATTATTAAAAAGCACAAAAACTGAAAAGTGAGCTTTTTCAGCAAATATATTAACTGAATAAAGATGAAGTGTCTCCATCCACTGTCGTCAAACAAACTAATTGGCGTTTATTGTTTGATAAAGGTTGTAGAGGGTGTTTCCACATCCAAATGGCTAATATCTAATGAATATGGAAACTGAAACTCCATTATACACCAATTATTGATATGATTCAACATCAAAAGGTATTAAAAATAATAAATTATGGGTTGGTTTTAGTTAGCAGTGGATGTTTGGGGCTTAGCGTGTTAAAATATGTGGAAATTAAAATCAATATGCAGCTGACAAGGACATATAGGCAGTAGATGTACAGAATCGGGTTCATATTTTTATGTGTAATCGTATTACCAGTCAATGGCCAGTGTAGAATCTGCAGACTTGACACGCCGTTCCCAAAAAATTAGCCCAGATAAAGTAGTATTTTTTTTCTCTGCTAAAGCTTAGTGTGGTGTGAAAAACTGACTTGATAATCAGTTGAGGGAAAAATTAGGCCCTTAATGTTATTCTGAGCCTCGGAGTCATTTCTCAGGAATGATTTTCTGATTTCAGCGCTACATAAACCCTATCCCCTCCAGACTGTGTTGCTTTTGTCTCTCCCTCGGCCCTGTGGCAATGGATTTAAGCCAGCCTACATCTGTGTACTGGTGCTGCATGTGATGTTAAGTAATCACCAGAGAGATGCTCCTTTTTCCCTTTAAGTGTTGGAGCTGTTGCAGCAGTTTAGTCTTTTCGTCATTTTTCCTACAACTATTGGCTGCACTCGTCTTCAGCGTAAGCCGAGGCACGTGTTGGCGAAGTCAAATGAGCGTGTGTCTCCTGCTCTGTAATGACATCTGAAAGTGAAAGCAGACTAGGCTCGATAAAGTGTTCCGGCTTATTAGCAGGGCTCGTATGGGTGCTTCAAATCTCGGAACATGCTCAGATTTTTATCATTGCGATTTCAAGCTCTGGAAACAGCTGAAATTTTAGTTTAAAGGTGTCGTTCCATCATTATTTCATTAATATTGTTGTGTTCTCCATTGCTATTGAATTCATTGTGTGTAGGTTCTATTAAAAAAAAAAACATTTTTGCTTTGTTTCCAGCTGATTTTTCACGGTAGAAAAATAACATGAGGTACAGGTACTTCCTCATACATGTCCATGGCGTGGTGACAAGGTGTCTCTGATTGGCTCTGAATGCGTGAAGGAACACTCCCCCTCCTCTCTCGCTCTCTGTGTGTTTACCTTTACCAGAGTATCACTCAGCTAGGTTTCATACCATTGCTTGTTATGAAGACGTGCAGGAAAAAAACAAAAAAACAGGCATGTGAACCAGTTTGCTCGGCCATATTTTTCCAGTTTGTGCAGCAGCTACTGTGGCGCCGTCTTCTCTGGTAGATGCTAATGCTACTTAAGATTTGCTACAATGGGGGACACCCCACGTGGGTGACGGTAAAGTACGTCTGACATCAAATGGACCAGCTTTTTCTGGGTCCCTGGTTCCTTTTGTTGTTTTGTGTGAATGCGGTATGCAGCCAGTGGAGATGATGAACCACCGTCAACGGCAGCATGTGTTGGTAACTCGGGGTGACTCATCAGATTCCAAAAGGAGCGTGGAAAAGTAGTTTTTGGTGGAATGACACCTTTAAGTCCTTGTAATTATGACTCTGTGATGGGATTTAAAAAAAAAAAAAAAACTCTGCCAGGATAGATGCCAAGTCAAAGCTACTTCATCTTGAAAACTAAAATTGACAAAAGCAAATTTCCAGATGTTCTCAGGTTGACTCAAAGTTTATTTATTTTGAACTTTGTCTCAGTACAAGTGCTATTAGAAGGTGGCTTACTTTGTTTTAGATGAAACTTTGTGTTCTCCTTGAATTTCTAGACCTTTGGCTTTTATGAGACACTTTTAGCCGTTTGTAGCATAATGCACTGTGCGTCAAAGTGCAAAAAAATAAACACTAGTATGTATTTTAAGTCCGGGTTTGTGCTGGGAAAACTTGAAAATAACCCCTTAAAAGGACTTGAAAGTCCTTGAATCTGATCTTGAAAATGTCCACATACTAGGGAATATGATTGATTAATTTTCAATATGAACACTGTCAGTTTAGATGGTAAGTCAAAATTGCTTACAGAAAGGTGATGAATCTTGAAAAACAATTATCAAAAAAGTCAATTACCAGGTCCTCCGAGGTAGATTCAAGGTTAAAATAAAATAATAATATTTACCTCGGTACCAGTGTGTCTGAAGAACACTAAGTGACTCCTCTTTTGTTTGGCTGAAACTTTGCATTATTGATTAATTTCTTGACTTCTTGGTGTTGTGAGGTTTATAGCATAATACAAAACACATTGTGATAAAAAGAAGAAAATCTTGAATATATGTATCCCTGTGGACATGCATTCAAGGTGCTATGCTGGAAAAATTTTGCAATGATCCTTAAAAGTTCGTGAAGTCTTTAAATTTGACCTACAACAAATGTGTATTAAGATTGAATGTGATTTATGTATTTTTTATTATTACCAGGTGCTCCAAGGTTGATTCGACGTACACGTTTTATCTTAATGTTTATCTTGGTGCAAGTGTGTGTGAATGCCGAGTGGCTGAAACTTTATTCTTATTTAATGTCTACACTCTTTATGGAACATAATTTTAGATGTTTTTTTAAACAAGGTTTATTTTCATTTTTTAAATATAAAACATTAATTTGACAATGTGATCATCTGGATATGGCCTTACTCCTATTCACTACCCACTGATGCTTACAAAATTATTTATATATATATATAATTTAAATAATTAAATAAAAAGACACAGAAAAAAAAATGCAATAAAATTTAAAAACAAAAAAAAAAGGTTAAGTGAAGGGGGTGGGGCAAGGGGAGAGGGTGCTGGTGAGGAGACGGGGAGTAAGGTCAAGCCAGTATCAGAGGGTCTCGCTCCTTGACATATTCTAGAAGGGAATTCTATGTAGAATAGAATTTAGCCACAGAAGCTCTCATAGTGTCTACTTTTCTCCAGCTTAAGTGACTGCATTGTCTCTCAGCCAGTGGGCAAGGGTAGGTGGGGTGGGGTGGTCTGCTTCCATTTTAACAGTTAGATGTTTATAGCATAATACAGTCCTCGAGATAAAGTGTGTGTTTGGGGGGGCGACTAAATCATGTATTTTACCCCAGTGATAAGGTGCTGAGCTGTATAAATTTGACAGTAACCTTTAAAAGTGCCTGAAAAGTCCTACAATTTGACCTAGAAAAAACATGTACGGCTCCGAATGTGATTTATTTATTTTTAATATGTACTCTGCAAGGTTAGATGCCTTGTCAAAGCTCCTTACATCGGTGATATGTTTTGAAAACTAAAGCTACGTTTGAAAGAGAGAAAAAACTGCTATGTGAAAACCTTGGAGAGAAAAAAAAAGGGTGCAAACCCTGTATTAGACGTTCTGTGAGCCGTTTACACTATAAGGGTGAAGCCTGTCTGCATACTTCACATCATTTAGAGTCTGACGGGCCGTTTACACTGGAGGTGTAATGTTTCACCAGCTCTGTTCAAAGGATCTACATGTTTCTCCTGGCTATAACCGTCCCTGAGATGCAAGGTGAAATGAAGTTTACGAACCTTGGTTGATCACTACAGTTAACCACCCAGGAGAGCAGTGACTCACGGTGCCAAGCTGCAGAAAGCATGGATGCATATACCTCCGGGTATTAAGATGCACATTAAAACCACTGGAATCACAACGCTGCAGGCACAGTGCAAGACTTAATAGCCATTTTATATTTCCTTATGTCTCCTTGTGCAGTGTTGTTTTCTAAAACCGATGCTAAATTAGTTTACAGCTGCAGTGTTTAAACTTGCCTGTTATTTTATTGTATTTTTTTCTCATTATAAAGTGTCATTTAAGAAATATCCTTCTGAACCACAGATGGACAGTTTCTGATAAGTGTATTTCTAGCCACAATTCTCACTTGTACCTTGGTTACATCTGAGTTGTGTGTGTGTGTGCAGACGCAGACGGCTTCTGCTTTGAATTGATCCAAAGTTGGCGATAAAACCCAAGTTGCTTATGCTCTGTATTAATATGCTGAAGCTGCTCGAGCTGCTGAACTTGACCAGCAGTGGAATTGCGGAGAGACCCAGCAGTGTGGGTGGAGGAAATTGAATTGCCTCTGTGCACATAGAGTGGGTGTCAATCTATTGTACATTTTAGAGATAAACTGTAGAGGGAGGGGGGAGACACATGGAGCTTCAGCTTCTGCTACTGTCGGAGATGAGCTGGTGAAGGCAGAGCAATTGCCTGTCATTTTTAATTCAAGACACGTTTGTCAAAGACTTGGTCTGAGGATTTACTGTAGGTTGTAAAACTAATTTGTGGCTTTCGTTTTGGGCTCTTGACCCCTTTCTGTGCCACATAATGTCATATGCCACTGTTTGTTTTTGTGCCTTGTTTCATAATTTTGCATGGGTGTCGCTCATTTTTCATATTAACCCTAAGATCTACCATCAACCAAACTCACGTGGACACAGTCAGGGGACTATGGAAATGTTGGGTAAAAGAAAACAACAACTTTAAAATAGACTTATTTAGTCATTTGTAGCTGATGTGTAACTGTTTGGGAGTTGTAAAATCAACTTTACAGTTTCTAAATTAACACTTGCAGAAAAGATTTAGACCATCAAGTCATCATAACATGGGTTATACAATCCAGTACGAACTCCTGCGTGTATCATGTGACTAAAACCGATATAAAAGAAAACATGGAATAAATGAAAGCAATGTCTTATCAGTACAGTGTCATAGATATTGGTGTGAGAACTGAAGTGAATATTCTTAAATTAAACTATTATATGTGTTCAAACCAGTGTACCTTTAGTTGAAAATGAACAAGAAATGAAGGAAAAACTAGACTGGTCTATTTTTTTTTTCTACAACTGTATATTTTACATTCATTTACATTTTTGTCTGATACTTTACTTGACCAAGAGAGTATTATTTTATTGCAACCTTCTTGATCATAAGTTTGAAAAATTTTTTATACTTATTTACTCCAAGCATGGTATTGGGATATTAAATAATTTGTGCTTGACACGTATGCACAATTATACCATAATCACTTTACCCTACGTAACCAGACTTCCTTTCATTCCTTGAAAGTAATTTTTTTTCACCAAAATTACAGGAGCTTCAGTCAATATACCTGTCACTCTTGTAATATCCTTTTTTGTTAGGAATTTCTTCAGTACATCAAAATTTGCCAATTATTTTTTACTTTACCCTGCATAACAGAAGTGGGATTTTTAAGATTTCAGTGAAAATGGCTTAAATTAACAAATGTCCTTGCATGGTATTTGTACATTTGAGTACTATGTATAAAAGCTTTTCATCCATCCACACATACATGCTAAGTAAATGTAAGCAGACTCATTATCTGAACAATTGACCTAGAAAACAGGCATGTTTGACCAAGCCCATGTAAACTGTTTAATAGATGTTGATCCACTAATCCCATTGATGCACATAAATAATTGGTGTAAAAATGCAATTTTTCATGTCGACTATAGACAAGGGCACGGTACTTCCTTCCATATATAGTAGAGAACAACCTTTGACTTTCACACCTACAGGCTGTTTAGATTGACCAATAGATAGGTTTCAGCCACATGACTGTGATAATGTCACAATTTCAGCTGGAGGGCAGGAAGTAACCATGGAGGATGCTGTATGGGGGAAACCATTGAAAAGAGTTTATTGTACAGATTTAGATCCACTGTCGAAATAGAAATGCATAGTTAGTTAAAAATGTATTGGACATGACTTGTATCTTATGAAAATCAATTTCGACAGAACCCAAAGATTTGCCAACAATCTCTGCTGTTGATATTACGAACTACCTGGTCCTGCAGACATCTTACTACACCAGCAGCAGATGAAAGTGTAGAAAAGATTGGAGCCATAGAGCTTTTATGTCAGCGGGTGGGTCCATAACCTCGGTACCAAAAGGCTCAGTGATAACTATCATTTGGTCTTCGCCAGTGTGAGTTTTATTTGTAAAGATGCGACGTCAAGATGTATTGCATGTTTGTTTACATTCGACGCTACTGCTAGCTGCTAACAGTAGCGACTAATGTCAACAAACATGTAACACATCTTGATGTGTCTAGGTAAACCACGCTACAGCAGTGTAAATAAACGTTTAACCACAACATAATGATGTATAGCACAACCACAAGAAAAGCTAGCTTTGGAACATGCCTTTGACAAAGTGGGCGCTGCAGACATGAGTATTAGCATTAGCAGACTGCTCCTCACGACTGCAAACGTAGATTTAAAATCTACTTTTTCCAGTGTTTTTCTGTGAGCTTTTGCCATAACTCACCTTTGCAAATGGAATTCTTTGACACTCTAAAAAAAATCGCTTTTCCTTCTCTTGGTTAGAACGATTGGTGCAGCCATAATCTGCAATAGACATTTTCCCCCCAAAAAATCACCTGGCTTCACTTCCTGCCCTCTGTCTGAAAATGGCATGCAGACTATATAGCAATGTGACGTCATGCTTGTTAATAACGGCTAATTGTGCTCTTGTCTACTACAGTGGAATAATTTTGCTTTTATTTTCTGCACTTCACAGCATTTAGCTAATAAGCCTTTTTTCAGCAAAGGGATTACTTATCATGTGCTATTTTTATGTTTTCTTAACCTATAAAGACACAAATAACCACCAGGCAACCAAAACTATTTACTGATGTCAATGTTTAAAACCTGTTGATCCAGTATTCTTACCAATACATCGAAATAACTGGCGTAGAATGTTTTTTTTTTTTTCCATCTTTTCATGGTCATCAGATATGACCCATTTGGATATTCAGAGGCTCTGTTGTTACCATAGAAACAGTCATCTTCTACAACATTTATTGACCAGTAAAACCCATGGAGTTGGATCAATGGCAGTGGATGGACACACACTGGGTTTATGTTCATTTAATGATAGATTTTGCCTTGTCAGTTTTGTTTTTGTTAACCTCAATTTTAATGTGAGCTTCAATGAATATCTACATGATTATCAAATTAAATGTTGGAAATTAACTGATTTTTATTGGGGGAAAAACAATAAAGGATAATTTTATAATAAAATTAGATGGAGATAAAGAGCAATTCATACAAACATTCAATTATTCAATACAAAAGTAGCTTTGGTTTCTGGTTAAATTGGCATTTGGTGAATTTTACAAAGCTAACAGGTTTCTCTTTTTTTATGATTGCAGGACAGAGCCTAGGCTATGGATTTGTGAATTATGTGGACCCGAAAGATGCAGAAAAAGCCATCAATACCTTAAATGGCTTGAGACTTCAGACCAAAACCATCAAGGTAAAATGTCGTTGAATGTATAATCTTAATCTTAACATGTGCATATTTTCCCCCTCGTATACAGGAAGCAAACCTCAGAATGTGTTAATTAATTCAACTCAGATGTGTTGCAATTCATGGCCGGTTGCAGAAATGTCCACATATGCTGTTCATGTCTAGCGTACATCTCTGGGTTGGAGGAGAAGCATAATGAGGCTGGAGAAATGTGGGGTGGAAGGGAGCCTATTGTTAATCTGGGCACAGGCGGCTTTGCCTGGGCCTCAAGTAGAGCAGAACTGTTTCTATGGTTGCATGTGCTGTAGCTCTGCTTCATGCCTTTACAGGGAGGTGGCTGCCATTAGCATTCATCAGGCAATGTAGCACTCACTGTGCTCCTGGAAAATCTCATTTGCTTCATATAGTGCAGCAGGATTTGAGGATTGTGGTCAGATTATTAGATGTGATATTTTTTTTCCAACTGTGACCTTACAAGGAGCTAGCCAGATCCATTCTCACATCAGGCAGTGAGGCATTAGAGGAAGTGTCTGTGGGCAAAAATGTATTTGGTGAATTTGTGAAAATTCAGGTTTCAACGGCAGCAAATTTGTCTGCTGTACGCTTGATTATTTCTGTATTTTACATTTAAATATTACATTGACGGGATGATGTAGCGTGTTATGAGCCATACCGCTTCATTTCCACAAATCAAACAAAACCTCGCTCAAGCTCTCAGCTCACACCTCAGAAAGTAGAACATGGGAGCATTTATATATATATTTATATATATAAATATATATATATCGCACTTCCCAAATTCTCTGGCTGCTCTGTCAGAAGTGCAAATAAACCCCACTGAGGTAGAGGAATATACTTTGCAAATATTAGCATCAAATGAAGTGTGAAGGTGAGTCTGGATGAGAAGCAGCGAGGGAGCCTGGGCTTTCACGTTCACTTTGTCAGCTTTCCCTTCAGGCCAGAAATAGGCTAAAGTTTTAACACAGGATGACCAAGTGGAGCTCTTATCGATACGAGAACACAAGAAGCAATCCTCCATGAAGGGTGAATGAAATTCCTTAGGATACAATCTATTGTGTAAGATGGCAGGGAAGGGGAAAAAAACTAGGTCTGATACCATTTAACTTCTCTGACACTGTAATTAAATACAGCTCTGGTGCGATTTCAGGTAATTGACAGTCGAGTCACAGGAACCTGCAGCCACCAGACGGCGGGAATAACAAGATACAGCAGACTCTGCACTGTTTCTTTTCTCCCTGTTCTCAGTGTCTGTGATTCGCTCATTTAGTCCTCCACAAAATCTTCCTCAAGTCATTTTTACACATCGGCTCCTAAATTTAGGCTGCACTGGTTCCTGCATTTATTGCATAAATGTCTACTTGACTGAAAATGGGATGGTGCACCGAGAAAAATGAATTTATACCTACCCAGGGGTGTAATGATGTATTGATTCAGAGGACCCTGGTATATGACTTTCTGGTCCCCCTCTGTTTTCTATTACTCGGCCATGTTTGTGGACAAATGTTGATTTATGCTGCATATTAAGTAAAAGGTCTGCGGGATCTAAAAATATCCCCTGACTTCAGAGATGGAAGGAAGCGAGATTAAAGAAGCAGCCGCACTACTCCTGTTTTCTCCTTGTGTACGTAGGGATTTTCACCACGTATTGAATTCATTTTTGTTAATGGGAGCCGTCTAGACGGGTTCGGCACTGCACCCATCTGTCATCATCTGATTTGATGGACAGAAAATTGACTTGTTTAGGTTTTTTTGTTTTTGTTTTTGGAGACGGCGTGATTTGTTGATATAGCTAATAAGGGCAATTCTTTGTTTACTCTTGAGGGAGAAAAAATAGGGCAAACAGTAACCAGAGGGATGGTTACAGTGGAACAACAGTGGAGGTCGAGCAGTAAAAGCTGATTGTATGGACCCCCCCCCCCCCAAAAGAAAAGGAAAACCCATTTGACACAGATAACATTATTTACATCTAAAATTATGACTTATTTTTTTTATTTTATACACTTAAGATGAGTAGCTGTTAACTGAGCATTGTAAAGTAAATTACATCTTAATTAATAAATCTGGATAGGTTCAATAACAAAGCTAATATTTCTCATCAAAGCCAAAAAAAAAGGGTTTTTATTGTCATTCTTCCAGGAACAATGAAAATCTGTCAAGAAGCTCTCTTTTTAGCAGTAGAAAAACTGTATAAAAATGTTACACACATTATACTGAAAATGTATGTTGAAAAATATTTCTAAAATATTAGTAAATATACCAATATATCTGTGGGTCATTACTGACGACTGACCGTCCCCTCCCCCAATATATCCTTATCGAGGTAAAACTGCCCATTTTATTGTAACATTTATTTGAAGACATATCGCCCAGACCTACTTATGGCTAAAAATTGTACTCAAGTCTGTTTTCGTTTGTGATATCAGCTGTAAACCACTATAACTGGCATGTTTGTACCAGTAATGATGGCTTTTAAAATGATTCCATCACTGCAGTTATTTAGTATCCTTATTTCCATATATCGATCTATGGCTGCGTAAAACTTTACCCATAAACTTTTTTTTTTTTTACCTTATCCAGGCCGACCACTGTGGGCTAATCCACTGCCTTAGACATTGGCCGTTACATCTATCACAGTGTCGATAATTTCACAGAATTAATGAATGAAAGTCAATTACCAGCTGCATTTCTAATGGCTGACATTTGAGCTTGATGCAAGGAAAAGCTGGTTTAATGTATTTAACATAAAACTGTTTGAACTCCCCTTAATTGGCATTTTCTGATCTCAGTCTCTGGGGCTGTTTGTTTTTTTTTTTTTTGGCTGTTTTGCTAAAACATCCTTTGCATAAAGTTACGAGCATCGTGGTATAGTTTTAGAACCAATATTTATTGTGCTTTATGTATATTTTTAGTGAGAATGTATGACTGTCATTTCCATTTGGTGTAATTCTGCTGATAGTGTTTGGACCAGGACATTCTTGAAAAAAGAATGAGCTTTAAAGGTTATATAAACAATTATGCCAAAACAAATTTTCCACAATAAACTTTGTCCATTAAAATGCAAGGACCTTTTTATTTTTCAGCTATTAAAGCAGTATTGCTTTTCTATATTAGTGTAGTAGTAGTTTTTTTAGAGCTGCAGTGATTAATTATTTATGCAAGCGATTAATGTACCAATTATTTTCTTTGATTAAACCATTTGAATCAAGAATTAAATGGAATAAATGTGAAATATACACATTTGAAAATGTACTATCAAAACTATCAAGTTAAGATTAAACTAACACACAATTTTGTGTTGATCCAAGAATGTACATCACAATACGTGATTGTTGGTGGCAGTGAAGCGAAGAAAACAAAGCTTCAGTTCAGGAAAATTGTAATAAAACATTGTTAATTGATGACTTCATCTACAAAACAAGCAAGGTGTCATTAAATATGACCATTGGTATTAAGAAGAGGAATTTAGAAATAAAGGTTTGATTTCAATAACTTTCAAATAGAGGCTTGGGTCACTGCTGCTGAAGAGGGAAGAGAATAGAATAGATCAGAGCAGAATAGAATAACATAGCATTTGTCTGTTTTTACAATGAAATTAGTTAAACTCCGTCATTACAGCAGTATTTACAAACACCAGTGCTACAGAAATAATCCTCGAGCCAATGTAAAAATTGCGAACACTAAAAATAGAATAAGAAAATATAATGGCCTATTAACAATTTAAGAAAGTAACATAAGAATAGAGCTAAGTAGAATAGAAACTAAACTGGATAAAATGAAATAAAGGCCTGGTTCACCATGTATGGAAGCATCAGTGGGTGAATGCACTAGCATGCCTCTAATGTAAACTCTCTGCACCTGTAGGTTTCCTATGCTCGTCCAAGCTCCGCCTCCATCCGAGATGCAAATTTGTATGTCAGCGGTTTGCCGAAAACCATGACCCAGAAAGAGCTGGAGCAACTGTTCTCTCAGTATGGACGCATCATTACCTCACGCATCCTAGTGGACCAGGTGACCGGTGAGTACAACAGCGAAGCCCCTTATTTCACATTATTCTCAGCCAAACGACAGAGACAAGATGGAAGAAAGGCTGGTATGAGGTACCCAAAAATGCAATTTCATTCTCCAGGCGTTCATAAATATGCAGAGACAGAGTGAATATAAAATGGGTGTAAAGTAGCAGGAGTCGACGCTTCATAATTTCCTTTCTCCTCCAATCTGCCTTCTGCCTGCACGTACCGTCTCTACCCCATTCTCTTTCCATCCCAAAGGTGTACATGTAATGCTTGTTTGATGGCAAGAAATGAAATGCATTTAGAACAGTTATATTCTCTATTTCTCAACTGTCATGTGGAAGGCGAACTCTTATGAAACACTAATATACAGAATCTTTCACTGGGACATTTCCCAACGGCCCCGTGTGCTGTTGAAACTCCGAATATTCCTGGAGGCATGCGTTACACGAATGCTTGTCTTTATTTTGCAAACACAACACTGCCTGTTCCTGAAGAATTCATTTCGGGGTTCCCTTTTATTTACACTCGTTGCACTCGCCAGAATTTAAAGCAGCGCTGCAAACTCGCTGTCGGAAATGAACATTAAAACAGCAGATGCAGGACACTTGTCTCTTGTTGTGGACTGACAGGACAGACACCAGTTTGATTGTTAGTACAACATAGACCAGAGAATGTGGTTTTACTGGGAGGGAGGAAAAAAAAAACAAATACTAAACAAACTGTCGTATAGTTGTTTTTAGACCTGCAGCAAACCTATTATTTATATAATCAATCCAATTCACTGTTACTTATAAAGCACAGATTTAAACACACCAGTTTGTAAAGAGCTGTACAATAAAGTAATTGAAATAAGAACATAATAAAATGTAAAATACTGAGATTGGAACATAATAAGTTAATTAAATACAGTCCGCCCCAGATAAAATGTCCATGCACATAAAACCGACATCCTCCACGGTGTGAAAAGCCAAAGAGAAGAGGTGGGTTTAAAGAAGAGTTTTGAAATTATACAGTGAGGAGGTCTGTCTCATGTGCAGCAGCATTTTATTCCATGGTTTAGGAGCTGTGACAGGAAGCACTCGGTCCCCTCTGAGCTTCAGCCTCGTTTAGGGAACAGTCACGAGCTGCTGGTCAGCTGACCTGAGGGATGGGCCTGGTGTGTAGGGGTGCAGTAGAGGATGGAGAGCAGGGGCCTCAAACTCATTTTAATTCAGGGGCCACATTCAGCCTAAAATGGTAGAAAGTGGGCGGGTCCAGTAAAATAATAGAAATAATAGGATAAAAACATATAAATAATGTTGACTTTCAATCTGTAAATAGGATAAAGTCACAAGAAATATCAAGCTAATGTAAGTTATGTTTTAATACAACCTGGTAAATGAGGCAAATGTGGAGAGCACAGGTGTCAAATATCTGGCTCCTGGCCCTAAACTGGCCCTTAAGTGTAAACATTAAACCAAACACATGAACATTCAAGGCTGTTGAACTGGTTTTAGTTTTGGAGCCACATACAGAACAATATGAAGTTGTTCAGGTCAGTTATTTTTATTTCAGCAGTTCATCTTAGAAATAAATAAAATACTGAACAAATGACAAAATAAGGATTTCACAGTCACCATTCAAAAGGAGTAGGCTGAAGTTAAGAGAACGTATAAACATCCTACCCCTCATTTAACAGTTTTACATTACAACAATATTTTATAAATTTCATTTACATCACTCATTTCAACGTCCATCTTGACCATATGTCTGCTTTAAAACTGAACCTCCTGCATTATTGCAATTGGTCCATTTTTGCAGCATATATATATATATATATATATATATATATATATATATATATATATATATATATATATTTTTTTATTTTTTTTTATTTTTATGGACATACGCTTTATAATAAAGAAAAAAAACAAAGAGCTTCCTACACTTTTGTCAGTAAGGTAAATGTAATGGTTTCCTAAAGTGTCATCTGTTTATTGCTTTGCATATTTATGCAGAAGGAAACGTTTATAAAGCTTTTTGAATTTAGTATAAAATAATAATAGCACAATAACGTATAAATGATGATGTAGTCTAAATGGGGTCGAGTAAAAACATAAAATATGAAGGAAAAATAAAAAAGAAATACACAGTGAATTAACCTCTTTGTTAGTGATGTCGATGTACATTCATATTTATTATATTCGTGGATTTTCTCTCATATTTATTATATTCTCTTGTTTTTGATGCTGCTCATCTTGGATGTGAAGTGTTTTTGTGCAGTTTTTCTCTCACTGCGTTTCTGGGTGTGAATGGAATTTGGTTTTGGATCTTGGTTTATTTCCAGAGCTGATCTTTTTTAGACTTTGGAGCAAGTAGAAGACATGTCGAAAGACTTGTGTAGAAGATGAATTCCAGTTTTTTGTGGAAATTTAGATATATTTTTTATTTACTACATGTTAAATAACATCAATTAGACTTGGTCTTTTTTCAATTGTTCCATGGTTGATGATAAATACTTGACGTGTTTATATTGACAGCTGCATCTGTCAGTATGTTTGATTGAATTTTATTTATCCTTTATTTTATGATGAAATCCTTGGATGTTGGATAATGGGTTTTTGATTCTGTTGGGTTTCTGTAAATTGGTTTAAGAGACTGAGATAACTTCTGTTGTGAATTGACTCTATATAAATAAAATCAGATTGGAGCTTTTACGAGGGGGACGTGGCTAATATAACAATAATAAAACTAATGACGATATTAAATGCTTAAAGGAAGTCAGCCATTTTGAATTTTGCTACAATTTTCACACAACTATTTTAACGGAACTTCTAGAGATTAAATATATAGGTGTTTTTTTTTAATGATGTTTACAACTTGTGTTGCACTGATCGATCAGGTGCCGATCATAATTGGGCGATATTGCCTAGAAATAGCCTGATCGGTAATCGGAAAAATATGCTGATTAAAAAGCCGATCCCCTAACGTAAATTACTAGCAACCATTTTCAAACTTGCAAACATGCCACAGAACAGGTGCGTCTGGTCTCGACTGTTTCTGTACTTTTAAAAATATAGTTAGTTAATTAATAGTCAAAGTTTGGGACCATTTTACGCTGCGTAAGACAGACAACAGTGTGTCCATGGCTAAATAGCATTAGCATTAGCCTAGCACTGCCTTATTTACTACAACACTTGAACGCATCCACACTTCAACGGCACTTTGTCAAAGCAGACTCAGAGCTTGTTTTGCTAGCTGAGGCTACATGCTAACAGATGCTAGTACTCATCAGTGTATTTTAGCAAATGTACCAAGGTAGTGTAATTATTAGACGACAACTGCTTCACACATCCAGGCGCGTGCACACACAACTCAAAACATTTCAGTCTTCTCCCATCCTCATTTATTGATTACTGTAACTATCCATACCTAGATGAAAGGTATTTAAAATTCCTTCTGTGATCGGCGATTGGTATCAGTGATCGGGCCAAAAAAATTGCTCACTATTTACAACCTACTTGATACTATGTGCATTATATACTTGTTTTTAGTTAAATTATAGAGTATTTAAGATTAAGGTCTTGATCTCATTTTTAAAAATCTTTTAATCTTTTCTCTTAATTCAGTCAAATTTTCTCTCTTTGTTTTGTGTAAAAACAAAAACCTGAAATATCATTGCTGTATTTGGGTCTACTGCACAATGCTGATGTTTACGCGTTATGGTTTTCTTTCTGTGTTTACACAAATTTGGACATTTGATATAGAAAATATATAATATTTTTAAAATGCAAATAAAAACCCCATGTCTACGTCAAATTGCACTACTCACTAATCACTGTACATATTGAATAGGCACCAGTATATAATGCTAATGGGTAATGTGTAACATACTGATTGTTGCTGTAGTAACTGTACGGTGAACTTTTCATATTGTTTCATTGATAACATTACTCAAGGAGGGAACTATTGAATTTATAACTGTTTAAGTTGTACAGATCATTTTTGCACAGATACGCTACAACTGATTATTGTACTGTTAATTATTATTATTATTATTATTATTATTCCCACTTTATATTGTATATAGCCAAATGCCTCTCTATTTAATTCCTGTAAATATTTTTTACATTTTATAATGTTCTTTGTCCTAATACTCCACAAGCACAACCGCTAATGCCTGTACTGCTGCAACAACAAAATTTCCAGATTTTGGGATGAATAAAGTACTTCTATCTATACTAAAAAACAGTATATTTAAGTAATACCAGCCTTAATATGTGATTATTTCAAACAAAAAATGTCATGGTCACATCAGTGTTTTACTAGTTTTAAAGCAAATTGTGGTGAAAGTTGCAAAAAAAAAACCTTTAATTTTAGTGGAATCTAGTTTTCAGGGATTTCAAATATTTTAATAAATGACATATTATGTTTAGTTAGTGATGTGTTTTGCAGAAAATGTCAGTTTTGTCTATTTTGATGGAATAACCTTTTCATTTACTCTGAGCTTTAATGAACATCTACATGATAATTTAATTAAATATAGAAACATGCCTGAAAAACATGGCAGATACAATAATAAATGGTGACAAATGACTTAACCCTTGTGCGGTCCTTCGGGTCAAAGTGACCCGGTGGCTCACAAATGTAGCTTTTTATACGTACTGTATAGTGCCATTGCTTACTACTGAAAACAGTAAAATATCCTTGGGGGGTGGGGTGATGAGTCTATGGAACTGAACTTTGGAATCTGGCTCTTTAAGACCCGATTGTAGTACACAGCCTTTTACGAAGGACCGCACAAGGGTTAAGAAAGGTTAGATGTAGAGAGAAATGATCTAAGTTCTAGGTATCGAAAATGATTACAAAACAAGCCGTTTTATCTCAAGGAGATCATATTCAGTTTATTTTATTTGTACATTTTTTACATTAATACACCACACTTTTTTTATTACTCCCATAAAGTTGGGACAAATTAACAATACAGTGTGAAATCATTTATTGCTTCAATATTTAGGGAGTTTTGAACGCCTACCCAATCGGGGAATCGTAGAAAAATACATGGGAAAGAATGCAGATGATGATATTATAATAAATGATGACAAATAAATCCTTTGTCAGTTGTGACAGACATAATTGTGTGTGTTCACAGGTTAACTTGCCCTGGAACACTTTTAACTCTAGTATAAATGTCATGTGTGGGTGAATTCCACCGGCGTCTAAGCCACGAACCTGTCTGCGTCTCACCACCAGGTGTTTCCAGAGGCGTCGGCTTCATCCGCTTTGACCGGCGAGTCGAGGCCGAGGAGGCCATCAAGGGCCTGAACTGCCAGAAGCCGCCTGGCGCCACCGAACCCATCACGGTCAAGTTCGCTAACAACCCGAGCCAGAAGACGAGCCAGGCCCTGCTGTCCCAGCTGTATCAGTCTCCCAATCGAAGGTACCCAGGACCCCTCGCACAGCAGGCACAGCGCTTCAGGTAACAGGGGCACACCAAAATAATCAGTGCTACGCTGTGCTAATACTGCTAGTGATGATCCATCTGAACAACCTCCAAACATACAGCCCCTCGGCCAAAACCCACCCCATGAAACTGAAGGTGTTAATAACCAAGGATGTCCACATAATTTCAGTTCAGGGGCCACATTTAGCCCAGTTTGATCTCACTGGGGTTGGAACAGTAAACTATCATCATAATAATGGTCACTGTTGCTGTGGAAACGTCTTATGTAGAACTCTGCAGCTAGGTTATTAACCAGAACTAAGAAGACAGAGCATATTACTCCAGTGTTGGTTTCCCTACACTGGCTGCAGTGACTTATAGAAGTGATTTTAAGATGCTACTCCTCACTAATAAAGCTCTAAATGGAACCGGGCCCAGTTACATTGCAGAATTACTGATTAATTACCGGTATGTACAAACTAGAACACCGAGGTCATCAAATGCAGGGCTACTCACGAATCCCAGAAATATTACAAAGAAAATGGGGGGTGCAGCCTTCACTACCTACGCACCGAAGTTATGGAATACAATTGTAAAAGACATTAAAGCCAGTTCACTGAATATACTTATTACCAGATTAAAAACATTTGTATTGTATTTTATATTGTTTATTGTATTCCAACTGAAATGTTATTAGTTTATATATGATCATTTACTATTGCAATTTTGATTCACCCGTCTTATGCAAACCTGTGCAAAATCTAATTTTATATCTTGCACTTTTTAAATCTTAAAATGTATGTATAATTGATTTTTTTAAGTTTATTTTTAACTTTTAATTCTTTTACTTTTATAGTTGTGTGTAATCATAATCTAATGTATTTTGAAGTTGTATTTTAACTGTGAAGCACTACTGTATGAAAGGTGCTATAGAATTATTATTCTGTTATTAAATGTTTGGCATCTTTTGTAGATTCACTATGAACTGTAAGCTTTAATGTACATGTTGTTTGGCTCCCAACATAAGTCATATTTTTGGTCAAATTGCGATGACTGCATTAAATTAAGTGGCATTATTGGAAAAGTAAATGATAAACTGAGGCATATTGTTAAAATTACACTTTTTTTTTCTTATGAGTTATTCATATTTTAAAGGATACTTTAAAGTTGTGAACAATTTATACTGTAATTTAAAATGTTTCACTGTCATTATTTTAGTAGAAGGGTCCATTTGAGATCACATTAGGCTGAATGTGGAACCTGAACCCACACCTGTTGGATGTTTCTGCTCTCTTTTCAATCGTTCATCTAAATGGCCTCACAGCAGTATTAACGTGTTCTGTGTTGGAGGACAGAATAACTCATCCCCATTACCACATCTTAAACTTTGCCACTGACACATTGATAAATATGGAAATGAGACGAGCGATACTCTGATGACATCATGGGTGGTTTTTAGAGTTAGTGGAACAGAAACTATAAACGAGTCAGAATCGAGAAAAGTGAAATCGAAAGTGTGTCTGTAATAACATTTTTAGGTATTATAATTGATGAGCAGCTGAACTAGAAGAACATACTGTTTAATTGTCTTGTTCTTCCATATTTAAATTACTGTATAGCAATATGGGGCAATAACGATAAATCAAATATTAATTCTATATTTTGACTCCAAAATAAAGACATATGAATCATTACTCAAGAACAATACTTGGCACCAACAAATATTTTATTTATTAAATTAAATGCTCTCAAACTACACGATATTGTGGACCTTAATACTCTTATTATAATGTATAAATCTCATGACCACATGCTTCCCTACAGTTTACAACAGATTTTTCAGCTTAAGGGGAACGAACTGAAATTTATAGGAAAATGAAATGTAGGATTAATTAAAAAAGCCAGTGTATCTCTGTTAGTGGTACATCTGTGGAATAATCTGGATCAGAATCTAAAAAAAGTCATCTTCAATTTGTGTATTCAAAAGGATGTATAATAACAAAATATAGAATATTTGAATAAGTGAATATTTAGTTATAAGGTAGAAGAACAGGTGAAAAAGTCTATCGCAATAAGACTAACATGGTTAGGATATATCTGTGTATTTATCTATGGATCATATCTATTAATTATTGTTTATGTAATTGATTTGTAGTGAAAGTGAATGTACTTTCACTACAAATTATTGCTTTACTACGACTAGTACTTTGGTTGATCATATCAGATTGTATGAGATGAATTATAATGTGTATATAAATGTTTGTGGTAATGATATAAAGGACATAAAGAAGTATTTTGTGTGTTAATGCAGTATCTATTTGGATTTTAGTTTGTAAAAGGGGGTGAGAGTTTATAAGTTTTAATACTTCCCATTCCTTTTCGAGTACATGGGGAAATTTTTTTCTTATTTTTAATGTTTTGATGATTGTGTGCTTGAAATAAAACTGAACTCAACTAATGTTTAAAAAAAAAAAAGAACAAATGCTGCCATTTTTAGTCTATTATTTCTGTTCTGTGTGGAGTTTTGGCAGCTTTAGATGTGGAATATTAATTTAAAATGACAGATTTTTTTAATTTTTTTATTTTGCACAAGGTTCACGCAAGGTCTTAAAAGCCTTAAATGTACAAAGCCGCATTTAATATCTTAGTCTTTAAAGGTAAACTTGTTCTTCATTGTGTTTAAATGTATTTAACAGTCATTGCATGAGAAAACCAGGCAAAGGTCTGAAGCTGGGGGTCGGCCAAAGGGGCTCATACTTTGCATGTATAATAGGTATGTGCAACTATGAACAGTCATATGATTAAAACCCTCGGGCTATTTGTCATTATAGTCCAAAAGCTGAAAAATCTTCATAAAGACCCCTCATTCACGGCTCGCGTTATTTATGGTCCAATTATACGACGCTTGTTTTTGAATAAGTAGATGTTCCTCTCTCCAACAACACTAATACCAATCACCAAAGCCACTGCCCATAGGAGATAATGTCCTTTAAAGGTGACAAGAATTTACAGTGATAAAAATTCTGCTTCAATCTAATCTTCAACTTTTGGTCTGTGAAACTGAGGAATGTATGCTATATAGAAAAATATTATATTTATGTCCATAGCTTAAACAGAATTATCAGGGTAGTCATCGCAATTTTCGTAATTTTTAGATACGTTTGATTTTCGAGGGTCTCGGAGGGGGGTCCCAGAATTCCCTAATGAAAAACCCGGGGGTTTTAATCATATGGCTGTTCATAGTTGCACAAACCTATTATTATAAATGCAAAGTATGAACAGATTTGGCCGACCTCTGCTTGGTTTTCTCGTGCATTGACTCTTAAATGTCCAACCTGTAAAAGTAACAATGCTCTATTCGGTTCCAACCCAACAATTTCATTGAAATTAGGAATCAATTATCACAAACTTTGCAGACCCTGGTGAAAATAAGTCAAAATGGTCAATATCAAATAATCAGAGTAAATAAATAGCATTTTTCCAAGTTCTAGGAGTCACAATGTTTTTGGGCTGTGAATTATGTATTCAATTCTGTTTTAATGTAGTCTTTAAAATTGAATTTGTGTGTTTTTGTGGGGGAAAAAATATTAGCTTTGAAAAAGTCTGGATTGTTTTATTTATATGGATCAAGAGCAAACACGCTTTGTAACAACCACATTTCTAAAGATGCTTTTGCTCATTTGCATCTAAACCATCTGCTAATGAAAAGTGTCATAACTATTTTTTTGTTTTTAGATTCATAAAATCTATTTTTATGAATTTTTGAAAATTACCTTTTTTTAAATTCCATTTACTTATATAAATTTACTATTACATTTTTTTTTCTCCAGTGAATGAGTCATGGCTTGTGTCAGTGAAATGGCTTTTCTGTTTCTAAAGTGTACGAAGGAAGTCAATGTGGATTTTGTGTAAATGATGCCCTTTAGTGTCATTTGTGGCCGTAGTTTTGCAGATGTTTTCCTTATCCTTCTCAGACCTGTCATTTTGAATGTGGTTTTTCAATTATAAACTCTACTTTGTATGAAAGTGTAGGAAATCTCGTAGTATTCCTCATCTCTGCCACGCTGTCAAAATGTATTCATCAACATCAAGAAACAGTTTATTCATATGGACATGTTTTTTTTTTCTCAGGTTGGACAATCTGCTGAACATGGCCTATGGAGTTAAAAGGTAAATTGATGAATATTTTCTCGACTTGGTCCGTTTTAATTAATCCAGAGGGATTTTCAGTCAGCGATAACTGATGAATTGTTCTTAGATGCACCCCCCCCTCTGCCCCCACGAGCAATAATGTGTAGGTAGAAAACTCTGCATAAGATGATACCGACACAATGAGGTGGTGACCGAACACATTAACACACCCCCTACACACTTCACAAACAAATGTGCACCATCCACTATGAACTGATGATGCACGTACACTATGTGGATAGAAGTATTGTGACACAATGACTCCAGGCATTTCTTTTTTTAACAGGGTTTGAGGTACCAAACGATAATGACAAATACAGAAATACAGTTTTATATTGGGATTGATATCATTGCACTGGTTAGTTTTGTGTGAATTATCTTTGAGATGATTTTTACGGAATTTCTCTCAAGATTTTTTTAATCCTTGACTACGATTTTAAATTATCTGCCTCTAAATTTGTAAACTTATTTTTTGTGCTCTGACTTTGTACCACAAGTAGTCACCTATTTTCTTCACTTCTCCCATTAAATTTGAAGGAAATCGTGTTTATAAACTATATGTACACAACATGCAGCTGTAAGATGTCCTGTTCAGTCTGATTAAACATTTAAATATCAATATTTTCCTGAAAGTTTAATGAGAGATTTATGTTATGTGAGACATAAGGAAAATGGATGGTTAGTTTGTGTTAGAAAATTATTTACAGTCTGAGCAGGAACAATATTTTACGATTTCAGAGGTAGAACATTTAAGATCGTAGCCATGGATAAAAATAAAATAAAATAAATCAATGCTGAGAAGAATTAAGAACAAAGATCTACAAGGAATTTTGGAAGCGAAGATCATTGAAACAAAACTAACCAATCCAATGATATTTACCGTTCCATCTGCTCCATCTGCTGATCCGGTTCTGGGTGGCGGGGGCAGCAGCCTCAGCAGAGGACCCCAGACCGATAGCCCTGTCCTCAGCCGCTTCCACCAGCTCCTCCAGGGGAAACCCCAGGCCAGCCCAGTGATATAATCCCTCCAGCGCGTCCTGTGTCGGCCCCGGTGTCCCAGACCGACATGCCCGAAACTCCTCCCCTGGGAGGCGTCCTCACTAGACGTCTGAACCACCTCAACTGACTCCTCTGGATGTGGAGGAGCAGCAGCTCTACACTGAGCCCCTCCTGGATGTTTGAGCTCCTCACCGTGTGGAGGAGACTCATTTCTGCTGCTTGTACTTGAGACCGCTTTCTTTTGGTCATGACCCGGATCTCGTGACCATAGGTGAGGGTCGAAATGTAGATGAACCGGTGCATCAAGAGCTTTGGCAATGTTGTTCATCCCAATATCAAACTGTATTATATTTGTCATTCTTGTTTTGGATCCCAGACCCCTGTTTGATTGAAAGAATGTATTTTTTGGTTTGTACATTAATCATTGCATGTGGTACAATAATTATGATGCACGTAAAACCCAAAAAGGGAATAAGATAGAAGCAAAAGCTTTATTGTTTTTTGCCTGTTTTTGCTGGCGTAGGTTTATGTAAAACATGACTCGAAAACTTATGGATGGATTTTGAGGGAATCTTCAGGGTGCGGTGTTAGTGGGGAGATCAACAAGTGATTAGATTTTGGTGGTGATCCGGGTCTGCCTTGGTGGGGGTCTGCGCTCTTGAGTGCTTTTCTAGTTTACATTAGATTGTGTAGAGCATTAACAAAAATCCACAAACACACATCTACCATCTAGGGTTGGGTACCGAAAGGCTTTAATTCGATACGGATACCGAATCGGCACATTCAAAACGCTATCGGTTCCTAAACGGTATTTAAATCATTACTTTAAAAAGAATGAAGAAAATTTTTTTTATTGTAATCAGAGACATATGCAATTGAATTGTAATGTCAAAATTTAACCCAGTATTTACCAAACCAGTCTGCCTGACAAACACAAACTGTGAGACCACACCTCTGCTACAACGTATTAACTTACTATTATTATTATTATTATTAAGCTAGCACAATATGTCATGTCACTAGTTGTTGAATTCGCATAGACCAGTTACTTGGTAATATTTGTAGTTGGCATTAAAATGACTTGCACTGTCACTGTCATGGTCCAGTATCTCCACAGTAGCTGATGTGAAGGTTCATCTCTTGGGTCTGTCATTCACACACTGGGTATTTCCATTTCTGATGCGCTGTTAGCACAGTGCTACTGTAGAACTACAGGAATAAAATGGAGGCTTCAAACATGGTGCAGCTTCTGCTTTAAGGTAAACACCATGTGTTCATTAAATTGAACGTATTCCTGCCTTTGCATGTAAAGGTCTTTAGACACCTGTTGCATATGGAAGAATCTGGACCTTATTGTGAACTTTCACATCACGTTTAACCTTTGACATGTCAACCTTGTGCGCGCACACTTCCATTAACGGTACACAGAGGACATAATAAAACGGCTGCATATGTGCCTGTGGTACCAAAATTCAGGGTAGGTTTCGGTCTGGTTACTACTGTTAGTGTTTGGTACCTATACTGACTTTCGGTACCCAAACCTACTAACATCTCAAATAAATATTACTAAATTACTTTAACCTTGGATTAGTTTCGTCTTATCATTATTTCACATGTAACAAGGCAACAAAATGAAGTTTGCATCTAACCACAAGTGCTTTGACACTGGTTAAAAATAATTTATTAAAAGTTAAAAAAAAAAAACATGAAGCATTTTTGAAAAATTCAACGTGTTCCAAAAATTTCGTCCATATATTGTATTTAACATAATTATGTACAAGAGGGAATACTGGAAAAACAAACATGATGTAAACTGGGGTATCTGCTCTGTTGGTGTGTTTATTTATTCCATTAACCCATCTTTAGAGCGTGGTTTCCCCTTTAAACCTAAATATATTGAAGCTTCCCTTTCATTTCAGTGCATCAGCGAAGCAGGCAAGTGCTTTAATCTTGACATAATGTCACAACATTTCTAGATTAAAGCTGTGTCGACACTGCTTGTCTACATAACAAAGGACAGAATCCTACAATCCCTAACTTGCTATTGCACTAAATTGCATACTTGTATTTGGAGCTGCGTACTCTTACCTTGATCTATTATGAACAGCCCCGTCCCGTCTTCAACTCTGTTGCGTCAGGCGCCTTTCAGGATTCTCCAGGATACTAGTTTGTCTAAGTTCAGTTTTTAAAGAATCTTTTCCTCCAGTGGGATCGAAGCCTGATCCCCTGGCAGCTCAAAGTCTCGTCACCAGCGACAGTCCACTTGCGATTTGTGTTGTGGCCGTCTCATCAGCGGACGTCTCGGGTTGACGCTGTGAGCTCACCTGTCATGGCGGATGTTCCCTGCGAGGCCAACTGGAGCAGATAATGCCTACCGACGCTCGCTGCAATAATTCATAGCTTTCACATGCACTCAGAATTTGGTTTCCTCTAACTACAAAACCACGTTTACCGAAGCTCAGGCACAAACTCTTTTCAGAAACATGGGCACAAACCCCTGTTGTGGGTTCATGAAGAGGTTAAAATGGTATTCAAGGTGTAACGTTGGATTTATTGTCTGCAGTAGATAAAAAAAAAAAAAAAAAAAGTAACCCCATAAAGACTATTTTTGTGGCAGTTCCCATATATATATATATATATATATATATATATATATATATATATATATATTTTTTTTTTTTACCTTTGTCACCATTTACTCTATTTTTTATCAATTACATTTATATAGCACTTTTCATACATGGTGCATGTAGTACAAAGTGTTTTACATCAGACTCCCATTATGTTGAAGAAACTACATAAAAATAATAGATACATAAAAATGAGACAATGAACTAATGTTAAAAGTAAGAATTTAATTAAAAGCTTAGCTAAAAAGGTATGTTTACACTTTGCCATT
Organism: Siphamia tubifer; assembly: GCA_020466265.1. NCBI lineage: Eukaryota > Metazoa > Chordata > Actinopteri > Kurtiformes > Apogonidae > Siphamia > Siphamia tubifer. Next base: position 25,955,272 of record CM035800.1, read on the forward strand.
ACAAATATGAACACTGGCAGTTATGCATTTTTAAGATCAGGTATTTTCTTCTATTTAATGCACTGATTACATAGATGTATAGATCTCATATTAAAGTTGACTGTTATATTATATCGAGAGTAGATAATTGTAGAAAAGGATCCAGGCACAACAAAATCCACCCCTTACATCTATTGCTTATTTTGACATCGATCCAGCAACTGTCATCATGCCTCCACATGTGGCAAGTTTGGTCTCAAATATGTAGTGGGATCTATTCTGGACCACCTTGCACCTTTCTTGAAAATTATCTGGAAATTAGACCAATAGTTGTTGCGTAAACCTGCTTACAATCAAACACAATACCCCTCTACCCCAGTGGTCAACTGTTGTGTTGTTTGTCCAATGTCAGATTCTGATGTGTTCCTTTGTGTTTGTTTTGGCAGCCGGTTCTCCCCCATGGCCATCGATGGGGTGACGAGCCTCGCCGGTATCAACATCCCGGGTCACGCCGGGACCGGCTGGTGCATCTTCGTGTACAACTTGGCCCCGGACGCCGACGAGAGCATCCTGTGGCAGATGTTCGGGCCGTTCGGTGCCGTCACTAACGTCAAGGTCATCCGCGACTTCAACACAAACAAGTGCAAAGGATTTGGTTTTGTCACCATGACCAACTACGACGAGGCGGCCGTGGCCATTGCCAGCTTGAACGGATACCGACTGGGCGACCGGGTCCTGCAAGTGTCGTTCAAAACCAACAAAACACACAAAGCCTAAAACCCGCCCAGATTGTTTGTGGAAAACTCATCGGAAAGTGCGAAGAAAAATGGAAGCGACTCGACCGTACCTTTCTACATTAGTAAAAAGCTTTGTAAATCTGTTACGAAGAAAAACGATATTTGGCATCAAACGTGATTTTTATTTTATTTTTTCCTTTTCTTGGTTCATTTTTCTTTCATTTTGTTCTTTTCCTTTCATTGCTACGCTTTGAATCTCCTCGGTATACTTTAAAACAAAAAGACAAAAAAATTTCCTGCAGGTTTTTGTGCCTGTGATGTTAATTCTCTTGCTGTCTTTACAGATGGACCATGGATAACGTTACTATAGGTTCCTGTCATTTTGTTGCTCATCTGCTTTGGAACAGTCAGTCTTGTACGGTTCTGTGTAGTGATACTTTGATTTGTATTTTTTTTTCTCTCTCTCTCTTTCTTTCTTTGTACTTTTTCCGTGTCCTGATTTGCCTTTAGTAGCGTCTTGAGTGGTTAGCGAGTACTTATTTGCGGTTTTTCGTTAGTTGATTTCGTCAGTATTCAGTTTCTCGTATTATCAGTTGGTTCTTGGTTGGCTGCATAACGTTGTTTATTGTAAAACTTAACGGATAAAAGAGAATAAAAAAAAAAGACAAAAAAAAATATTCTTAAAGCAGTACCTTGCCAAAGAGCTAAGAACCTCTTTGATGTGGGTTTAAAAAGCATCTATTTTTATAAAAAGAAAAATTTGGAAAAACTTTTTACTGGACCTGGAACAAAAATATTTTGACTTGGGATACTTTGAGAAATATCTTCATATGACACCTTGTGAGCTTTTGAACTTTACAAAGAAAGTTTGCAGTGGTTGAAATTTCTGGAGAGATTTATGATGTAAAAGATACCTTTTGAGATCTTTGTATAATCTTTAGATTCTAGAATCGATGGCAGTGCTGGTTTCATTTGTAAAATCATCCGTGGGTCCTCCTGTCACTCTGGTTGTTTAGGACTAGAAAACTCGCTTTTTTTCCCCCCCGTTGTTTTTAGTTCTTCAGAAAAAACGAACATTTAAAAAGAAAAAAACGGACACACACATAAAAACACACGGTTCATTCGCAAAAAAGTGCATGCAAAATTATAGCCGGTATCTTTAAATGGTAAATGGGGGATGAAAAATCAGCGCTTTGTAAAGGATTCCCTTCAGGCGGAGCTCGTGGTGTTTCCTGCGATACCATTCGACCGATTCTTAATATCGACCAATAAGGGTTTTTACATACTTTGTACGAGAGATTGAGGACAAACCAATGACGGCAGCAGCTTAAGAAAACTAGTCTGAAGAACAGAATGGATTCCTCTGAGCTTTGAGCTACATGTAAATAAGTCCTTTTTATGTTGAGTATATTTGGCCGACTCCTCGTTTTGGTTCTAGTTTGGACTTCATTGGAAGGTGTGATTTATTTATTTTTTTATTTTTTTATTTTATATATATATATATATATATATATATATATATGTATTTATTATTTTCTGGAGTATGTAAGGTATTTTCATTTTGTAACTTTTTTGACTTATTTTTTCCTTCTCTCTCTCTCTTTTCTCTCCGTTCGACTTCAGTTTGAATATTTGATTCGTCGCCCGACGGACTCTTTGCATTTACAGTGCATCAAATTTGTTGGTTGTTTGGTCTGTAGATAGTCTTGCTTCGTAAAAAAAGAACAAAAAAAAGGTATTAAGAAACTATAGACATTTGTTTTTTTTGTTTTTTATATATAAACATTATAGATATATATTTATGTGGTAAAGAATGGATATAAACCACAGTTTGGAACTATTTGATTACTTCTTTTTTTTTTTGTTTAGTTTTTGTTTTCATACTCATATATATACGTAATGCATATAACCTGTCTTTAAAGATCGTTTAAAAAAGAAAAAAAAACTACAAAAAAATAAATAAAAATAAAGGTGTATATTGCTTTATTCACTTTGGGGGGAGGTCGGTGAAGCAATTCCATTTGACGACGGCGAAAATTTGGTTTGCAAGAGTTGTAAAGGAAACAAGATGGTAACTCTTGGTGATGAAACAGACGGAGGCTGGTCATGGGTGAGATGCACTGAATCCTGCACCTGCATCAGCTTTTGGTCTTCAACCAATGACTCATCATGCTTCCCCTTAAATGAGCAGTGTGCTATGCATTATCCAATTCTCTTTGCTACTGCTTTTTCTCGTTTGACTATTTCCTTTTTGTGTTACTTGTACAAGTTAAACTTTAAGTCTAGATGAGTTGTGATATTGCTGCTGTGGGGCTGCGTTTTTTCATACCCGACCGGTCGCCTTAAATGTCGATAAAGAAACTTTTTATTTAAGTTTTTTGTCATTTTGCCGTTTTTTTTTTTTTTTTTCTCTTCAATGTGACAACAAAATTTTCCCGACAAAGTTTCGTGACCGACGGTCGGGCATGAAATCACGTTCCCTCCCGCCCCTCTTATCTCAATTCATAATGTGAGAATGATTATTTATTTGAAGTTGTATAGTCTGACTTGGTTCACGGCATTTTCGGAATAGAATATCTTTTTGTTGAGTATATTTAAAAAGGATGTACATGTTCTTTACTTTGTGTTTGGATACTTTGAATTTTTTCCATGTTCAGTACATCAATAAATAAGTTGAAGGGCAAATGCAGTTTGGTCAATGGATCCTATGTTTTCTTTATTTAAACACTTCGTAGGCTTTTAACGATCGAAACAAAAAGGTCTGAGGGCAGTTACTTCTATGGATTTTTTTTTGGGAGGGGGGGGCTGATATCGTGTAAAGGGTAAAACCACTCTAAAAGAGCGGCTAATGTTGGCTTGTTTAATTTTGTTGATTATTTTATTTTGTTTTTATAATTACGCATTTTGTTGATTTTATTCATTTTTCATTTTATTGATTTTCTTGTTAATTTTGTTTATTTTTGTCTTTTTTTAAAAATAATTTGATTAAATTATCAAGTTTTGTTCATTGTATTGATTATAATGATTATGGTTTTATAGGTTTTGTTTTTATAATTACTCATTTTGTTTAAATTTTTTATTTTTTTTGGTCATGATTTTATTTTTTCTCATTTTGTTTAAATTGTCCATTTTTCATTTTATTATTGATAGATTTTCTTCATTTTGTTTATTTTGGTCTTTTTTTTTTTTACTAATTTGGTGATTTAAATAGTCAAGTTTTGTTAATTTTTTTGAATATGATTATTTTGGTCTCTTTAATTTTTTTTGTCATTTTGTTAATAGAATAGTTAATATCAGTACAAAGAAAAGGTGCCTGTGACCTCACAGCGCTCCAACAATTTGAAATTAATTTTGGTTTTTTATGTCATTAAAGGGATAGTTAACTATTTTTCACATTAAGTTATATGGGATCAATTCAATTTTATTTATAGAGCCCCAAATTACAACAATGTCACTTCACAGGCCTTTACAGAAGAGAACCACAGAAATGTATAAAGTCCCAAGCATCCCCTGTCCTTAGACCCTCCTCCTCAGCAACAAAAAAACTCCAAAACCCAGTGGGGAAAAAGAAGAAATCTTGAGGAGAACCACACGGAAGGACAGATCCACTCCCATGGACGGACAGACTATAGATGAACGTCGATTTGTAGATGGAGGAAGGGGGCAGGTTCATCCATCAGGGAGGAGGTCTGGGGTCACAGGTCAGCACAGGACACATGTGAGTCACTGCAGATCCTGTTATCTATGGCTCCTTATGCGGATACTAATGAGAGAGTTAAAGGGGACGCTGGGTCATGAGCAGACTTGGTATGCCAGATAGGTTTAACTAATTACAAATACTGATGAGAGAGAAGGACTCAGTGCCTGTACTTCCCCCAGCATTCTCTCTCCTAGTGCAGCTTACCCTGAACTGTGACTTGAGTCTGTTGTTAACTAACCTGACCATAATCTAATTTTAAATGTAGCGACTTTCAGCCTCTTTAATATTAAATAGAAGTTGAGACGGTAACCATGGTAACTAAAGGCTCTAGCTCCTACTGTACTTTTACAAACCCTGGGAACTTTCAATAGACCAGAATTTTGAGAACGAAGGGTTCTATTGGGCTGGTACGGAACCAGATCATCTTTAAGACAAGAGGGACCCATACCATTAATGGTTTTATATGTAAGAAGGAGGATTTATGGAATATTTAGGACATGCTACAAGGAGTTTAAATAGTCAAATCTAGATGTAATAAATGCATGAATTAATTTTTCTGCATCATTTTTCGACAGTTAGTGGGGGTTAGGGTTGGTTCCAGTGTTTCCTCTAGGATTTTTTTCTGCAGCGGGGACAAGGTGGTGTAAACAAATAACACTTCACTGCAGATTTTATTTCTAGAACTCATTTATTAGACTTTAAACAACCAAATGGTATAATGAAAACAAACAAAAAAATAATTAAAACAAAATTTTAATAATAATACAAAATGTAAATAAATATCTCTGTGCTAAAGTTTGCACTCAGCCTTAAAGCACCAGATCTTTCTAGACTTTTTGCAGAAAAGCTCAAAGGCTCTTTGGTCAAATTCTACCAGGCCCGAAGCATTGATACTGAGCAGCGTCCATGGGATTTATCCCAATATAAAACTAAATTATGGCATTTATTATTATTTTTGCACTCAATTTTTATTAATTATTCAACATTTTGTCACTGAATGTTGTAACAACCAACAACAAATAATAAAATATAACAGTTTGTAATAGATAATAGTCACAGTCTAATAAAGATAATTTCAAAAATATCAATGAATTATACCTTAAATATTTAGAGCAGTTTTTCATACATTTATGGAACTATTAGATCAACTGTAATTATATTTATTTTTTATATTCCAGACCCTGACCCTTTTTCTTCTACATCCACTTCTGTTTCGTCGTCCAACCAAAACCACCAGAACCAGGTTTGGTCCATTTTCTGCTTTTTTTCTTCATGGGTCAGATTCACTTCAAAGTCGAGCGTAAACTCTCACACATAATATAAATACACTTGACCCACTTTGGAATTCATGCAGATTTTTTGACTGAAATATATTTAATTCCGCTTTTAAAAAAAAAAAGAAGAAAAAGCACTATTATGCGACGCTTTCACCGTGTTTCATCATCTCGGTGAAATTATCAAACTTTGAGAAATCTAACTTGGGAAAAAATATAGCAGTTTTGATCCTTTTCTTCGATGTTTGTCACATGTAGGATTTTCAGAGGTCTTCCTGCTTCGTCTAAACCAGGGGTGTCAAACATGGGGCCCGGGGGCCAAATATGGGCCCCCGAAGGCTCCAATCCGGTCCTGGGATTATCCAGAGGATGGATGTGAGGTGATGATCCACTGGATTCTACTGCATATTAATGATGATAGATGATTATTAAATGATTAAGTGATACGATAAATGATTTTTAAATATGATTAAAACCTTTAATCAGATTAAACACAGGGTTGATTTAGATTCATTTTGATTAAAATACTTCATATGGACTGAATGTTCTGTCCTAAGGTTTAGTTGGTTTTTTTTTTCACTCAAATTTCCTACAAAATACACAAACTAAAACTGGAGGGAAAAAAATGAAAATGAGGTCAAATCCACAGAAAAAATAATTATTGTTATTATTGTTAATTTATCATTATTCTTTATTTATTATACTTGGTTTTATTATTATTCAACATTTTGGCACAGAAGAAAAACAGACAGACCAACAAATAAAAGGCCCAACAAAAAATCTGATATACGGAAATAAACAAGTGTCAAAAAGCAACGAATTAAAAAAAAAAAAAAAAAAACTACATGAACAAAATTATAATATTTATTTACTTATTCATACTTCATTTTAGTTTATTTTAAGTAAGTTAAGTTATTTTATAAATATTTAACCGTTTTTGTTAATTGTTCATGTTACTTTTTGTTTTGTTGGTTTCTTCTACATTTTTGGCTCTTATTGTTAATTTTGTTATTTTATTCCTTTTTGACTGGAAGTGTTTAAAGTGTAAGGAGTTAAAGGGTTAAAGTTAAGAAAAAAATGTAGAATTTTATAGGGGGATATGGAATATTATGTTTTATCCTAAAACAAAAGTACCAGTTATTATTATTATTATTATTATTATTATGACCATAGCCCCTAATAGAACATGTGTGAAGTGCTTTTATTGGCTGTTAATCATCAGAGTTCAGATGCAGGTTTTCGTCACAAAGGCTCTGAGGAAAAAGCCAGATATAAACTATTGATTTTCATGTTTGGTGTGTTTGTTCTCTTTTTTTTTTTTTTTTTTTTTTTAATCTGGTGCTCCATTTGAGGCCGGCAGCTTCTTGGGTGGAGATGAAATGTGCTGCTTTGAAGTGTTGCCTCCCACTGCGCTGCCACCTCACAACAGCCGGCCGTCATTTTAGGGGCACGGCAAGGACACTGAAAAAACAACAACTGCTACAACAGAAAGTCATCCGTTCTGATGTGAATCCACGTAATCATCTTTATAAATATTTAACCTGCATTTTAGAAAACAAGATGATTAAGGCCACTGGGAAAAATAAGATTAAAGTCCAATATTTATTTGGGGCAGCCATGGCTCAGTTGGTAGAGTGGGTTGTCCAGTAACTGAAGGGTTGGTGGTTCAAATCCTGCACTGTCCTTGTCCTTGGACAAGACACTTCACCCTCCTGTATGAATGTTTGGTGGTCACAGAGGTGCAAAAAGGCTGCCACGCTTCTGTCTGCCCCAGGACAACTGTGGATACATATGTAGTTTACCACCACCAGAGGGACCATGTGAGAGCGAAGGAATAATGGGTCACTAATATGAAGCACTTGGAGTGGCCAAAAAGCGCTATATAAATCCAATCTATTATTTATTTTTAATATTTAGTTTTGTTTCTCAGAAAAAGTCTGAAAATCTGACTTTTTCTCAGAATATATATATATACATAGATATATAGATATATATAGAGATATTATCTAGATATATATATATATATATATATTATCTATCAATCCATCTAATCTTTTTGTACTGTTATAGAAGTGTTCATTTTACTAGCTTGTGAGGCTAATGGTAGCTAAACACCAATCGCTAACTGTCAGATAAATTAATTAAAAACAAATACTTCAGACTATGGATAGATATTTATTTGAGTAACTTTTGGGGCTGCTTAAAGTTTTCTTTATCAGTAAGACACGTGGTATATTTCATTAGTTTTATTCCTGAAACATTTTTGTAATCCAGTGTTGGAGAGGTTTTGTGCATCTTACTAGCTTGAGAGGCTAATGGTAGCTAATCACTAACATAGATAGGTAGATAGATAAAAACACTTCCACATGTTATTATTGACATTTCGTTGGTAGTTGTGCTCCACTGCTCTGACTGTTCTGTTCGTCAGCTTCTTATCTTGCATGTTCGTGGCTCGTCGTCTTCGCTAAGAGGCCGGTCTTATCGTGGCAGACGAGTGCTGTGATTGGGCGTCGTGCAGCTGTATGTTCAGATTACATGCTGCTGGTAAACAGGATTAGACGTGAGGAGCTAATGGCCGTGACAAATGAGTACGAATAAGTTGACATGTCGTCCTTTGGAGTTATTTGACGTAAAGACACATGTTCATTTTGTGCCGTCTCCTCTGGCGGCGCTGAATCACCAATCCCAGGCTGTGATTATTCGTCCATCTGATAGCTTTTGGTAGGATCATAAAATGACGGAGCTGTTAAATCTGCAGACGACCCCTTTTAGCTTCAGCAACAGCAGCTCAGACAGAATATAGAAGAGTGTTTGAATGGAAAATGCCAAATCCAAAAGGAAGAGTCTGAGCTTTTTGCATGTTTTAACATATTAATTTAAATTTCTCCAGCTTAGCTTGAAGACGGTAAAGTTGGTGAAAGTACGGAGCGTGTTCATGAAGGTGTTCTAAATAAAAATGGAACACCTTCAAAGTCTGATGCGACTGTTGAAATATATTTGAATTCCGTTAAAACTCTTCAGAAGGGATTCCTTGAGACCTGATCGATCACCTCTGTTTTGAAATGTGTTTTAAATTATGTAAAAAATGAGCATTTTTGGACGACATACTATAATGTTAGCGTCCAACCATGAACTTTTGAAATCTACTAATACAGGGGGTCTTTATTGAAACCTGATTGACCATCTCTTTATTAAGAACAACAACCATTTGGGGCGTCACGGTGGTGCGGTTTCCTCCCACCATCCAAACACATGCACTGATAGGTTAATTAGTTAATCTAGATTGTCCATAGGTGTCAAAATCATTAGATGAAAAGTCCAAATTATTAGATAAAAAAATCTAAATGAGATAAAAAGTCCAAATTATTAGATAAAAAAATCTAAATTATTAGATAAAAATGAAAATTATTAGATAAAAAATCCAAGTTATTAAATAAAAAGTTAAAATTATTTGATAAAAAAAAAGAAAATTATTCGATAAAATTATTATTAGATAAAAAATAATTATCTGATAAAAAGTCAAAATTATTGGATAAAAAGTCTAAATTATTACATAAGTCAAAATTAGATACAAATATTAAAATGATTACATAAAAAGTAAAAAATCCCAGTCATTAAGCACAACCTGAATTAATTCATATATAAAGCACACTGTGGTTTTTGGAGGAAATTAAAGTATTTTAAGTGTCCAGAAAATACAGTAACCTTTTGTTTCTCAAATGTCAAGTCATTTCCTATTCAAATATTAGTATGGACACGTCCACTCTCATGATAGACTGTATTCTCTGTTAATACAGGAAAAAACCTGTTATAGCATCATATGTGCAGAAAAGTCTGTTCCTAATATAGAATGTAATCAATGTTTGTCGTCGTATAGTATGTAATAAATGTCCTAGTATAGAACACAACAGGACGTCATTAGTTTGTAGTACAGTGTGGGACCAGTGTCTTCTGTCACTTCTACACATGTTCTGTTTTCACTTCCTGTGAATAAAACAAAAGGGTCACTCAGACGGTTGCTCCATTATCATGTCACCCAGTTGCTGTTCTCACCTTCATAACCCACGAAGACGAACGCCGCGCAGCGTGGTACGTAATGGGACAGAAGATAAATAAAACATGCTTGTACATTTTGTTCACAGCTGCTGATGTCAGCATGCGTACGTAAACACATTTGCATATGGTCTGTCTGTGATTTATGGCACAGCAGCTTTTCTATTATGCTCATTTATAATTTGCATCAACCCTCCTGTTCTGATTCTGCAGTAGAACTGAAGCACAAAGGCCTATTTACTGCTTTTGTATACGGTTATATTCATGCACAGATAAATGGGTGACATGTTTGTGCTTCAGAGTTTGAAAAAACACACAAAAAAAAAACTAATCCTGGAAGAAGCAACTGAGGAAAAAAAACTGTTGGACTAAATTATATTGACACCAATTATTAAGTGCTTTTTAATTTTGTTATGAGTCATTCCTAGAGGTGGTCAAAGTACTCACAGTAAGTAGAAGTACAGCTACTGGTGTGAAAAATACTCTGGTAAAAGTAGAAGTATTGATTCAACTCCTTTACTTAAGTAAAAGTAAAAAAAAGTACAACTTCTCAATTGTAATAAAGTACAAAAACTACTACACAGTAATACTTATTTAACCAGGAAAAGTCTGAAAAGTTTCGAAAGTATCTAAAATAATTATTTAAAAGTGAGTTAGTGTGTAGATAATGTGTTTAATAGGGTCACAGTACTCAGTATGTTTGTGGGTAAGGGGAGGAAATTTAGGAAAAATGGGGAAAAAAAATCACAATCAAGAAAAACGTCATCATGAGATTTAAAAAAACTAACAAATTAGATTCAAAAAATACAAAATTTTAAGAGAACGAGTCAAATTTGTGAGAATAAAATAAATAAAAAGTCAAAATTCTGAGAGAAAAAGTCACAATTATCAGATAATAGTCAGTTTCTTTCCTCCACTGATTATTTTTCATACCGTCACATCTGTTTAGTTTGAAAAAGTAATGAGTCTATTCTGAGAATGTAAAGAGTATAAAGTACAAATATTTATATAAATGTAAATAGTATAAAGTACAAATATTTATATAAATGTAAAGAGTATAAAGTACAAATATTTATATAAATGTAAAGAGTATAAAGTACAAATATTTATATAAATGTAAAGAGTATAAAGTACAAATATTTATATAAATGTAAAGAGTATAAAGTACAAATATTTACATAAATGTAAAGAGTATAAAGTACAAATATTTACATAAATGTAAAGAGTATAAATTACAGATATTTATGCAAAAATATAGGAAGTAAAAGTAAAAAGTTGCCTTGATGTAATTTATTTTCACATCAAAATGAGAAATAAACATGGAGTCATTGTTTTTTCGTAGGTTTATTCTGCTATAATTTGACTGTAGATAATATTAGTCTGTATGTGGAACCTGGACTGTGGAATATTTACACATTGTTGGAAGCATTGATGGACTCAATTTGGACCCTGGGCCACATGTTTGAAACCCCTGCACTACTGTAAATCTCTGTTGACATTTGTACAATGACGTATAATTATTTATTTATTTATTTATTTGATCGTTGTTGGACTAACACTTTCCTCACGGTGGATCCAGGAGCTTCTAAGTGAAATGCATTAAAGCTGAGAAAGTGTGTGTGAGTCACACTTTAGCAGCAGGACGACACTCCAGCGCTTCATTGTGAAGGCCAAGCACTGATCTAGCATCATCCATAAACAATGATCTGAGAGGTTTTATGTTGTGTGTGTGTGTGTGTGTGTTTTTTTTTTTTCCTGGTCATGGCTTCTGTTTTCTTTCTCGGTGGCAGCGCTCAGTGAAAATAGTCCTTCCAAAGACACACCCAGAAGAGAGTCAAATCAAACATCATTATTCTCTGAGTAAATATTGTGAAGAGATCTGATCTGCAGAGGAAATGAGGAACGAGCCTCTGTTCCTGCTCGGCCTTAAATCACTTCTTATTACAGCAGGAACAGATGCAGCACAAACATTAACACATACTGGGTTTTCTTTAAGGCTCCGCTCCTTCACATCTCATCTATGTTTTATGTGCTGGTGTTTCACCCACAAAATTATCATATCAACCGTAAAACAGGACAGTTTGTGCTTCAACGTGTGCTGGAAAAATCGAGATGCCCTGTGGTGTAGTCCAGGATCAACAGCGGGATACGGACTATATATACACACACACACACACACACATATATATATATAAACACTACAAATGTATAATTACATAACACAAATGAATACAGTTCTGTTAATAACTTTTATGGACAGAATTTCTAGGTGCAGTCGGGTAGGGGAGGGGGTGGAGTTCGGTGGTGGGAGGGTCTCGTGGTCCTCGTGGCTCCATCGACGGTGACCTCAAGCTCTGATTGGAGCGGTTCCGAGTGTGAAGCGGTTGGGATGAGGATCAGCACCTCCAAGTCCTACGGTCCGGCCTCAGGCTGTGGCTCAGTTGGAAGAGTGGGTCGCCCAATGACTGAGAGGTTGGCGGTTCGCATCCCGGCTCTGGCTGTCCACATGTTGAAGTGTCCTTGGGCAAGACACTAAACCCTGGCTTAGGCCCCCAGTAGGACTAACCTTAGAACCTATGAGTGTGCGTGTGAAGGAGAGGCTAATGTAAAGCGCTTTGAACACCATGAAGGTGGAAAAGAACTATATAAATGCAGTCCATTTACCATATTCACGGAAGGATGGAGCAGGTCGTCGACAGGTGGATTGGGGCGGCACCCGCAGTAATGTGGGTGATAAACCGATCTGTTGTGGTGAAGAAGCAAAGCAAGAAGGCGAAGGTCTCGATCTACATTCCGACCCTCACCTATGGTCTTTTCTGAGAGAATGAGATAACGGGTACAAGCTACCAAAATGAGAGTTTCCTTCACAGGGGGGGCGGGCTCAGCATTAGAGATGGGGTGACATCTGGGAGTAGAGCTGCTGCTCCTCCATGTCCAGAGGAGTTGCGGTGGTTCTGGCATCTAGTGAGGACGCCTCCTGGGCACCTCCCTGGGGAGGTGTTCTGGGCATGTCCAGGAGGAGACCTCGAGGCCGACCCAGGACATGTTAGAGGGATTATATCTAGCAACAGGTGTGGTGGGGTGGGGGGAGAACGAGAACCAGTGATGTGTGGGCTGACCCAAAGTGAGGTCACCCACAGTTACGGGTCATTTGTTGTTTGAGCTAAACATTAAAATGACCCGTTAAATGCACTTTATTAACATTTCCGTGAAGGTGTCGTACGACATTGGAAGTATCGTACGGTATGGAAGGAGCAAGAGAGAAAATAAAGTTAGGACAGTGGAAGCTCCAGAAACAAACAAACAAAAACATTAAGGTTTGGCACACATTGTCTCCCAGTGTTTTCATTTCGGTGGAAACTGTGTTCAAACGTTTTTGGGTGTTACAAGTTGTCGACCCCTGCGCACAAACAATGACATCGGATTTTAACACGGAGATAAATGCAGGTGTGTGAGTCAGGTCATGTGATGTTCATTGACTACTCTTTAAAAAATGCGGGTCCAGAAGAAGGCCGGGTCTGTCCTTTTCTTGCAGGCGGGTTAAAAAAGCGGTGCGTTGCGGGTCGTTTATATATCGACCCGCCAGAACCGACTGTAATATGATGTTACATATGTTCTGTTCTGGTACTGACAGTGTGTGTGTGTGTGTGTGTGTGTGTGTGTGTGTTACACTCCTACAGGAACCACTACACCGCTAACAATGCTACGTTAGCTTTGTAGGAAAACTGTGCAGGTACTGATGCAGGGAAGATGAAATGACAGAAGTGAAGCCTCTGTGTTGTCATTCATACACGACTGCAGACGCCGCGTGAGTGTGGGGAGGAAACGGCGTCGACGAGTGTGATGAGCGAGGCCGACACTAGAGTTGAATCAGGGTAGAGCTGCAGCACAATAGGAGTCTGATTCCTCTTACCTGAGCCTGTTGCAATTTCATGACAATTGAGGGAATACAATAGAGTGACAGGTTCTATCAACAGCATCATAGTGTAGGGAGGGTTTCACTGCCTGCTATTGGTTCACAGTTGTCAGTAGGTTTATATATGTGACCCTGGAAATTATCTGTGTAGCTTGGTAGAGTGGAAACTAAGGTTTAAGATGGTGAAAAAATTATGTTTCTATCAAAAGTAGAACCAAAGTTATGGTAATTTTAATATCCACATTTGGACATATTTGCATTTTTTAAAATATTGTCCGTTAAAGTTTTGGACTGTTTTGGGGTAGGAAGTCCTTAGCAACGCATAATAATTTGTATCCGATTGACACAAATTATTCACAGATGTTAAAGGACACTCTGATGGACATGTCACAGAAGTTTTATATATTATAATAATAGGACAGAAGTGTGACGTATTATAATCATTTGGCTTACACCATTGGACAGAACATTTAATATAAGCTTTTACCTCGTACCAAACACTTGGGTGTTTACCCACGGAACGGAGATCGTTTTGTTCGGCGAAAAGAGGTGGAAGTCGTCTTTGTCTTTGCTCAGCAATACCTGAACTTTTGTCACCGCTTAAATAATTGACTCAATAAACACCTTTATTGATTGAATTTCAATGCAATGACCACAGGAACTGAAAATAGAGGTGTTAAGGTACCGTTTTTTGATAAAATGTAAACACAAAAGAATCTCCTTCCAGCCTAAATTTGGCTGTAGCTCTGAACGGGTCAGCGCGACTTATGCCTGATTTCGTGGTGATGGGTCACACACACACACACACACACACACACACATATATATATATATATATATATATATATATATATATATATATATATATATATATCATACAGTGGTACCTCAGCTTCTGAAATTAATTCATTCCAAATGTAGTTTCTTTACATTCGCACCAGGAATCCTGAGGCCTTCGCCATGGACCACGGCAGGTACAAGGTCTATTGAGTCTGCTGTGATCGCAGGGAGACTACGCCCTTTGACCTCTAATTTGACCCCCTGAACATGCACGAAAACTCACCAAATTTTGCACACACTTCAGAAGTGTGAAAAAAAAGAATAATAAACTGACAAAATAATTAGTACAATGAAGAAAGTAAGAGAAAAATTAAGCAAATTAATTAAGCAAAATTAAAGAAAAAAATTATAAAATAAAAAGTAAAATGTAGAAAAATAAACTTTGTGTGTTATTTTGTTGTTACTAATTTGTCAGTTTATTATTCATTTTTGTTTATTTTACTAATGACTTTGGCCATTTTTATTCATATTGTTGCTTAATTTAAATATTTTTTTACTGTTGTAAAATTTCAGGAGTTAAAGGGTTAAACTGGGAAACCCCTGATATAGTTATTCCAAACAGGATAAGATCTTCAGGATAATTAAACATATACTGGATCAAATGAACATAACTGTTAAAGCATCAGAATTCTTCCAAATGGAGCCGTTTTCAGACGCGGGTCTAAAAGCCGACCCTTCTTCTTCTTCTACAAACCCTTATTTTCAGCATCAGTAAAGAACAAGTCGTGTCGATTGCAATCACCGGCAGAGCGGAGCCTGGAGCCCTGGGTCGTTTCTTACAGCTCAAACTCATCTTTGATTTCCAAAGTCAACAGTCAGAGGCATGGATTTCCTCTCTGTTCTTTTCAGAATATTGGCAGTAGCTGAGAAAAAGGAGCGAGTGTGGAAGTGAATCTGTTACAGAACATTTACATTGAATTTTTTTTGCAACGAAATTAAATGTATGAAAATTTTGCCTCTGAATTTAACTACACTGGAAAAAGTAAAACATTGAATCAACTTAAAAATTATTCTTCAACTTTGACTTTTTATGTCACGGTTTTGACTTTTTATGTCATTATTTTGACTTTTTCTGTCACGATTTTGATGTTTTATGTTACGATTTTGACTTTTTATGTCACGATTTTGATGTTTTATGTTACGATTTTGACTTTTTATGTCACGATTTTGACTTTTTATGTCACAATTTTGACTTTTTATGTCACGATTTTGATTTTTTATGTCATTATTTTTGACTTTTTATGTCACGATTTTGATGTTTTATGTTACGATTTTGACTTTTTATGTCATGATTTTGATGTTTTGCGTCACAATTTTGACTTTTTATGTCACGATTTTGACTTTTTATGTCACAATTTTGACTTTTTATGTCACAATTTTGACTTTTTATGTCACGATTTTGACTTTTTATGTCACGATTTTGACTTTTTATGTCACGATTTTGACTTTTTATGTCACGATTTTGACTTTTTATGTCACGATTTTGACTTTTTATGTCATTATTTTGACTTTTTATGTCACGATTTTGATGTTTTATGTTACGATTTTGACTTTTTATGTCATGATTTTGATGTTTTGTGTCAAAATTTTGACTTTTTATGTCACGATTTTGACTTTTTATGTCACGATTTTGACTTTTTATTATTCAAAGACAAATCATTCAGATATTTAATTTCAGTGCAAACAAAAAGAGAAAAAAAATCAGTGTTAAAAATTCAATGTCTTTTAAAATTCAAAACCTGATGAAACAGATTTTCTTCCATAGTCGAAGGATACAGGCTGTGTTTTGTTGATTTGATTCCTGTCCTCATAGCAGGTTCTTGCCACAGACTCTATTCTCGGGGCTTGTTTTTTTTTTTTGTTTTTTGTTTTTGCGTGGGGGGTTGAAGAGCGAGGAGAGGTTTTTCCATAGCGCCGCAAAATGAGAAATGACACGGTTTCCCCAAACGTGGCGCCTCATCGGCCTGTTATGGATTAGTTCAGGCTGTTATTCTAATCTGTACCCCTTTTCTTCACTGCCTCATTACAGCAGGAAGGTGCCAAGGCCTCATAGGGAGAATAACACCGAGGCCTGGGAAGAAACCTTGAGCAAATGTCGATGGAACTGGGTTGGTTTGGTGATCTGACAGAAGACGGACCAAGCCAAGCTACAGCCGTCATGTGATGTCAGAACCAAAATCCAATCAGTGAACGTGTCAGCAGCTGGAGAAAACATCTGGAGCTGAATGGAAGCGTTAGATGTTTGGCAAATAAAATAATAATCCAAAAGAGGAGCTTAGTAAATAACACTGAAGGAAGTACAATATTGAATCAACTTAAAAAAACAATACAAAAAACAAACAAACATGAAATTAATCTAGTTGAGTGAATGAAATTAAATTAAAATAACCCTCACCCTATGCAATTTAATTTGGGTCACTCAACTAGGTTATTTTATTTTTGGCCATAAAAAGTAAAAATTCTGAGATAAAAAGTCAAAATCCTGCCATAAAAAGTCAAAATCATGAGGTAAAAAGTCAAAATTATGAGGTAAAAAGTCAAAATCATGGTATAAAAAGTCAAAATTATTGGGTAAAAAGTCAAAATCATGGTATAAAAAGTCAAAATCATGGGGTAAAAAGTCAAAATTATGAGGTAAAAAGTCAAAATCATGAGATAAAAAGTCAAAATTATGAGGTAAAAAGTCAAAATCATGAATTAAAAAGTCAAAATTCTGAGGTAAAAAGTAAAAATCATGGTATAAAAAGTCAAAATCATGGTATAAAAAGTCAAAATTATGAGGTAAAAAGTCAAAATTATGATATAAATAGTCAAAATCAAATCAATTCAAAACCAAACCAACAGTCTACACTTTATTTTGATGGGTGCCATACTTATGTATATATTATAATGTTATATATAATAATGTAATATTTTATATTATATAAAACAACTATATTCTAAGTCAATATTTTCTCCTCAGTGAATGAGTTAATGGTGTTTTTTTTTACCAGACGCTGGTGAAAATATCAATATTAATGACGGTAAAGTTGGAAGACGAAGCTGTTTTGAGGAAAGTTAAGAAATGAATGAGTTGATGTGTGAGCCTCAAGGATGCGTCCATGGTCCACCTGGGTTCGTCCTTGTTTTTTTTTTTCTTCATTGGTTCATAAATGGATCAAACCAGATCAGAAAAGGTCCAGATAGTAAGAAAAAGACTTTATTAAACGATCAATAATAAAGGTCAAACAACATTTACTTCATTTCTATTGATCCTAAAGGTAGATATTTATAAACATCCAGTTAATTTATATTTATTTTACTATTTCTGTTCTTTCATCACATGATTTAATGAGTTTTTAGGAAGAAATTTGGCATTTATTCATGGTTAAATGTCTCGTCTTATCTAATAATTTAACGTGCATTTTCCTCTTTATTTTTATAAATGAAAACGTGTTTTTTCATAAAAATGGTGGAAGGTCTTTTCCTGGATATATATGTGTGTATATATATATATATATATATATATATATGTGTATATATATACACATATATATATATATATATATATGTGTATATGTGTATATATATATATGTGTATATGTGTGTATATATATATATATATATATATATGTGTGTGTATATATATACACATATATATATATATATATATGTGTATATGTGTATATATATATGTGTATATGTATATATATATATATATATGTATATATATATTTGTTCTTCGTTCCTGGACTGTGACGTAAAGCGTGTTAAAGAGGTTAACGTATGTAAATGTGTTTTGGTTCGACTCAAACCACTATCGCACTCATTTATTTTTCCTCTTACTTCTGTGACATGATTTGCAATTGCTGCTGGGAACAAAGTGCAATCTTTTTGAATGTGTCTGTTGCTCAGCGGCAGAGCAGTCGTAAACGACTTTGTATATCTTTCATGTGGCATGATTAAAATGGGTGCAAATCTTTGTCAACATTAACATGGTTTGACGAGCAGCCATGCAAATGACGGCGCTCCTCAGAGAGAGTGTAGACTGTAATGAGGTAAATACGACAGTGTGTTTCTGGAGCTGGGATGTCAGCAGCGTTGGAGCTGAGCTGCCGTGGAAACTCAAGGTGGGTAAATACAAGCAGAGGTCCCACGAGGATTCCCAGGCAACCCTCCTTTAGCTTTGATTAGCTACCATACGTTATGAATCCAATCAGGACACACTCTGTAATCAGGAATTTTATAGAAAAGCTGGTAACACTTTACATTAGGGATCGCTAATAAGATAGTAATTCTATGGTCATTTTAGTTTAGTTAAAAAAAAAGGTTTAGTCATATATTGACTTCAAAGGTTATTAATGCCCACCTACTATGCATCCAAAGCGACACAATTCATGATATCAAGTGGGTACTATTTTAATGTAATTTTATAGTAATGGATCTTTTTCACAACTTCCGCATTTTGCACCGGAAATACGTAAGCGTAGTGTAACCCTACGGTAAAAGTTAAATGGCAACGACCAAAAGTTATTGTAACATACCAGGATGTTCTTATAATGTCCAGAAGTAGCCTTATATTTAGTTCCACTACTTCCCTGTTAACGGCGAAGCTAGACGAAAATGGGTCGAGGCTAATCAGCGGGATGAAGGGCCGAGTTTTTTAATTAAAAAAAAGGAGCACTTATGTCTACAGCAGACACTTAACATCCGAACATTACATCTTGGGGATAACTGTTTGCCAGTTGAAACCAGAGTTTTTTTCCTTGGAACAATAATATTCCTACAGGAAAAAGGAGCCAGTATATGAACGGTGTCAAAAACCACAGCTGTTAACGTCTGTATGAGTTGAGATAAAGTAAATCGCCATGGTTTTGAATGTTATGGTGAACACAAATAAGTAATGTTCGATTTACATTGTAGTTAGGATCTTTAGCCTTTAGATGGTAGTACATCAGTGTCAGCAGTAAACAACAGTAACATTGGAAGGAAAGACTTGAAATAGACATAGAACTGCAGCCAGTGAACGGCAGTAAGTCACAGTAAATGTATAAACACTGATCAAACCTGGAGTTCGTGAGGCTCCTCTTTTTTTCTTTACGATGGGTAGCATCTAGCCCTCACAAAAACCTGCCCGTCTACTACATTAGATACTATGACAAACAAACGCTAACATAAACACACACTGCCAGAGAAAAATGTGAACGGATTATGATGGCATTCGGCTAACGTTAAAGTTATGCTAATGAGACGTTAACTTGAACCATAGACGGAACAAATTGAAAATAGTGAAATAGTCCATGTCCTCTATACTATCCACACATAACCTTATAACCCTAGTCCTAGGTAGAAGTGGATATAGTAATGATTTGTGGACGTAGTTACCAGTTCAGTAGCATTGATCTCTGATATTTTCTGGATCTTTTCTCTAAAAATCAGTTCTTATATCTCACTGAAAAGTTCCTCTTTAAGTGATTATGTCCTAGTTTAAGTGTGATGAGATATTTGGACTAGAAATGAGGAAAAACACACTTGAACTGAACTGAAAATGATCTAAGACGCATCCTTGAGGGACTCCTTTATGTTTAATCTATTAA
Source organism: Siphamia tubifer (assembly GCA_020466265.1). NCBI lineage: Eukaryota > Metazoa > Chordata > Actinopteri > Kurtiformes > Apogonidae > Siphamia > Siphamia tubifer. Next base: position 25,975,347 of record CM035800.1, read on the forward strand.
ACCCATGCACCTGGGGACATTAGAACATTACTGAATTATAATTAGTAAATAAACTCCTTGCTGTACGTTAATAAATTAGCATTTAGCTTGTTTTTTATGTGACTACTATACGACAGTCCTGGGGTTGAGGGGCGGGGTTTGTGGTTTGTTGTGCCTGGTACCACTTGTTAACACTGCGAACATGTCATGTCCTTTCCTTTCCCAGCCTGCTCTAGTTCACAGTGCGCTCTGTTCGTACTCCGTCACGAACTCGCCAACCCCTCTCGAGCGCTTTTAATGAAAAGGCCGTTAAGCTGATTGGGCTGGAGTGGTTGAACAGCAGGACTTGTATGTGATCCATTTAATAGCACCGTGTCATGGATAATTCACAGATAAATTCACAAGTACATCCTGCCTGTGTCGAGTTCTTCCATTAAGCATGTACGGTAATATTCTTTTGTACGCGTGGTTACAAAGGCTGAGTTGAGCTGTACCTGTCGGCTGAAGAGGATAAGTGCTGATCAGCTCCGGCTCTTGTTGATTTGAGCAAAAATAAAAAATAATAAAAAATCCAAATTACTCAATTACACCATTGAAAACAGCGAAATAGGACCAAATAAGTATGTTTGGACCGGGTGAAAATAATTAATTGTTGAAATTTGACGGGAATTTTATCAAGTAAATGTTACTCTCACCCAAATAAGAGTCAAAAACATCCCACTTATAACACTTTTCAGAGTTAAACGCTCCTCTTTGGGATCATAGTGCTATTTGTCAAACATGAAGATGCTGACAGACTGCAGGTTCCAGGTGTAAAAATGAAATGAAAATAACCCAAAACACATCCTTGAGGAACACCTTTGTACTAAAACCATTAGCATTAAACACTTAAAAACGGTACATGAATGTACGTTACATAAAACTGTCCATGAAATGAAAAGAAAAACACTTAAAACAGATCCTTGAGGGATACCATTGCACCATTATTCTTTTAAATTATTATTATTTATAACCATTTACTAATTTGTCTCAAATATCGAACTGAAAAAGAACAATGAAAACAGCTAAAATCCCACCATATGATCCCACATATATGATTTTATTCACGTATTATTTATTTGGTCATGTATTGATTTTATGTTGTACTGACTGAAAGATGCTCGGATGGATGGATGGATGGATGGATGGATGGATGGATGGATGGATGGATGGATGGATGGATGGATGGAGCAGCGATTGCAGAGGGGATGAAAGATTTTTGGCAAATGTTTTTTTTTCCCCCTGAAATTATGTTTTATTTGAAGTGTGATGAGATATTTGGGCTGGAAATGAGAAAAAAAAACACATGGTAGGATTAGACTTTTTGCAGCGTTCCAAAAATAAGATTCCAAACACCTGATTAAATCAAATCCATGTGCTAGGACTCTACTGCAGCTCCAGGTGGAATAACTGGAGACGCACAAAAAATAAAAAAAGGTATAAATCTGACAGTACTATGAGCTCCAGTGAACCAAGACTTTCTAAAAAAACAGAAAAGAGTGAGAGTCAAAGGCCCAAACCTCCACCTCTGAAACAAAAAGGAAATAGAAAAATAAAAAAAAACAATAGAATAGAACCACAGCTGATACCCAGGGCTGGTTCTGGTCAGTGTGGTGCCCTAGGCGAACACTAGGCGAACACCCCTCTTTCTGTTTTGTGAAATTAGAAGTGAACATCTTTAAATGTAGTGTCCTACAGCTGATCGACTACGTACTGAGTGTCCATGATTTGTGATAAAAAGTCAAAATTATGCAATAAAAAGTCCAGATGATGTGGTAAAAAGTCCAAATTAGAAGATAAAAATATCCAAATTAGGAGATAAAAAGTGAAAATGATGTGATTAAAAAGTCCAAATTATTCGATAAAGTCAAAATTATTCGATAAAAAGTCAAAATTAAGAGATAAAAAGTGAAAATTATGTGATAAAAGTCAAAATTATGTGATTAAAAAGTCAAAATTATTTGATAAAAAGTCAAAATTACAACATAAAAAGTCAAAATTAAGAGATAAAAAGTGAAAATGATGTGTTAAGTCAAAATTCCTCGTCACTAAGCACAACCAGAATGAATCCATAGATAAAAGACACGCTGTTGTTTTTGGAGAAAATTAAAGTGTTTTAATTTCACCTCATACAGTATCTTAATAATGTAATTCTGTGGCGACTGCCTAGTCTGCCTATGCCTAACGCCGGCTCTGCTGATACCCCCCCCCCACCCCCTCCTTTTCCGTTAACTTCAGAAAACTCTTGTCTGTTGAGTTCCACTAAACAACAGCAGAAGTTTGGTGCAGTCAGACGCGTCCGTAGGGAAGTCCTCGTCTCCCCGTCGCTCTGTTTTTTTTTCTCTCTATTTCTATATTTATTTATTATCGCTAAAAAAAAATTAATGAAATCCAACTTTCAGGACCAGGTTTTTAAACAACCCCCTGCTGTTTGTTTCCCCACCTGGATGAGGAGCGGTCTATGGAAAAAATAAAATAAAAAATAAAAAACAGATAATTTTTTTTTCATTTAATATATTTGTTTATTTTCAGTCTTTGCAGAACACATGAATGTTTAACTCTTTAAACTTCATCAGACCACCCACACCTGTCCCACATGTCACATGACCAAGTGTAGTTTGACAACAGAGAATGAGATATAAACCACCAGGGACGTGCAGAGAAGGGGTGCCCCAGGGGCTCTGGCACCCGCCCCTTTGCTGATTGACATCCAAAGTGACCTTTTTACAGGGACTGTTTTTTGGCCTTTTTTTAATATAATAATAAAAAAGAGTTCCAAAACCAAAGTTTTTAATGTGTCCTTGATCATATGTGAAATTACATTTGGAAAATAACATTTTACACCTAAATACTTACGGCCATGACGGACTTTTTATCTCACAATTTTGACTTTTTATTTCATAATTTTGACTTTTTATCTCATACTTTTGACTTTTTATCTCATAATTTTGACTTTTTATCTCACAATTTTGACTTTTTATCTCATAATTTTGACTTTTCATCTCATAATTTTGACTTTTTATCTCATGATTTTGACTTTTTTTAACCCACAATATACACTTCATGGTCACAGAAAATTTAGTTTCGTGAACCCAATCGAATTGCATAGGGTTAGGACTAATTTAATTTAGTTTAAATTAATTCACTCAACTAGATGTTTTGATGTGTGACCTATTGAAGAAGAATTTTTAAATTGATTCGATGTTTTACTTTTGTAATACAGTCACACGTTGCTGCCGTAAAGTGTTAGAAAGCGTTGAAAAGCTCAGGATTACAGCTTTATGATTCCGGGGGTTGTATTCAGCCCGATTGGAACTCAAGTGGAATAGTAAAAAAAAACAAAAAACAATCTGCAAACTCAGCTTTCCAGGACCGTCGTTTATTGTTATAGATAACAATAAACGCGGATGCAAAAATAAATACATAAAAAAATGACAATAACTGTGACTGACCGGCTCCATCCTCCTCTACACAATATGGTTTTTAATAATAAGCCTTCCCATTCATTGAGGAAGTTTATCACGTTTACGAATCGCCCCAAAATGACAGCAGCAAAATACTGTAAATAGCAGCGCTGCCAGCAGACACAAAAGAGATAGGGGCTATAAATACCCTGAATAAATCCTCCTAATCAGAAAAAGCGAGAAGCATGAGTTGTTGATACAGGAAACCGGTGGCTGAATCCTATTTAAAATGCTTTCGCCAGCTTTTCCTTTTGGTTAGTGTTTAGAATTCACTTGATAATTACCATATTAAAATGCATGTAGGAGTCTGTGCAGTTGTGGTGGGAAAAGATAAGGCTTGTGAAAGTAGGGAGGGAAAAAAAAAAAAAAAAAAAAACTCCACCGGAGGCCTATCAGTCAGTGCTGAATTGCTTTATAATTACTGAGATGCACAGACATAATTTCCTTCTAAAAATAATGCAAAGTTTCATTTCCCTTCTCGTCTTTAATACCGTGTAGGGGGGGAAATCTCTCTCCCGAATGCATTAATCCTTTCTCCGTTCTGAGTTGATTTTACTTAAAACACCCGAAAAATACTTGACTGAATTCAAACTGCACTTGTTCTTTAACTGTTTGGACTAAAAAACACTGTTTATTTAACATGTAAAACATCACATATATGTGTCACTGCACTAACATGGGTCAGCTGTGCAGACGTTTGGATTTCCTAAAGAAACTTAACTTTTTTTAATGTAAACAACTCTATTATGACCTTATGTTACAAGTCTTTTATTGAACGTATTCTCTGTTATGGTTATATTAAAATGATGCGTAAGAGTAATGTGGGAAAAAATGTTCAAACATGTTGGAAAATAATGCAGATGAAGTTTGTACTGATATGACACAACGCTTCTGGGTGAAGATCCACACACTTCCCTCAGGTCGCAGGTACAGATATCCCAAAATCTGAAGTAATAGAGCGAAGAATTCATTCATTCCCATGGCAACCAACCGACTGAACAAGATGTGGAAGATACACGGTCAACATCGCAAGATACTGTGTTGACTTTTTATTTCATAATTTTTACTTTTTATCATATAATTTTTACTTTTTATTTCATGAATTTGACTTTTTTTCTCATAATTTCAACATTTTATTTCATAATTTTTACTTTTTATCATATAATTTTTCCTCCCTCCTTTTCTTCCTCCTCCTCTCCCTCTCCCCCTATTCCTTTCTCCTCTTCATCCCTCCTCATCAGTTTGTTCCTCCCTCCTCTTCCTCCTCCCTTACATGACGTACTTTCTCTCTTTCAAACATTAACCATCTCCTCTGCATCTCTTCTCATCTATCATAATTTTGACTTTTTATTTCATAATTTTGACTTTTTATCTCATAATTTTGACTTTTTATCATATAATTTTGACTTTTTAATCTCATAATTTTGGCTTTTTATCTCATGATTTTTACTTTTTATCTCAGAATTTTTACTTTTTATCATATAATTTGGAGTTTTTGTTTCATGATTTTGACTTTTTTTTCTCATAATTTCAACTTTTTATTTAATAATTTTTACTTTTTATCTCATAATTTTTACTTTTTATCATAATTTTGATTTTTTGTTTCATAATTTTGACTTTTTATTTCATAATTTAAACTTTTTATCTCATCATTTAGCAAAACCACAATAACTAATTCTCACCCAAAAATGTACTTACTGTTGTTTTTTTTTTTAATTTGTAGGGTCGTATTGCTGTTATTAAACTCATATCATCTATGTCCCAGCCCTGGGACATGAGGCTGGTGAAGGTTTAACTTAACCTCTTCCTGTATTAGTCGCTGTGGTGCCATGTTAAGCACAGTGTAGCCTAGTTTCTGCACAGCGTGAATGTTGCTGCTTGGCTGTTTTGGGATCGGAGAGGAATCCAAAGTCTGACACATTGAGGTTGTATTCATGAATATGACATACTGTCGAGCCAAACTTCTTTTAACTTTTATTTGCATAGATTTGTCATAAGTTTTAATCTTTTGTGTTCGCTCGACACAGAATGGAATTATTTAGAGTGTGTTCAGACAGTGAACATAAGGATCTGTCTGCTCTGATTTGGCCTTAATTATACTCACACTTTAATGGGTTTTGTGACGGAGTTTAGATTCATATTTAGGCAGATTTTACCTTTTTTTTTGGGGCCAAGGAGGATTTGAATGTATTTCTATTGTCAGTTGTAGTTTCTTTTTTGTATGAGAAGTGGATGAAGAATGTTTTAGCCTCCGCTGTAAAAAATAAAAGTAAAAATGACTGTAGATTTAACAGCAAACAGTGGTAAAATTGCAAAATAAAATAAAATGTAAGTGAAAATATGATGCAAAGTTGTTTAAGAAGATTTTTGTGTTGACAATAAAATTGAATGTAGCTGTAGTTTTTATGTGAACAAAAACACATTGAATGGTTAAAATATTAAATGTACATGTTTAAAATGTTAAATCTATGTTTATATATTAAATCTATATGTTTATATATTAAATCTATATGTTTATATATTAAATCTACATGTTTAAAATATTAAATCTATGTTTAAAATGTTAAACAAATATGATATTGACACTTCTACTTTCATCACTTTTTTTTACCAGATAAATCAAATCAAATTGTTTTAATTTAGCTCCTTATACTGTAACACCAAAACCAGATCAAATCAATAAAAACAAGTAATAATTATAAAGCCAAGATAGAAAATACAACATAATTTAATAACATAATATAAACATAATATAATTAAAAATCAAGCCCTTTATTCTCACTGATAATGTTAATTATTTCGCTTTAACATTCAACACTAAAGGCTCTGGTGTGTTTTTTATTCAACGTTTGTTGCCGTGACATTAAACTTTACTGAGACACGACGTCACAAAGACGACAATAACATCATGTCAAGAGGTTTCAACAAATGATGAGTCATTTATTTCAAAGGGAGAAGCTCCAGTACAGTATTTACCTGCTTTCTTTTACTGATTGGTTTTGTATGTTTTTTTTTTCCAATGACCTGGAACTGTTCTATATTTATCTAAAAATATGGATCGAATGAATCAGGTTTGGCCTTGGGGAGGTTTTTGTTCTGTTGAAATTGGGATGTAATATTTTTTGTGTGTTTTTCTACATCACATTTTCCATCTGTCATCTGGTTTAAAAACAACATTCAGTCTGTTTTTAGCTTCTGTGAATTTTATTTATCACTGATTTACAGCAACTGTCAGAAACTAACCCTTATTTTACAGCTGGACATTATGTTTTGACTAAATATCTGAGTTTAGTTAATGTTTAGTTTTATTAAAAGAGTGATATTTTTTTATGGAATTATGAATTTTTAAACATTTCCCTCTAGTCTATATAAATGCTCTTGTTGGGTCTAAATTCTTCATTAATTAAACTCCACAGGCCCATCTTAATTAAGCAAATAATAATAATAATAATCTTGAATTAAGCAAAAATATTGCTGAATTAAGCCAAAAAAAATTTATGAAGCAAAAGAAAATCTTGAATTAAACAAAAATTTTTGAATTATATATAAAAAAAATATTCTTGAAGTAAGACAACAAATCGTGAAACTAAGCCAAAAATATCGTCGTCTTCCGCTTCATCGTGGGCAGCAGCCTCAGCAGAGTAGCCCAGACTTCCCTGGCCAAAAATATTATTGAATTAAACAAAAAAAAATTGAATTAATGAAAATAATATTGATTTAAGCAACAAAAATATTTATTTAATCAAAAAATAATATTGATTTAAGCAACAAAAATATTTAATTAATCATAAAATAATATTGATTTAAGCAACAAAAATATTTAATTAATCAAAAAACTTCTAAAATTAAGCAACATTTTTTTTAGAATTAGCAAAAATATAATTGAAGTTCATATTCAGAGACGAATAATTAAGCCAAAGTTTGTTTTTTTTTCGTTACTTGGATCATTCGTTAGCTCAGTCTTTCATAAGTAGAGGAACCACTGAATGGTATAAAGTTAAAAATGTAGCAGATGGAGAAAGTGTTGCAGAAGTTAAAGGGTTAAAGTTGAAGCCTACAGCATAAGAAGGTACAGCAGAATAAAAGGTGGTGGGGGGTGTTGTTAGGGTGGGGGGGCGATCGACAGGTTCTCCTATGATGAAATATTGATGTGGTTGACTTTGATTCTGCAATAGGTACTTTTGATCCAGATCTGTCACAGCACAGACCCCCCCTCCCCCCCCTCCCCTCCCCACACTCGGTCTCTTCCTAATTCTTCCTCAGGTGTAGCACTGGTCTTTCACTTTGGAAAAATGTCACCCCCCCACCCCCACCCCCACCCCCTCTAGCTTTGATCAGATGTGTAGACTTTGAAGAACGTATAGAGCTCAGTGTGGAACAGACGCTGTAGGTTAATATGATACGACTGCGTTTTACTGTTTGTCATGTGTTGACTTTTATTTAACATGAAAACTGCTGCAAATGATGAATGAATCTGTACGTGTTTGTGTTCAGAGGTTTTGGTGTAATTCTACTGACAAACCTGAATTTAATACTTCTATAATAATAATAGTAATAATAATAATAATAATAATAATAATAATAATGGAATTATAGATAATGGGTCAAGGAAGAACCCATTAGATTTTCGGCAATAAAGGTCAAAGGTCAAGGTCACAATAAAGGTCAACAGCTAAAATACATTAGTAGTAATATCTAAAGCTTCAGACATTATTATTATTATTATTATTATTATTATTATTATTATTATTATTATTTACATTCAGGTTGAGTGAGTAAATATAAAATGCTGTGAAAATCACGCAGGTTTTTGTTCTAAAACATTTGCTCCTCATTGTTTATCCTCCTGCTTTGTTGAATACACTACCACCCCCCACCCACTCCACCCATAACCATATGTAACACAGATAATAATGACCCATCCCGGCCACGTTATATGTTTGAAATGCAAAGCAGCGCCACACAGACGGTGTTTCGTTAATAATTGCCATAATTGTATAAGTATGTAGAAAATGCACCAATGACTATTATCAGGTTGATAACGTATAATTACTTACAAACTCTGTGCTCATTAAGCTGCTCCTGTGGAGAAACTGAGCCTGATATAACCCCTTAGAATAACCCCCCCTCCCCTCCCCTTCACTCGCCCACCGCATCCCGCTGCTCTCCCTTCTTTCTCCCTCTCCATACATTTCCCACAATCCCCTGTTTCTTCATCCCAGTCTGACTTTCATTCCATCTGTTCTACATGTTCTATTTCCATCACTCGTCCATTTCACATCTTCCTCTTCCCTTTCTCCTCTCTCTCTTCCTACTCTCCCTTCCTGCTCTTCTTCCTTCCTCCTCCTCTTCCTCATCAGTTTGTTCCTCCTCCTCTCCCTCTCCCTCTCCCCCCTCTTCCTTTCTTCTCTTCCTCTTCATCCCTCTTCCTCCCTCTTCCTCCCTCTTCCTCCCTCCTCTTCAGTTTGTTCCTCCCTCCTCTTCCACCCTCTTCTTCCTCCTCCTCTTCATCCATCTTCCTCACTCCTCCTGTTCCTCCCTGTTCCTCCCTGTTCCTCCCTCTTCCTCCCTCCCTCTTCCTCCCTCCTCTTCTTCCTCATCAGTTTGTTCCTTCCTCCCTCCTCATCTTCCTCATCAGTTTGTTCCCCCCTCTTCCACCCTCCTCTTCATCCCTCCTCTTCCTCCTCTTCCTCCTCTTCATCCATCTTCCTCCCTCCTCTTCTTCCTCCCTCTTCTTCCCTCCTCTTCCTCCTCCTCTTCCTCCTCCTCTTCCTCCTCCTCTTCCTCACTCCTCTTCTTCCTCCCTCTTCATCCCTCCTCTTCCTCCTCCTCTTCCTCCTCTTCTTCCTCCCTCCTCTTCTTCCTCCCTCTTCATCCCTCCTCTTCCTCCTCCTCTTCCTCCCTCTTCCTCCCTCCTCTTCTTCCTCATCAGTTTGTTCCTCCCTCCTCTTCCCCCTCTCCCTCCTCTTCATCCCTCTTCCTCCCTCCTCTTCTTCCTCCCTCTTCTTCCCTCCTCTTCCTCCTCCTCTTCCTCCTCCTCTTCCTCACTCCTCTTCTTCCTCCCTCTTCATCCCTCCTCTTCCTCCTCCTCTTCCTCCTCTTCTTCCTCCCTCCTCTTCTTCCTCCCTCTTCATCCCTCCTCTTCCTCCTCCTCTTCCTCCCTCTTCCTCCCTCCTCTTCTTCCTCATCAGTTTGTTCCTCCCTCTTCCTCCCTCCTCTTCCTCCTCCTCCTCTCCCTCTCCCTCCTCTTCATCCGTCCTCTTCCTCCCTCCTCATCTTCCTCATCAGTTTGTCCCCCCCTCTTCCACCCTCCTCTTCATCCCTCCTCTTCCTCCTCTTCCTCCTCTTCATCCATCTTCCTCCTCCCTTACATGACGTACTTTCTCTCTTTCAAACATTAACCATCTCCTCTGCATCTCTTCTCATCTATCATCCTAATAGATTCGACCAAAGGGGAAAAACACACACAGACATTTTCATCACCTGCTTTTATCGCAGGTTTTGTTTCAGATTTAAAGTTGTTTTTGCGCCAAATCCAAACCCAACAAAAGCCAGAAACATTATTACTACCCCCCCAAAGAGATTGTTTTTTTAACACTATTGGTTGAAGAATAGATGTGAATAGAAGTAGGTCAAAGTAAAAAAAGCAAAAAACTTCTCCAACTTTTTCACATTTACTTATAATGAATGAAATTTCAAATGTTTTTATATATATATATATATATATATATATATATATATATATATATAAAAAATCCAGTTGGATATAAAATTAGAGCCAAACATTGTTTTAACAGTCAGTAAAAAATCAAATAAAATAGTACGGCTATTTATGATGCATTAAAACAAAAACATAGTCCATCTGATTGATATTTTTGGGTCTTAGGGATATAGTGAGAAATAAAAATCATTGCATTTGGACTAAATACAGAAGAAAAAGACTGATAAATAGTATAAAGGTGAACTTTGAGGACGTATGACATTCAAACCCAGTAAGAGTACGATCAACTTTTGTGTATTTCTTGTATTTTAACCTTTATTTCCGACAAACGGCTCCATTTCCACTTCATCCACCGACCTCCTCCTGCTCCATGGGCTCCAGGGTTTCATTAACTCAGTGTCATTCAAGCCTTTGGAGAGGATTCCTTTGACCTATTTATTCTCGTGCCATTTCTTTCTCTCCTTAAGAATCTCTTAAGGCTCTTCAGCGTCCTCCTCCTCCTCTTCCTCGCTGCTCGTCGAAGGCTGAGACGCTTCATGAAGAACTTTTATCTTCACTAAGATCGAGTCTTAACCTTCTGGGGAAAGTTGTTATCGTTATAGCAACGTAGTACGACCAATCTGGAAACCATTGAACTTATTTAAATTAAATCTAAGAGTATTCCATGGATTTACACTGAAGGTTTTAACCTTTACATCAGGAGCCAAATTTGATCTGAAGAGTGAAATATTAACTGAAGCTTTCAAAATAAAAGCATTAATCCATCATACTGATTTATGGGAGTAATTATGATGTTAATATTGGTGGGGACGACTTTTCTTTACGAGAGACAACAATAAATAAATAAGTAAATAAACAAGAACACGGCTATAAGAATTAAAATGTTGTTTTTATCAACAGAAACATTTTAGGAATGTTTTTTATTCCTTAAGTCACATTTTGTCTGGTTTTTATTGGTAATCTATAACTGCATTATATATTTAATTATAGTTATCGTCACATTTACGTCTAGTTTAGTCTCGTTTTTGTCACATGATAAGGGTTCGTTGATGACAATATTTAGTCACAATAAGGCGCACTGTCAATGAATGGTTTATTTGTTAGATTCTTCATAAAAAAGAAAAAGGTGAACTGGATTATAAAGAGCATTAAGTAAAGTCAAAATTATTAGCTAAAGAGCGAGAATTATAAAATAAAAAGTGAAAATTATGAGGTAAAAAATAAAAATTATTAGATGAAAAGTCTAAATTCCCAGTCACTAAGCACAACCAGAATTAATCCATATATAAGGTGCACTGTGGTTTTTTGGAGAAAATTAAATTCACCTTATAGTCCAGAAAATACAATAACCTTTTGTTTCCCAAATGTCATGTCATTTCCTATTCAAAAATTGTTATGGACACGATTTACAAGGTGTGAGTTTTTGTTCTGTGACGGTTTAATTATGCAAATAAATCACTCATTCAAACATATTGTTTTGAGAAAAAACATGTTTCATGTTGTTGACCCCAGGAAACCTGCCGGGACTACTTTCGCTTTGACCAAAACCGGGCCAGAACTGGGCTCACAGGACACAGTCGGGGGTAAGTTACTTGTGGGTGCACCAGAGTAAAGACACTGACCCCAAACAATTTAATGTAAAAAAAAGAAAAGTGAACTATCCCTTTAAAGCCCAATTAACCATAAACCCGTCTCCCATGTAAACACCAAGGAATTAGCTTTACATGTGAATGACTTTATGAAGAATAAATAATTGTGAATTAAAAACACCATGTATACGTGGTGCTACAGCATCGATTAACAAAAAGATCCACTGATGAGTTACTACAGATGAGAAAAAGGAAGCGGGGGGGGGGGGGGGGGGGGGCAGCTTCCACAGACACATACGAACACACCTCTGTTCAGCACATTTGCACATGAAGGGGCAGTGATACGGAGAGTTTCCAGTTGAACGTGGGCGTGTTTGTGTGTCGACTCCAAATTAGTAAAAGAGCCCGAAGGCTTTAGACGGCATTAGGAGAAACTAGTTCAGACGACCTGCTCTCTGGACAGACGGACGGACGGACGCCCACCACAACCCAGCACCTCTTTCCATCTTTTAGAGATTGTTTTTAAGTTCTGTTTTGTTCTTTGAACTGAGGCCAGTTTTAGCCCAAGGCCTGAACATTAAAGTCATTAAAGTCAAATCCATCAGTCCCTGGCGTTCAATGTTTACTCCAATAATATGGAGCCATTTTTGGGACAAAGTTAAGCGTATTCATTCTAGGACAGAGGTGTCAAACATGCGGCACGGGGGCCAAATCCGGCCCTCCAAATTGTCCAGTCTGGCCCCTGAGAATGATCTGGAAGAACTCTTCATTGGTTGTTTATATACGTAGACCCTCGATGTCTGTGATTTTCTTGTGAGTGAATTACAAAATATGAAATGTCTGTCGTACAAGACTTGACTTTTGGAAAATTCATCCATTTTTAATAAATGTTAGTAAAATCTGGATTTTTGATCATGTTTGGAATCCAGATGGTTATCTGGATCATTCTACAAATTTAATGGGAACTCACTTACTTACCTCCTGAAATTATTTTAAGAAGATCCACCTAGAATTTTTTGCACATTCCTGCTGACAGACAAACTGAATATAATTTAATACGTCACTGATGCAGTAAAACCACTGCTCCTTTTAATGACCTCTGCTAACACCGTTAGCAGGATTACGCAAAAGGTTCTGAACGGATTTTGATGAAACTTTCAGGAATGATAGATAATGGGTCAAGGAAGAACCTGTTGAATTTTGAGCAATGAAGGTCAAAGGTCAAGGACACACTAAAGGTCAACATCTAAAACACATCAGTGATAATATCTCAGGATTCAGACGAGATAGAATGTTGTGTTTTTTTGCATTAATTTAGCATCAGATGGTTCAACAGCTACAGCTATGGGTCAAATGAAACATCCAGCCTTGGCGGAGGTCTGGTGTCTCTGACTGCTTTGTTGTATTTACATTTTTTAATCAGATTAATAACAGTGGTGCTTTGATTTGTTAATTTTGATATAAACATACATGTGGGAAAGTGAGAGAAACAAAGACCAATGTTGACATGAGCAAGAGAATGAAAGTGACAAACAAACAAACAAACAAACAAACAAACGGCAGCAGAGACAACGCTGGAGGGGAAACGGAGCCCAGAGCGGTAATGGGAGGAGCAGACTGAGAAATGGAACCAGGAGGTGGAGGGAGGGAGGGTAGTTTCTGTGTTTGTGCTGTCACGTCGGCGAGCGAGGTTCAACACTTCCCCTGTGGAGTGGATGAGTGGAAGCGTGTCGCCGTTGGAGGCTGGAAGGCCGAGCTGTGAGAGCATGTGGTTAGCAGAGGCCTCCTGCCGAAGACGAGGAGGAGGAGGAGGAGGAGGAGGAGGAGGAGACGCTGAAGGTTCCCATAAAAATACACTGAGGGTATATATACTGATCATCACACATCGACAAAGTTTACAGAAGATTTTGTGACAGTTCCTGCATAAAACTTCCTCTATTTAGAACTTTTTTAAAGTGATTTATCATCAACATTATTTATTTATAATTATTTTTTACATTTCTGTCACCATTTTTGCATGTATATAATTAAAAAAAAATATATATATTTTTTTATTTTCTAATACTGTGTGGTATTTTCGAGTCTTAAAGGGATTATCTGGAGTAAAATTCATTTTAGTTCCTTTCTTAGATGATTGGGAGAACAAACATATACAGTTTAAAATCATTGAGAAATTTCGCCGTTTTGAGCCAAACATTAGCATTAGCATTAGCATGGAAGTGATTTGGGCCGTCACCAAATACTATTTTTAGACCTCTTCTAAAGTTGCATGTTGTTTCAGTTTCTGTTGTTTAATTTTTAGCTCATCTGGGTGAAGTCGCAATGAGCTATTGTCATCGTGCTTCGTCCGTCTGTCTTTGTTGATTTCAATTCTGATTGATTGATTAGATAGATTGAAGAATTAAACACAAAACTTATCACTTTGTTGAAATTCGCCTTTTTAAACTATTTGTTAACAACTTTGTTTATTTTTCCAGTCTGTCACTAATATCACTTCTCGTCCCTCAATTATCAATGGATTTAAATTCAGATTTTCTGATCTTTTGTTGATAGTAAGACATTACAGCTGTGATGATGAGCACAGGGACACTGGCACTATCTTTTTTTTTAAACTTTTTACAAAACTGTGGAAGCCCATTTGCACCACTGGAAAAAAATCCAATAAAAAGTCATAATTATGTATGACATTTTATTTTTTTTCCCCCAGTGGTGGAAACCAGCGTCCATACAAAACACACATTTTCCTGGTTAAATAAAAGTTAGGATAAAAAAATGGCCGGTCAGTTTCCACAAATCTGCAACGCTAGCAGTTTCTTTTCCCTTCCCTCTAAATAAAGCGTCCAGTTGGAACAGTTTCTTTCCCGCCCACGCTGTGTTGGGTGAAGCATGTGAGTGATTTAACACATGATGATCATTGAATAAAGTGAGGAGTTGTTGATACCCTGCAGATTGTCCGCCCGCTGCCTTTGTGGGCGCGGGTTTTGTTCAAGTCTGGAACAGGAAAAGCTCTTAACGGTCGCCATATGGCAGTGATGCAATCTAAAGTTTCCTCCAGATGCCGGTGATGCGGAGGTGCCTTGTGAGGCGTTCGAGTGCTGCTCTCATCACTGTCTGTGTGATTGGCAGTATTTCCAGCTGTTGTGAGACTCGGAGCCCACGAGGGTTTGTTGTATTTTTTATTTTTTTTTTTGCTGGCATCAGCTTTGGCATCTGTTGCTTAAATTAAAATACAGAACGAGGGAGAGATCAAACTAACACTGGTATTGTTTTGTTCCCTTTACATGCAAAGCCAAAACACATTTTACACATAGTCAGCTTTTGTTTAAGCAGCTGATCAATTAGGACAGGGGTGTCCAACATACGGCCTGTGGACCAATACAGGCCCAGCCGAAATTAGTTTTCCCCACAAGAGTTCTGGATACCAATCTCATCTCATTAGCATATAGCCAATCAGCGTCAACCACAGTCAACAACATGCAATGTGGTGGTTGGTCATTTTTATAATAATGACAATGATCCAGAGCGAACGGTCATGTTAGCGGTATGTTTAAATGGTAGAAATCAGCTAATTGCAGTAAATAGTGATGTAGAATTTACAATAATACCAGATATAAATGTTTGGAGTATAAAGGTGTCATTCCTTTCCAATTGGAATCTGATGGGTCACTCCGATTTACCAACACATGCTGCCTTTGACAGTTGTTCATCACCTCCACTGGCTGCATACTGCATTCACAGAAAACAACAAGAGGAACGAGGGACCCAGAAAAAGGTGGTCCGTCTGACGTCAGATGGACTTTAACGTCCCCCACATGGGGTTAAGCCCATCCCTGGCAGCGAATCTGAAGTAGCATTAGCATTAGCATCTAAAATCGTGAGATAAAGAAGTTAAAATCATGAGGTAAAAAGAGATAAAAATACAAAATTATGAGATAAGGTCAAAATTCCCAGTCACTAAACACTACCAGATTTAATCTATTTTTTGCAGAACTAGTTAATATACATTAACAATAACTGCCTCGTGTCCAATAATCTACCTACAACTACTGGGGCTGAACAACAACAGAACTTTAAGGTGATTTTTCTTAGTTTGGTGTCTGTGCAGTTACTGTCTTTTTACTGATAGGGCAGTAGTGTCTCCGTCTGATTGGTCGGCGTCTTGAATGAACCTGAGCGTCCGTCAGAATCTTGAATGTGAAGACAAGCAGCTTTGCCATCAGGTCCAGAGCGTGGACTAGAGCTGAAGTGGGATAAATAAAAAGCAGCAGTCCCAGGGCTACAGGGCCTCAGGCTATTGCATCGCTAGCAGGCAAACAGCCACCCAGCTGCCCCAGCAGGGTAGGAATATATCAGGCAGCCTATTGGATACCTGACAGCTGATTTAGCTCCCCCTTAATGAGCACAGGGCTCTGCTGCAGAAACTCACAATCTGTTACATAACAACATCACAGATACTGAGCTCAGTTCGAAGCAGACTGCGAACGCTGGCAGAATGTCGGCAAATCAAGAGATGCTGCACTCGCCATACAATACTTTCTAATAATAGCTGAAGGTGTAAAAATATTGCTAAATTGCCACAAGATTTTATATGAAATGTAGCTGTAAGTATGGGTGTAAAATTGCCTATGACGTGTCCATACCAATATTTGGATAGGAAATGACATGACATTTGGGAAACAAAAGGTTACTGTATTTTCTGGACTATAAGGTGACACTTAAAAAACTTTAATTTCCTCCAAAAACTACAGTGAGTCTTATATGTGGATTAATTCTGGTTGTGCTTAGTGACTGGGAATTTAGACTTTTTTATCTCATAATTTTTTTATATTTTTATCTCCAGATTTAGACTTTTTTTCCTGATAAATTAGTCTTTTATCTCAGAATTTTGAGTTTTTATTTCACAATTTTAACATTTTATCTAACGATTTTGACTTTTTAATCTCATAATTTGGATGTTTTATCTAGATTTTCAACAATCAAACAGGTTAAAAAAAACCTCCAATAACTAGAAAGGCATTCTGAGAGCGCAGACCTCTCTGATCACCACCAAAATCGAATCATTTCCAGATCTCCTCGTTACCAACCAACCCTCAAAATTTTATCAAAATCCATCCATAAGTTTTTGAGTTAGTATCTTGTACACAAACCAACCAACAAACATAACCTCCTTGGTGTAAAGTAATGACTTCCGAAGGTATAATACATTTTGCTATGACTGTAGTATGAAGGAAAAGTGTTACCGTAGGAAAAACAAACACAACAGTCTTATTTCTGAAGAAATTTATGTTCAATGCGTTTTTTTTATTTTCAAAGTGTGAACAACACATTGTAAAACACTTGAAAAATGAACACATTCTTTAATCTTGTCCATGATCATTGACGTCTATGCAGAGGATTTGAGTTGGATTATTTCTGTTTTCACACAAAAAGAAAAAAAGGGCGACATTTCTGCTCCTCTACAGCAATAGTTAAGTAGCTAATGCTGCTGTAGAGGAGCAGAAGAATAACATTAGCTAACTGTGTTTTTAAGCTAACAGGAGCTATAGGGGAGCAGAAGAATAACATTAGCTAACTGTATTTTTAAGCTAACAGTAGCTAATGCTGCTGTAGAGGAGCAGAAGAATAACATTAGCTAACTGTGTTTTTAAGCTAACAGGAGCTAATGCTGCGGTAGAGGAGCAGAAGAATGACATTAGCTAACTGTATTTTTAAGCTAACAGTAGCTAATGCTGCTATAGGGGAGCAGAAGAATGACATTAATTCACTCACAAGCAAGAATAAGGATTTTTCTGGGGAAAACTGGACTAAATCCTTTGCATAGATGTCAGTAAATCGACTCCAGCCATAGAGAAAACCAACTAAGATGGTTATTAGTTTTAAAAATAAATCAAACAATCACCTCCTACTGCACCAAAATATGATGTAAGCAGGAACAGACTAAAGTAAGGCTTTAATAAAATAGCCATGGTCCTTATATTTGTGCTTAAAGTAGTAATTATTATCTACAGTAGATACATCAACTGCATCTGATTTGTACTTAATCTAGCTGCTCTTTGTCTACATAAAAATCTATCGGGCCTTAAATGCAACACTTGACACTGTAATGAATACACTGTGGTGTTAAATAGTTGCCACAAATGGAGAATATAAAAGTAAATGATTCAACAAGATGTAACTTGGATGTATTCAGTTACTATTGTAGCGTAAGTGCTAAACTGTGGAGGACTAAAAGTGCCTAAATCAAATAAATGCATGATTAAATGATGTCATTAATTAATTAAAATTAGAATTATATGTGTAAATGTGTTATTAAATGTGTCATTAATTTATTAAAATACCAATTAATTTGAGGCAAAAAACATATATTATTTTTCCATTGTCCGTGTCTTGCAGTAGATGATTAATTTATTTTATTTGTTGACCTATTAACCTGTCAATAAATAGTCTAGATTTTTAGCAGTTGCTAATAAAGTTTTGTTTACTAAAGTATTCAAATAACACCACCCAGTGTGTGGGAATATGTTCACAAACTCGGCATCAATCTTTTATCTGGAGTCCATTTGATTTGACTTAATGTGCAGGGGAACCAATCAGCTGTTAAGACCCGCCCACTGACTTTGATGGGTGAGGTTGACAGAAAAAATAAATTCATGATTCACTGCATGAAATAATTAATTAATTAGTGAAAATTATGTTTGTTTGGGTTTTGTTTGTTTTTTTACCTCAAATGAATTTGTATTTTAAGAATTAGTGACATATTTAATAACACATTTATGTATTTAATTCCAGCACTTTTAGCCCTCCATACTAAACTAGTGGTTCTCAACTGGTGGTTTGTGACCCAAAAGTGGGTCGCTACCCTGTTTTCAGTGGGTTGCAGATTTTGGCCAAAAAAAACAATGTTAAAAAACGTAATCTTGTGCTTTATTTTTCATGTAGCTGATTGGTCGGTGGCAGTAATGCACCGTCATGGTAATTAACATCAGACATTTCACTGTATCCTGACGATGACTCCATCAAGTCTGACACAAAAACCTCAGTGTTTTTTGTTTTGACTTCTTGAATAAGTGACTGATTTAACAGTAGATTAGGTAAATCTACTGTTAAAGGGAATATTTCCTTCTTTAGCATCGTCACCTACTGGTCACTGGCCCAATGTTATATATGTGTGTATATATATATATATATTTTTTTTTTTTGTTTGTTTGTTTTTTTTTTTTTTCCAGGTCAAATGTTTGCAAGGGGCGGGGTTAAAGGTTAGCGCCTGGTGCCCCTTTTTTTGGAAGTGTGATGTGATATTTGACTAGAAATGAGAAAAAAAACCCACACTTGTTAAGATTTCAGCTTTCCAGTGTGACAGTGGATCCTGAAGTCAAACCAGTTGAGAAGCACCGCTCTAAACCACTACGTTGCTGAGTGGAAGCAGAAGTGGATTCAAACAGTGTGTGAACACTGGACTCCAGCCTTAGCTGGACTTTTTTTGGAAGCATATATGTTCTGACAACACAGATGTCAGAGGGGACCCTCAGGACCCCGGCCTGTCACCGCAGGCGAGTCGATGGGGGGTGGGGGGGGGGTGGGTGGTTAATGTAGGGTAGAGCAGTGAGGAGAGGTCACAGTTCACTGTGCACGCCCCGCTGCTTCAGCACCGGCTGACAGGCCACAGGAGTCTGGAAGTCCATGATGTACTGGCATTTACTGGGCTCCTTCACCGATCGCAGGCCTGTCTCCGTTCCACATGTCAGAGTGACCTAGAAAAGCACAAAGACAGAAAAGTTGTGGTGGTGAGTGAGTGAGGAGAGGCCCAGTCCAGACACGTTTCAGTTTTATCTTTCTAAACAGAGATGACTGATGCAGTTTCCACTCAGGTCTGATCCAACATGTGGAAAGAAATTCTGAAGGAGAATTATCCAAACCATGCAGACATTAGTACAAACCTTTTTCAATAAACACAGCTTTACATTAGTGATCGACTAATATGGATTTATTATTATTATTATTTCTTTTTTTACACCAGTTTTAACTGATAGAGGCCAATATTTATTTATTGCCATGTTTAATTAATTAAAACAATTAATGTTTCTTAATATAAATGCACCATTTAAAAAAAGGGCCTAAAAATATGAAAAAGTGCAAACGTGTCAATAATTACTTCATAATTGGATCCTTATGTTCCCAAACACCGATGCAAGAAAAACAACAGAAATCTCGGCCTAACCCATGAATGACACTAACCCTTCTGCCGCTGTCACTGTTTGCTTCCAGTTTCCTCTCACCAATCACTGTGCATCCCAAATTAGCGTTCAACAAAGAAACCCAAGGAGCGCAGTGAATGGGTGCAGGACACCATGGCATTATGGGACATGGCCACAGTGTGAACAAGCACAGGGAGGATGTGATTACCGTTGTCACGGCTTTAATGGGTGACTTTAACGCCCTCTGTGAGAGTCTAGAAGAGAAAAGCAACTTATTTTACTTCCAGGCGGTTTCCATAGCAACCTCTCACATCACTCGGCACGCTGTAAAGACAATCCTGCTGCCGAACAAAGGCACCTGGAGAGGGAGGGAGATGGGAACGTGACAGGTATTATTGTGCTGAAGTTTCAGGCTGGTACAACTGGTGATTTGGGTTCGTCCTGTACTGGGATTAAAAACGCAGCCTTTTGTTACGACATTTAGAGAATCTGTGACACATTAACCCTTTAGAGTTCACTCAGAAATGGTCTGCAGTTCAAAACTCCCACCATAGTGTGGCATCGGCAGTGATGGGCAGTAGCGCCGATACATGTAGTGAAACTATTAGTTAAAATACAGACAACCCAAGTCTCCCGGAAATTCCAGGAGTCTCCCTGATATCGATAGTGGCTCATTGATGTCTGTGAGTCAGATAAAACACTCCAGATTTTGGACTATGTTTTTTTTAACACTGCGAGTGAGAGCGTGCAGGCAACACAACAACACATCCTGCTTTGATGACGCAGGTATTAATGAAAGAGAGGGGGGGGCTGTAAGCTAATGGTGGAACCTGTGCATTCATTCAAAGACTGTGGTCACACCAGCCACTCTAACATTTTATGTGAGCTTTTATTACAGACTTTATGGTAAAGGCATTAGCGGCTGTCCACTCAGCTTTACCTACTGGAGAGGCTTCAGGAGCGGACACAGATTTCCATCCTGTAGGGGACTTTAAGGATTGTCATAAAATAAATAGACCGGCAAGACTAAAAAAAAAAAGAATTGAAGGAAATTACCTAAATAAACAACAAAAATGGCCCAAACAATGAAGGGAATTCAACAAAAATTATGCAAATAAGGAAAGAAATTGAAGAAATCTTTGAAAATAAACATAAAAAACTTAAGCAAATAATGAAAGCATTTGAGGAAATGTAATAAAATAGACACCAAAAATAGTCACTATTAGATAAAGAGTTAAGAGAGAGAGTGCACTGAAGTATTTGAACAAATAAACTGCATTAAGTCTGAATGATGGTTGGAGTTCAAAGTCCGTGAACTTGTGTCTGGTTTTACTTTTGTCTAGAACGGTCGACTTTACCTTATTACAAATGTTGAAAAGAAGTGTCATGAGAGACACTTAAGATCAGTTGTTTGGGATTTTATGCGACTCTGGAGGATCTTTGTAATGAGAAAAGGCTCCGTTGATGTCATCAGGGTTACTTTAGCGTCAAGGGCAGACGTTTAATATGACTGTTGGGTGAAAGATGAACCAAAAAAAAGGCTCAAAAGTTAGTCCTGAAGGAGGCAGGAAAAGAAGTCTTATATTAAATGTTAATAGAGGGAAGAGTGGAAGGAAGGAATTTTTCCTCTGTTTTATCCTGTTAATGTATTAAGAACCCCATTAGAAACGTAGAACCTCAGTTGCTATTCTTCCTGGGGTCTCCTCTAAAGCACATTGCACACATGATTATCATATAAACATATATATATATGTGTGTATGTATTGGTCAAAACTTTTAGAACAATTATAAAAATTCAAGTAGTTCATTTAAATGGACAGATTCAAATGGTACAAAGGTAAATGGTGACTGCTAGAGAGAAAAGAAATCTGAAAAATAATGGTTTTTAATTGTTTTTAAAGGGTTTTAACTGGTTTTAGAGGGATGATTTTTTTTTTAAGTTTTGTTAAAGTATTTTAAGGGTTTTTAAAAGTGTTTTATGTACAAAAATGCCTTTTGGGATGAGGTTGAATTGGGTTGAAACAAGCCTCAAATGTTGGTGCTAGGAAGAAGAACTGCATCATTTTCACTGAATTTTCAATGAACAAATAACTTTTGACCTTAAGTGTGTGTATGTATGTATATATATAATGTTATATGATCCAGGTACATGTCTCAGTTCAGGAATAAAAAGTTAAAATAAGATCAAATATACGCTTTTGTGCACAGTTCTGATCTACAACAATGAACTGGTGACACAAACAGCATTCAGACAAACTCGTTGGCTTATATAATGTTCGTTATTTATGATACTTTCATTTTTATTTATTTATTTATTTTTTTACACACGATATTATGGAAGAGAAACTCCCAGAAATGTAAAGATGACGTTTTGATGTGAAATGTCGCTTTCACAGGCTGGTGTAGATATGAAGCCAGTGTTGTGTTCACTGTCCACATGGAATCGTCACAATCCTGAACTTTGAATTTAATGAATAAGTGAAAGGATTTGGCGCAACCTTCCCCGAACACTCCCAGCATGCACTGCACATGGCTGCTCCAGTCTGGATTAGTTGGAGATCCACGGCTGAAACAACACATCAGAGGTTGTTGGAGCTGAAGTAGAAAAGGCAGAGGAGTGTTTTCACCACAGAACGAGAGAGCGCTCAGCGAAGACCGGCTTCAGCATCTCAAATATAATGAGCGTCAACTTCTGACGAGGCTTCATTTATGCCGACTGCATGTGGTTAGGAGGTCGTATCAAAGGAATTCAATTTAGTCTTTTCAGAGCTTCCCCTGGATGGAACGGAGACACGCGTTTGCAAACGACATTTATTTGACTTGATTTGAAGGGGGAGGCCCAGAAAATGACACCATTAAAAGTGCTGCATTTTTAATTGAGCAAATGTTCGCACAAAAAACCCGAAATGGGCGGCAGAAATATGACTGAAAGGTAGGAACACTGGAAAAATGGGATTTGATTGGCAGGACAACGCAACCGGGACAGGATTAAGGTGAGATTCACAGTGTCCTCTGATGTCATGACCAGAGGTGAGCAAAGGCACCTGGGAAATGAGTATCAAACTACCACCACTGACTGGTCGCATTTACATGAACTTAGAAATTGTAATAGTTGTCTTACTCCGATTACGGACTTAACTGGAGTTTCCCAGAAATCCGAGTTCACAGTAGGTGGCATTAGATTAGATTAGTATTTATTGACTTCAGACTGATGACCGGACGATTCACTGACACCGTCTTAATTTTATAACATTTATTCATGAAGAACATCAGTATTTACCTGGTGAACTTTGGTCAATCTGAAGCTCCTTCAACATATAACTTTTGCTTTATATAGGTTTGGTTGGTTACCATGTGTGAACGACCCGCAAGTCGGACCGCAACAAATATATTCAAAAAGGACTCACCCGACCCACTTCTCGAAAAGTAGTCTATGGTCTTTAAGAACATCACATGACCTTAGTCACATACTTGCATTTATTTCTGTGGTAAAATCCCATTTCATTGCTTGTACGTTAATATTTTTGTCCTGCTTCATCATTCAAAAGTTATCAATGCTAACGCAGCATCTAAACCAGGGGTCGACAACCTGGAACACCCTGAGAGCCACAAATACTTTGATACCCAAAATGGAAACAAAAAATACCCACATTTATTGGAACGAAAGGGAAAATATTTTACTTTAAAAATCTCAGTGAATGTGTCCCAAACCTTCCTTTTTTTGTTTGTATATTTCCAGAGCTTCCACTTTCCCAACTTTTATTTTCTCTCTTGCTCCTTCCATATCGTAGGATACTGACGACGTTGTACATCACCTTCACAGCTAATTCAGTTAATAAAGTGTATGTATTAATAACAGAACATTTTATCTAATATTTAAATAACAATGATTTACCAGTTTATTTTAATGTTTACCTCAAACGACCAATGACCGTAAGCTGAATATTATTAAAAATATTTACCAATGACCGTGGGTGACCGCTCACTTCTTCGGGTCATCCCGCGCATCACTGGTTACCATAAACATTTAACATTCATACAACAACCATTGCTCCTTCACAGCTTCATAGAACCCTCACTATAGTTGACCCAGTCTCCTCGGAGTCCATTAAAATATATCTATCAAGGTTCATACGTCACATGGTTCCTGTGTTAAGTCTGAGTTATAATACAGACTCTTGTCATAAATGGTGCATGTGCAGTAGGTCTTTGTTCTCACAGACCAGATTCTACTGGTTCTTTGATGTTGTGTTGTACTGTCTTGTCTTGTCGACAGAGTTCTTTGTTCTCATAAATCAGGTTCTATTGGTTCTTTGACATGTGTTGTGTTGTGTCTTCTCACCGTGGTGCTCCGTGAACCTCCTTGCCAACAGGGTTCACCGTTCTCGTAGACCATGTGACTGTACTGGTTGTTCGGGGTTCCGTCCCACATGCCCCATATTCTGTAAACAGCAGAACAGAACGTGGTTCAGGTCTCAGTGTAAACACCTGTAGGAACAAACACCTAGTAGTTAGAGGTTAAGATTGGGGCCTAAAAAAATCCAGCCCGAGTCCGACCAATTAACTTGATTTTCAGGCCCGAGCCCGAAGCAAACCCGAAATTTCAATTCATCCCATAGTAGTTTTGGCAGAAAAAAACACAAGATTTTTTAAGATTAAAATAATCTACATATTTTTATTATCACGATAAATGCATTTACACAACGAAATAACGCTGGAACACAGAATAAGAGAGATCTTGATGCGCACTCGCTTAATTACACGGAGAAAAAAAAAAAGTCAGCGAGAGAGAAGCCCGACATGAACGTAATGATTGACATTTTAGGCCCGACCCGAATTTTGGGCCGGGTTGGGCTCGGGCTAAAGATCTTACCTCTACTCGTAGTGAAGTTATAAAACTAAAGCCGTTCTATTTCTAGAACTGGTGTTGGTCACTCAGTTAATTATTAAATCCATCTCCAGGGTGGATGGTCTGGCAGTGCCTTCTCTGGTTCCTGGCTTTGGAACTTCCTCCCTATCTCCTCTTGAACAATGGAGGGGAATATTAATTACCACTTTGTCCGAGTCGACTGTGCGCAGGAATACACAAGGGAAGGATAGAGAACAGACGAACATGTCGGCACTGAAGCCCATCTCAAAACGAAGCCCAGCGCCGCTAATTACAGTTTCACCAAACATTTCAAGGGGACTTTGGACAAACAAAGCCACCTGGAGCCAGTGGACGCCGTCCAACTGACGCAAAGACCCACAGACGCCAATTCATGACACGTTTGCTCGGTACATTCCTCTGATCTGTGGTTTAACTTTGAAGTGGCGTGGACTGGGTTGTCAATACAAACACTGAGCATGTTTACATTCACACCAACACCATCATTATGGGATTTATGGAAACATCAGATTAGTCAAATCAAACCATTAATCCAGTAAAAAAAAATATATTTGTTTGAACCTAATTTGTCAGTTCATCACACGTAAGATTAAAAGTTAACAGATCAACACTTAACAGCCATGTTGGAGACTTTGTCATCACATGGATTCAGAACACATGCATATTTTTTGTTAATGCACAAACACTCAGCCCTGCTGGGGAATTATTTACCATATTTTCCACACTATAGGTTATAAGAATGGGCTGAAAGGGCTGCAGTCCTGGGCCTCACCACCAGGGGGGGCTCCGTTTTTTTTCTCTCAGACAGCTGCTGCCTACTCAATATCCTCCATTAATTGTAAAATACTTTTTTAACATGTTTGTGTGGACATTTTATATAGTTTAGCCCAAATATGTTCAGGGTTCTTGACAGTATCATTAATTTTAGACCTTTTTTTTTTTAGACCAACATCAATCCCAAATTCTTGTTCCATTCTGTATCTTGGACATTTGGCAGAAACAGTTAATAAAGAAGACCAATATTTAGGAAAGATTGTCCTGGTGACAGGGAAGAAGACGGGCTTAAGACTGATGTCACATTATACAATCATAGATGATATAAAGGACATGGAACATTCAGGAACAATGTGTTTGTTAAGGATCCTTAACATATTCTGACATGACACAGGCTGTTCTTTTCTTGTGTCTCTTCTTGTTTCTTGTTATTTATTAGAGGGAAATGTATTAAAATTGTTTTAAATGAACATGTTCAATAAAAAAAATTCTGTGTTAAAAAAATATTCATTTGCAATTTCCTTGATTTCTGAAATCAATGCTTTGTTTCCGTAATTACGCTAGCGCTAAACATTGGTTCCACAGTTGAGTTTTACATGAAGACTTATTTTCTTATCTTATTTTTTCAGTTTTTGTAATTTTCTATTAGCTATCTACATGTAAATAAGTGACTTATTTTTCATGTTTAGTTTGAAAAGTAACACATCTAATTCTGAGAATGTAAAGAGAATAAAGTACAGATATTTATGCAAAAACGTATGGAGTAAAAGTACAAAAAAAAAGGGAAATTCCATCCATCATGAAAATATTCATATCTATGAACTGTACTTGAACATAACATGAACAAATATTAACAACCTGGAAATTCTTAAGAAAATTAAGTGCGATATTAACCATATTGCACTTTAGTTTATCATTTATATACATGTGCATCACAAATACACACATTTAGTAACATTCACAATAGTGGTAAAAATCCATACATTTCAGGTTAGTCTTTTTTATTTATTTATTTTCTTAGCACTAAAACAAAGAAGAAAATTTCCATTTTTTTCACAATTATTTATTATGGTTATGGTCTGATCTATTTTAGATTGAATTGATGTCAAATAAATTCAACTTCCTTACTTGTTAATATCTTTTGTGTAATTTTTTGCATTTCACAAATTCATCCCAGGGGCCAGATTGGACCCATTGGCGGGCTGATATTGGTCCCTGGGCCACAAGTTTGACATCTTTGCATTAAAGCATTAAAATGAACCAGACATGAAAATAATATTCATACCATTGTTGGTGTTTTAATTGTCACTTTCACTTTTATCTTTTGTGTAATTTTTGGACATCTCAGGGACCAGATTGGACCCATTGACGGGCCCCTGGGCCACATGTTTGACACCTCAGTTTTAAAGTAAATGTCAAGAAAAAAAAAGAAGAGCAAACCTGTGAGTCTGAACGCTTCTTTGTTAAGACACTGTCAATATTCTGTTAATCATTCAGGATAAAGAGCTACAAGGAGCAATAAATGGAGCGTATTGTTCTTCTAATCTGCGTAAGTGCTTCGCTTGGCGGTGCCAGCTCCGTCACAACCCAACAACACTTGATCAATGCTCCCACTTTGACCTTTCTACAGCGGATTAAAGCACAAAGATCCACTTTGTTCTTTGACATCTGCTTTTAGCATCAGTGGAGCTAATCTGACGTCTTCTTGGGTATTTTCAGATTTTATTATCAGTTAAGTCAGGGGTGTCCGACTCATTTTAGGGTTTGGGTTTATCATGACACGTAGCAGCTAACTTCAAAATGTTCACGTCTGTGTGATGTTATGTGTAATGCAGATGTATAAAGCCTAAATTGAAGCATAATATTGCTAAAAGTACACTTATTTGTCTTTGGAAATAAAATTTTTCTCCTGCTTATTGTCATGTTTTTTGCATAGAGATAATTAAAAATAAATAAATATATATATATATATATATATATATATATATATATATATATATATATATATATATATATATATATATATATATATATATATATATATATATATATATATATATATATATATATATATATATATATATATATATATATATATATATATATATATATATATAATGTGTTTTATTAGCCTAAAACAGGGGTGTCAAACTCGTCCTAGTTCAGGGGCCACATTTAGCCTAATATGGTATAAAGTGGGGCAGACTAGTAAAATAAAATGTATGAATAATGTCAACTCTAAAATTTTCTCTGTTTTTGAGTAAAAACTGACATTCTGCAATATATATATATATATATATATATATATATACACATACAGTATATATGGATTATTGCATTGTATGTTCTGTCCATTTTCAAATGATGTATATTTTATATTGTACTGGAGTGCAAATGACTTTGACTGAAGCTGTTTAATTACATTAATCACAGGGTTACTTTGGATAAATTTTGATTAATCATGACCAAAAAACTTGCCAGTTAACTGTTTTTTTTTACTCAAATTTCCCACAAAGTACATAAAAATACATTAATAAACACAAAATATGGAGAAAAGTATTCTTCCAAAATTTTTTGGACCCCACAAAAAATAATGAAAAATCCAAAACATATTCAAAAACTCTTCTAAAATACAGAAAAACAGACCAGAATAAATCTGAATATATATGCAATTAACATGTTTATTCAACTAAACAAGTTGAAACAAAATTTTATTGCGTTACAATTCATGTTACAGTTTTTATCCTATATATATATATATATATATATATATATATATATATATATATATATATATATATATATATATATATATATATATATATATATATATATATATATATGTGTTGTGTTTAAATGTTCTTCATCAGGACCAGTGGAGGTTGCAGCTCTTCTTCTAACTCTACTTGGACTTCAGTCTGGGGGTCTTCTCCATCAGTAGTGATACATGTGCTTTATTTACCAGGACAGTCGTAGGTGGAAAGTCTTTCCTCGTTGATTGGGTTCCAGCGCCCTGTTCGCCCCTCAGATGGATCGCTGTGGCAGGTGCGACGGCGCTCTGCCTCCATCCCCTGCCCATCACCTCCAATGCCTCCTCGTTTATCAGGACCCCCCGGATCCTCCGCCTGGCCTCGGTTCACTTCTTAATCTCCATCCCGGCTCTGTCAGCCCTCCCGTGGCCCAGGAGGCGGCGGTCCTGTCAATTAAGGTTGACTTATCTGTGAGACGTAGCCAACGCTCCGGTCATTTGGACTCTCAGGCGTCAGGAGATGAAATCTTATTGACAGATTATTCTCGGTGATAATACCTACTTGTACTTTGTATTGGCAGGACATTTTCTACTGGTC
Source organism: Siphamia tubifer (assembly GCA_020466265.1). Taxonomy (NCBI): domain Eukaryota; kingdom Metazoa; phylum Chordata; class Actinopteri; order Kurtiformes; family Apogonidae; genus Siphamia; species Siphamia tubifer. The sequence goes on from CM035800.1 coordinate 26,004,343, forward strand.
CGTACGTACTGAGCCTCTTTATCCAATGGACAATTCTACTATTTTCCCAAAACTGCTATTTTTTTCCCCAGGATGTTGACTTGTAGTGACTCTGGAGTAAAGTAATAAGTGAATTATCTACAATACGTATAACAATAATATAATATACTGCAAGTACAAGCAAATATTCAGTCAATATTCCTAAAAAATACATGTAATATTTTTATATAAAGCTGGGTCATAGGTAAAAATGCATATTATTAATGCAGTAAATTGTGCCTTTTCATATTTTATAGTTTTCTTTTCAATTACGAAGCTCTAATTGTATGTTACAAGTTATTATTCTATTTTCTTATCTCCTTTTTTTTGCTTTTGTAATTTTATATTATATATTTTATTCTTATTTCTACAGCAGGTGATGACAAAGTTTATTCTATTCTACAGTTAACATTTATATACATATTTTTATACTTTTAATATTATTATTTCTATATAAATATTTCTATACTTTTACATTTTTGTGGTTGCCTTTTCAGCTCTGTGTCATATTTAGGCATGTTTTGATAAAAAAAAAATCTAATTTAATCGAATAGAATAAAACAATGAATAGATTAATTGATTACATGACTAACTGACAGATGTAAGTGATGAAGTAAAAAGTATCTAAAACATCATAGATAATGTAAAAAAGAATAATTCTATCCTATCATATACTTGTGTGTCTACTTTTTTGGTTGATATTGTACCTGTTGTGTGTTGTAGAAAAGTTAATTTTTTTAAATACATGCATGAATAAATGCATAACTTGCAGTAAATTATATTTTACTAAGAGAAACACTTTCATTCATTATCTGAACCCGCTTTATCCTCACTAGGGTCGCAGGGGTCACTGGGGGCCTAATCCAGCTACAATGGGCGAAGGCGGGGTACACCCTGTATGAGACGCCAGTTCATCACAGGGCTGAACATATATAGACAAACAATCACTCTCACATTCACACCTATGGACAATTTAGATTAACCAATTAACCTATCAGTGCATGTGTTTGGATGGTGGGAGGAAACCGGAGTGCCCCACGCGGACACGGGGAGGACATGCAAACTCCACACAGAAAGGTCTGGTACGGGATTCGAACCAGGGTCCTTCTTGCTGTGAGGCACGAGTGCTAACCACTGCACCACCGTGCTAACCACTGCACCACCGTGCTAACCACTGCACCACCGTGCTAACCACTGCACCACCGTGCTAACCACTGCACCACCGTGCTAACCACTGCACCACCGTGCTAACCACTGCACCACCGTGCTAACCACTGCACCACCGTGCTAACCACTGCACCACCGTGCTAACCACTGCACCACCGTGCCGCCCTGAAACACTTTCAAAACATAAAAAAAAAAAAAAAAAATCACTAAAGTGCTTTAATATCACACAAACACATTTCACTAGAATCATTTAAGCACTGACCAGTTATAATGAATGAAATCACATATATTTTTTTGTTTTTACTATGTGTTCCTCATGTATTTCTATTATGTATCTTTTGTAAATATACCTCCACACAAAACTCCAGTCTTTTCAAGGTCTAGAAAACATCATTTCAAAATCCCATATATTTTTTAAAACCCTGCTGTGTTTACACTCCTGCAGAAAGCATCATATAGCGCCTTATTCTTTCATTTCATGGCACTGGAATCCATAAAAAAAATGACTCCATGTTACTCTGACCCTATGATAGGCAATACATCATACCTTAAAATGTGCCAAATGGACCCCACCGAAACAACGACAGCTTCATTTTCGATCCCAATTCATCACATTTTGGCTTTAAGCGGCAGCCATGATGCAGCAGCAGGGCCCGTCTCCTGATATTATCTGGGTTACTGTATGTATTTTCTCCCATCTACATGTTGGATGATGTGCTGCACCTGTTTTCTACAGCCGACGCTGGAAACGCTGTTCGTTTTCGACAAAATAGTTCAGAGTCGAGCATCAGTATTCAGATCATGAAGACGCTCGGACAAGGAAAACAAAGCTGTTCCTGCTTTCAGTCAAAGACAATAACATGAATGAAGGTAATTAAAGAATACAAACACATCTGACAGAGGAAATTACTCATCCTTTTTTTTTTTTTGTTATATTTCCAGACCAGTGTGACTTTTGTGGCAGTTCCCAAATGAATTTTTCTCTCCATTTAACCTTTCTTAAAGAGATTATCCGGAGTAAAAATAAGTTTAGCTAATTTTTTTACATGACTGGGGGACCGAGCATTTGCAGCCGCCACTCTGGAACTCTCTCCCACTACCCGTCAGGAACTCTGACTCATTATCCACATTCAAACCCCATCTTAAAACTCATCTTTTCAAACTGACTTTAACTTATTTTATTAAATTCTTTGTACTTATTAATTTTACTTGTTTGTCTGTTATTTAAAGCGTCCAAAAAAGTGCTATATAAGTTTGAGGTATTATTATTAATATTAATATTATTATTGGGAGTACATACATTATGGTGACCAGACATCCCGAAAAATTCAGGACAGTCCCAAATTCTAAGCTGTTGTTCCGAATCCCGAATCTGGCTGTACATGTCCCGAAAAATTTTACTTATACCAAATAATGACGCGACTTGGTAAATATTTTAAACCATTTCCCTACTGCTGCTGAGGCTGCTGAGGCTGCTTCCACTGCTCCGACTGTTTAAATGTCTGTGTTCAGCCCTGGCTACAGTGGATCTATTTTATATCTTTGTCACATTCTAGTTCTATTTGATTACTACAGTAAAACTGAACAGTGACCGACGTTAATATTGACGATAGCGACATGGCAGATGAAGAGCCACAACACACAGAGGAGAGGAGTACTGAAAGCTCAGCAGCATCAGCAGACATTAATTGAAACTTTGCAAAATCTAAATCTGATTTAAATGACGTGATTATATAAACTAAATAATTTAAATAACCCTAAAACTTACATTATCTAATCATACAGTATTTACATTTGCTAAAACATGTCATTGTTTTATACACATAATTTTATTTTATTATATTATTGTGTTATTTTCAACAAAGTTATTTTAATTTATTTACATTTGACAGGCCTATGTTTATTGCTGTGGAAGCATTTGATTAATATTAAGATCAGTTCTAATAGATTAATGAAGACGTTTGAAGCAGCTTCATTAATATCCTATCTTATCTCCACATTCAACGTTAGGCCTATTTTATTTGAAATGTATTCTCCATTTACCGCAATGTAAACTGTCAAAGTGATCCAGAATCCAGGATCTCTTCTGGATCTGGGTGGGATAGGGGTGGGAGATAATAATTTTTATTTACTTATTTATTTTTTACTTTCTCCCACTCCCTTTCGAACATGTTACTTTCCTTCTTATTTCTTTTTATTTATGCTACATTGACTTTTTCTTGTTATTTTATCAATTATTAAATTGTTTTTGTGTTTGACGTATTCGAAATGAAAATGACTAAACTAAATCATCACCAAACTGTAATCATTTGTTCCTTGTGACACCCCCAACCTACACTGGAAATTTCATCAAGATCTGTCCAGAACCTTTTCAGTTATCTTGCTAACAGACAGACAGACAGACAGACTCTAATAAAAACATAATAATAAAAACTGCCTTGGCTGAGGTTTGCTCTCTCACAGTGCTTTTCTAGTTATTATTATTATATAATTATGGTGATGAAGGTAAATATGACGTCACAGAAGTTAACATTTCCCATATACTGTGTGATTCCCTTTTATAATATAGATACTGTCCTCTGTATTTGTAGTGAAAATCACGTGTTTCCTTATATTTAATGTACTGGTCATGTCGGTGTTCATAAAAACTCAGATTATAGTTGAAGGTTATTATATGAGAAAAAGAGAAAAGTAAAGAAAAAAGGCTTTTTTTCAGCAAATATGTCATTAACTGAACATCGATCCACGTGTCTCCACCCACTGTCATTGATCCGTGTTTGAGTCTTTAAAGGATGTGGGTCACACATGTAGATTTTCCATCTAAAGCAGAGGTGTCAAATATGCGGCCCGGGGGCCAAATCCGGCCCACCTAAGGGTCCACTCTGGCCCTTTAGATGAATTTTTGAAATACAAAAATTACACAAAGATCTAAATCATTTCAGTTCATGGTTCACATTCAGACCAATTCAGTCTCATAATAACCTATAAATATTCACAAGTAAAACCATTTTTTTAGTGACACTAAAACAAAGTATAATTTAACAAAAAAATATAATAATAATGATAATAATAAGAGCAAATATGAAAAAATTGGAAATATACTGAGAAGCACAATTTTAATAATATTCCACCTATTACTAAATATTTAGTGTATCTGTAGATCCACTATGATCCTCTAAGTTTGTGTAAATGATAAACTAAAGCATAATATTGTTCGTTTTCATAATGTAATTTTATTTTTTTCACCCAAAAACACCCCAAAACTTCAGAGTTGACATTTTATATATATTATGTTTTGGTTTTTTTTTACTAGTTCGACCAACTTCCCGTCAAATTTAGCGTAACTTTGCCCTTGGACAAAATGAGTTTCAAAGTTCAAAGTTTGTTTTATTTGTCAGTTCTGTTACATGTGTACCCATACAGAGACCTGAAATGGCATTTGTCTCAAACCCTTTTTCCTAATAAATAAAAAATCTAAATCAAAAGTATATATATGTATGTAAATATATGAAAAATATATAAGCTAAAAACTGAAAATTATGTACGATCTAAACAATAACAAAGAAGAGAAGAAATCTACATAAGGCACATATGAGATATGTTATTGGAAACCAGAGTAATATATGGACAATATGACATATTATATATTATTACATATTAGATCAGGGGTGTCCAACATATTTTAGATATTTCCCTCTTCCACATGATTCACTTTAACCCTTTAACTCCTGAAACGTTAGCATTTTTACAGTAAAAATAATTAAAATAAGCAACAACATGAACCAAAGTCATCAATAAAATGAATAATAAACTGACAAAATAATTAGTAACATGAACAAAGTAAGACACAAAGTCTGTGTATACTTTGTTGCTCACTGTTTATTTTTCTACATTTTAATTTGACAATTTTTTCTTTCATTTTGCTCCATTTGTGTCTTGCTTTATTCATGTTACTAATTATTTTGTCAGTTTATTATTAATTTGTTCATTTTATTGATAACTTTGGCCATTTTTATTCATGTCGTTGCTTATTTTAATTATTTTTTACTGTGGAAATGATAAAGTCTCAGGAGTTAAAGGGTTAAACTGAATCATGTGGAAGAGGGAAATATTATCTAAAATATGTAGGACACCAGCCCTCGAGGACTGAATTATGACACCTCTGTATTAGATTATATTAAACAAGCCTAGCTCTAGTTTCCTTTCCTGTACTAGAGAAAAATAAATAAGTCGTAAAAAATTGCGAATTTATTATTATTTTCTTTAAATCAGAAATTGTATTTTTAGGCAATATTGTCCAGCTGTATAAGAAATGCTTCTATAATTAATGTAAATCTAACGTCATATATAAGATAGAGTCGTCTACCAGCTTCGTCGTACCTTTACTAATGTTAGCGATTGAAAATAGCTGTGGTCAATTTACGACGATAAATGACAAGGAAAATAGTGTGAGTGGGTGAATCCACAGTGGACAAAAAAAGAACAAATTCAACTTCGGTGATAGTGTTTATATTAAGTTGACACTAGTAATAATAATATGGGCAATAAAACCCATCAGTGATAATTAGATGTAGAGAATACCTGACAGGAATTCATTAAGCTTGTTGTAAATACTCATATTTTCTCACATTTATGTTCCAGTTTAAATGGGAAAATGCCAAAAACACTTGAATAAACTCCAGTTATTGCAGAATAAGGTTTGACAGTGACAATAAACAGAACAAATAAAAGACTCTTTACCGTTAACTTTAAACTAATAGACATCAATTTCTTCTGTTTTATTGCTCTATGTGAAAGTCATGTATATAACACTAGCCACAATGTTGAATTATTTCATGTATAATGTGTTTTAACCCCTTAAGCAATTCCACAGTAAAAGTGAAATAAGATAAAATAAGCAACAAAATGAACAAAAACTGACAAAGTGGTCAGTAAAATGAACAAAAATATATATTAAAGTAACAAAATAATATGTAACATGAACAAAGTAAGACACTAAGAGAACACAACTGAAGAAAAATAATAAAATAAAAAAAAATGTAAAAAAAAAATAAACAAGTTAAAGAGAAACTAATAAATATTCACAAAATAACAAAATGCCCACCCCCCAAAAATGAAGTTTAAAAAAAAGGAATAAATGACTAGTGTTGTAATTTGGTTCAAGTAGTTTTCTTGTCGCAATGATGCACATATTTCGCATTAATATACGTGCATATATCGTATATACACACACATATATATATATCACATATTCCGTGCTGCCGACATTAATTTGTTGATTCCCACGTTTGATTTGGTCGAACTTTTACTTCATAATTATCACAAACATGAATGGAATAATTCGTTGTTAGTTAATTAGTTGAAACGAAAGCTAAACAGGAAGTGGATGGGATTGTTTATTTCCAGTAGACATCCATCCATTCTGTCCAATCAGAACCCTCTGTACCTCCAGCTCTTAAATTAATTAACTACAGAGGAATACACCTGTTTTCCATGGAAACCTTTATTTGGAATAAACATGTCCATGTAAACATGAAGGAAATGACTTTAAGTCTGAATTAATTTATTCAGAATAAATATTTCGGAATTTAAAAACATCATGTAAATGTATCCATTCAAAGAATTGCAGGATTATCCGTCTTTCTTGCTCCTTTTTCGTTGTATATATATATATATTTTTTTTTTGTAAAACTAACCCTGGAAATCCACTACACATCCTCTCTTTTAAAACTACCTCACATCGTTGTACAAACTTCATGTTACGCACCAGGTCCAGATACTTTCCAAGGTTAACTCTGCTCCCTTGCTGACCCGAATCAGTGAAGACTATGAACGACGCTCAATGTTCGGTTGTTGAAATCAATTCTGTAAGAAAAAAACGAATATTCCTACACAGTTCTTACTCACCGTCGACTGCGGTACCACTAGACCTCCTTTCCTAAAGTGGATAAGAAGACGCTCAAACAGGCTCATAAAGACCCAGACCACATAGAGTGATGATGGTTTTATGACCCTGGCGTCTGTAGTCGACTTCATCCTCTGACCTCGTCTCTATCGACCCTGTATTTCATTCTTCTACAGTTTAAACTCTACCATCTGCTTTCCTTTACATTCTCTTCTCAGTTATTCAGTGCTTCTCAAATCCGGTCCTCGTGGCCCAGTGTCCTCCATGTTTTACCCGTTTCCCGATCACACCTAGTTCAATTATTGATCAGCTCTTTAGAAGTCTGATAATGATGGAATGGCTTCCAGGTGTGATGAAGAGGGAGGTCTTTTTTATAGTTTATTTCTGTATTTAATTAATTTATTAATTTATTTGTTATTTGTACATTTTTAAAATTGCTTGATTTTTGGTAAAAAATTTTTTATAATTATTATTATTATTTGAATGTAATACATTTTTAAATCAATTTTCTTTGTAATTAAAAAAAATTATTCTTAATTTTATATATATATATATATATATATATATATATATATATATTTTTTTTTTTTTTTTTAATTTAATTAAATGTATTTATTTTTATTTGTACATTTTTAAATTGTTTTATTTATTTTTTTATTATTGTATTTTATGTTTGTATTTAATTTTGACTTGTATTTATTTGTATTCTTTTATTCTTTTTATTTTATGTATTTAAAAGAAGAAGAAGAATATCTAAAACACACAGGATACTGGGCCATGAGGACCACTGCAGTAGTTTCCCCTTACCCTGAACAGCAGTGTTTTTCTATGTGGCTGAATATCGGTATCAATACTTATATATTGATAAGGCTTCTTTTAAACAACTCTGACTTTTTCCAATATTCACAGGCCTGTAGCTTCATTACCGTGTTTTCCGGTCTTCATAATGATTCTGTTTTAGATGGTTTCCTGACACCGATCCCTGCTGTGAAAGGCTCAGTTTCACATATCCACAATCAATGCCGATCCTTTGGGAGCTGATACCAGAGCAACGTGAGGAGGAGCTTCTATTTTCTAGACGTGGTTTTATTGGCCGTAAATGCAACAACAAAGCTCAGCTCTCTGACTGTAACACTGATCATGACACTGGCAGAAAAACTATCCCACTGTACCGTTGTCCAGTCCACTTACTTCAAATGTGAGATGATCATTTCTCCAGAACGTCAGGTTGATTAGAACCGTAACGTGTCACATGATCCTGCATTACTTTAGAGTCACATACAGACCCCACCCCCACAAAATACACAAGAGAGACTTGGGACGCATACATTTGTGTCCTAAAGTACATGTAAAAGGATAGCTCAATAAGAAGTCTACAGCACAGGTGTCAAAAACATAAGGCCCGGGGGCCAAATCTGGACCACCTAAGGGTCCAATCTGGCCCTTTGATTTGGATTTAAGAAATGCACAAATTGCATAAAATTATAAATGATTTTAGTTCATGGTCCACATTCAGACCATAATAATCTATATATGTAAAAAGGTCCTCTGTAAATGTACTTAGTAACACAAAGTATAATTTCACCAAAAAAATCTCAATAATTGGAACAAATCTGAAAAATTGGAAATGTCTAAAGAAAAGTAAGTAGAATCTTAATAACATTCCACCTATTAATGAATATTTTCTGTATCTGTAGATCCTCAGTGATCTGTAAGTTACAATGTGTATGTGTACATGATAAACAGCCTAATAATAATAAAAGAAGTTTGTTTTCATTATGTAATTGTACTTTTTTCACTCTAAAACATAGAAAAAAGTTTGGAGTTGACATTATTTATATATTATTATGTTTTTTTGTACAGCTTTGGCCCACTTCAGATCAAATTTTGATGAATTAAAATGAGTTTGACACCCCTGGTCTACAGGCTTTTGACCCCCCTCTTAGGCCCGAAAAAAATTTAAATGGTACATAATTCTAAAAGTAACATGACATAACAGTATGCTCCCCCTGCCCTCGTATAGTTGTATAGTTTTTCCATACGTTAGCATTTAGCATTAGCTCCCTTATGATCCCTTCCACTCATAGGTGTAGTTATATGTAGTATAGTTTTATAATATTTAAGCTAGCATTTAGCATTAGCTCACTTTATATTTTGTTTGTAATCAAATCTTAATGTATTTCTTGTTTATTTTATTGAAAATGTATGTATAATCAGTCTATCTTGTACTTTTTAAATTTGATAATTTTGTGCAATGAAATATTTCTTATGTCACCCTTGTCTTAAAATTGTATTTGAATTTTTAATCAATGTGAAGCACTTTGGGCTACAGCTTTTGTATGAAAGGTGGTATACAAATAAAGTTTATTATTATTATTATTATTATTATTATTATTATTATTATTATTATTATTATTATTATTATTATTATTATTATTATTATTATTATTATTATTATTATTATTATTCCTTTCACTCACACAGGTGTAGTTAAATGGAGTATAACCATATATGTATGGTGATACTACATGTACTTATATAAAGTGTAGTTTCATAGTATTCCATAGCTAGCATTTAGCATTAGCTCACCCATTAGCCTTTACGTTTTCACAGGTCTGTGTCAAAAATGGTAAAATAGCAACAACAATAACACTAAGGACTGAGATGTAATAAACAGGTGTCTAGATCTATGAAAGCAAACGAGTGCAACACTAGCCACCGTTAGCTTAAAAAATTAACTTTGCTAAGTTACTTACAACAAATTTCAAGTGACTCTTCCAATAAAACAGGGAAATTATGCGATTTGTTCGTCTAAAGGGCATCAATATTGTTATTTGTTGGTGCAGTTACTGTTTGTTTTGGAGAAAAATAACATGTCAATTGTTTTATTCTTGTTATAAATGCTCTATGGACAAAATGTTCTTGCAAAAACCCCAATAAACACAAGTAAATGCAACAAAAAAGAAAGAAAGAAAGAAGATTAATGGTGGAGATAAGAGTGGTGGCGGCTTTTAAGGCTTAAAACATCTGAAATCTTATTTACAGATATGTGGAATATGATTCATTCTATGTCTGGCTCTTCTCTAAAACCATAAATGCACCTTCTATCACAGATAAACCCCTAAAAGCATTATATCTACTCCGCTAAAGTTATTATCCATACATTTACTTTGCATTGTGGTGAGATAGTGGTCTGTCCATGAACCACACACACACACACACACACACACACACACACACACTAGAGAATCAGCTTCATTTAATTTTCTCTGTGAATCACCAAGGTGTGATTTCTATTGACACATGGAAGAGCAGATGGAGTTGTGACTTAATTGCATCCACAAGCCACAAAAATAGCAGGAAAGCAACATCTCATCTGTATGTGTCTGAATTTACTGTAACATTAGAAAATCGCCGGCAGATTGTGTTATTGATCTGGTAATTTGACTGATTTTTTATTTATTTTTTTAACTTTTGGGAGCATTGGAATACCCATTGTTTCGCTGATTTCTATCATTTAATCCATATTAAGAATAATTAGCTTTTAGAAAGAATGTTTAGCCTCCTTTTCTTCTCCTGATAATGGCTTGAGCTGATATAAGCTCTTCTTATTTCTTTAAAATGATCCGGTCGCCAATGATTTCTGTTTTAAACTTCATCACAGCGTTAATCCGTACGCCTCGAGTGATAAATCCCGAAGATCCACAGCTAATCTCACCCCCCCCACCCCCTCCCAATATAACCACCAATCAACCTTTCAGTAGCAATTATCATTTAGTCAACTCTACTGTGGTGTTTAACTCTTTAACAACAGCGCTGCCGTTAGCGATAAAGTTACTGTGACTTCTGAACCGTGTGCGCGATCAACAAAATTCTAAAGGTATCAGAAAACTGACACACTGAGTTTTTACGGCACTGTGTAACACTTTATGGCAACAATGTCAGACTATTACACATAGAAAGGAAAATCCAAGCGAGCTAAAAAATGCCTGAAAATAATTATATAATAATAATAAAATAATTTTTTTTATGTATAATATATTTACAAATCCATTGTATACATGTACATAAACCAGTATACGTATATGTGGACGATGCAGATTTAACTACATCAGACCAAACCAGTGAAAAAATAACATAATTATACATAAATAACAGAGGTGGTCAAAGTACTCACATTCTGTACTTAAGTAGAAGTACAGCAATTATGAGATAAAAAGTCAAAATTATGAGATAAAAGTCAAAATTATGAAATAAAAAGTCAAAATTATGAGATAACAAGTAAAAATTATGAGATAAAAAGTTTAAATTATGAGATAAAAAGTCAAAATTATGAAATAAAAAGTCAAAATTATGAGATAAAAAGTCAAAATTATGAGATAAAAAGTCAAAATTATGAGATAAAAAGTCAAAATTATGAAATAAAAAGTCAAAATTATGAGATAAAAAGTTTAAATTATGAGATAAAAATCAAAATTATTAAATAAAAAGTCAAAATTATGAAATAAAAAGTCAAAATTAGGAGATAATAAAAAGTAAAAACTATGAAATAAAAAGTTTAAATTATGAGCACATAGTCCGAAAAATACGGTAATCTGTTTGACCATTTACATCAGCACCACAGGTATTTCGTCGTCCTCAGTGTTATTTGATATCGTAGGGTTAAATAAACTAATGTAAAGTCAGTTTTGCGCAGCCCCAGTTGCTTTAATTATGTAAACATCATTAGAATAAATGGGTAAATAATTTACTAAGTTGTACAAAGTGTTGAACCTAAACACTTCAGTGGTGTCGACATCAGCTTAATAAAAACAAATACACATAACTGAAACACTGAAGGGAATGGGAGTTAATGTATGTGCTTTATGCAAACACACCAGACATGGGAAAACCCCCGACGGCCTAAGGTCAGACAACAACATGAGCACGAATACGTTTGCACCAGGTTTCCTTTTATTTGACTTTTTTTCCTAAGGTTGTTTAATATCTATAATAAGAAACCTCAGCTTTCTTTACAATAAAAGTGTTCAACAAAACAACTATTCCATTTAATTGTGTTAAAATTACTGCCCTACAAAGTAAAAAAGACAGTAACTGCATTTTTAGGTGAAAATGAGTTATTGTGTTTTTTTACAACATTCAAATTATTCTTTATCATGTAAAAAAATATCTCATCTCAAATGTCTGTCATTTTGGAGAAAATTGGTGATTGTTTGTACAGTAACTGCAAAAAATACTAGTAAAATAAAGTAAAAAGACAGTAAAGACCATTACTGTGTTCTTACTAATGTCTATTTAGGACCCAATAGTTTATAATCAATCACTGTATTAGACTGAAACACATGATGGAATTAATGTATTTACTGCACTATAAGGTGAACTGTTAATGAAGGTATGAAGTATGAAGGTTTTTCATATATAAGATGCATCAAGTGAAGTCAAAATCAAATAAAAAAAATGGATAAAAAGTCAAAATTATGACATAAAAATGCAAAATTATCAAATAAAAAGTCAAAATTATCAGATAAAAAGTCAAATAAAAAGTCAAAATTATCAGATAAAAAGTTAAATAAAAAGTCAAAATTATCAGATAAAAAGTCAAATAAAAAGTCAAAATTATCAGATAAAAAGTCAAATAAAAAGTCAAAATTATGAGATAAAAAGTTAAATAAAAAGTCAAAATTATCAGATAAAAAGTTAAATAAAAAGTCAAAATCATCAGATAAAAAGTTAAATAAAAAGTCAAAATCATCAGATAAAAAGTTAAATAAAAAGTCAAAATTATCAGATAAAAAGTTAAATAAAAAGTCAAAATTATCAGATAAAAAGTCTAAATTCCCAGCCACTAAGCACTACCAGAATTAATCCATATATCAGTCCCACTGTGGTGTTTGTAGAACTAGTTAATGTGCAGTAACAATAACTGCTTCATGTTTAAGGTCATTTTTATCAGTTTTCCTTTTGACTTTGTAGAATAGAATAATCATGATGATGGATTAATCCGAGTTCACGCCTTGATTTTGACAGACCTCGTAATAATACATAAATAAAACTACCCTTTTTTTGTAAATACCATATATATTTCAGTCATTTTTGTGCAGTTTTTGATCATAAAAAGGTCTAGTAGTGGAAGGTAAAGTCAAAGCATATGTTCATTTGAGACAGTGTTGAATAAAAATCACTATTTACAATAAAGTTGATTTGCTACGATGCTTTAATTCTGAATTCTATTTCAGGGTCTCTCTTGGATGTTGCTTCCTTCTTTTCATCCTGTCATTTATTATTATCATTATAGTATTTTTGAAGTATTTCTCAAGGATATTATTACAAAGGTTCAGTCTTCAGTTTGAGGCTGGCATTGAACTCAACATACAGCACAGAGCATGAACAAATAATAATAATAATAATAATAAATATACTTCAACGTAACAGGAAAACATCAACATTCACCTTGTGGGAAATGTCCTTAACTTTTAACACCAATTATGTATATATATTGATAGGATTAATTGATCAAAAGTAGGGCTACACAATATTAGACAGAACATTTATTTTTAACCTCAGGATTATATAACAGGTGTGTGGTGATGACGCAAACTATGTTTCAATGTCATACTTCTTATAGAACTAATTAAATACAATTAACAATTAAAAAAAATATAATTAAATGAATATACAAATAAAAGAAAATGAATAGACATAATAAATAAATAACAAAAATAAAAAATAGGAAAAAAATTTAAATAAATGAATAAAAATAACTAAATAAATAAAACATAATGAATTAAATAAACAAATAAAATAAAAATAAATAATAAACAAAAATAAATTAATTAATAAATTAATAAACACAAATAAATAATAAATACCAAATAAAAAAATATTTAAAAATTATATAAAAATAATTGCGACTATTGCACACACGTACATTGTGACGTTGATGTTCAAACAATATATGGTACAGTTTTAATCAAAATATCTTAAACGGCCTCAGATCAATTGTTTAATCACATTTTGAAATAAATGTCCAAAATGTAATAACTTTTTCCATTTCATTTTGTAATAAATTATTACATTTTGAGAAACTTATTACAAAATGCTCTTGCAGCTTTTATCTTCTCTACAACATTTAATAACATGGTGCATTATGTAACAACAATTCTAAAGCATAGTTTATTTGTTTGTTAATTGTATTTTACTTTAATTTGGGAATGAAATTTTGGCGGAATTTGCCAGAAAACCCCCTTAGAGTTTAACTGGTTAAACAACGTAAGTGTCTTCTGCTTGTTTTTATAGAGCTGCTGTGACCAGATCATTTATCCAATAACATTTATTTTAAATTAGTATGACAAACAAACAAATAGCATTTCTATTTCCAAAATGTATCTGTAATTTCTAATTGTCCATGTGTCTAATATGTCTAATTACCAGCCAAGACATTTCTCAAACAGATATAAGGAGTATTGGTTTGTAAAAGAGGGGCGGGAATTTATAAGTTTTACTTCTTCCCACTCCTTTTGCGAGTAAATGTTTTTAATTTTTAAATTTTTTTTTACCCTGTTGATCGATGTACTGATGATTTTGTGTGCTTTAAATAAATTAAACTGAACTGAAGCCAAAGCGTCCTGCTGCTGCAAAATGTCATAAATTATTACATAATGAGGTAAAATTTATTACAAAATGCATCAGTTTATAAGAAAATTTAATGAAAAAGTTATTATATTTTGGACATTATTACAAAAACACAGTGGATGCTTTTGTTTCTTTTAATTGATCCTCAATTAATAAACTTCTAACCGTTATTTTTCTTCGTACTGGCTATAAAACATTGATCTGTCTTTTGTTTTACACACCCAAAACCTCTCCAACACTGCAGGTTTAATCCCAGAATAAGCACCGAGGCGTGGTACAGCAAACACAGTTCAACAGCTTCAGTAAGTGCAGCCTGAGAACGGGTCGTGAATGTAGAGTCCAGGTGTGGGTGCGTGGTCAGATTAAGAACAACACTGCATTAAAGCCAAGTAGAGCTGCACTGGTTCAGCTCCAGGAACTAATAGGTCATTCATTTGGAGACTCCTGAAAGATTTTTAGATCCATGACGCTGAAAGTTTATCAAACTCAACCCTGCACAGAAACGTTACAGCTACGAAAACTCAAAATGAATGACAGTAAAAGGAAGGAAAAGTACACAACTGACAGTAATGCAAAGTGAGTTGTGTATTTTTTCTTTTTTTTGGGTAACACTTTACATTACGCTAATAAGGTTGTAATTCTATAGTAATTTTGATGTAATTTAATGGTAATAATGCCTTTGTAACTGTTTATTACAAGTAATACATTGCTAATAAGGTGATAATTCTTAGTGGTAATTCTTCAGTGAAGCTCCAAAATGCTAGCCTAGCCATGCTCAATGCCCCTAGCGGCAGCAAAATCGAATTTTCTACCATGTACTTTCTGGTTATCCTCAATGTACTGTAACTTTTGACTAGATTTCCCTGAAACTGGCTGATTTGAACTTCCTTGGTTATTAATTATCTTCAGTGTAATTTTTGTATTTCACACATTCATACCAGGGCCCAGATTGGACTCTTTGGCGGGCCGCATTTAGCCCCCGGACCTTATGTTTGACACAGTAATACTGTTCTTTTCCTGATCAGGTCGGTCTATAATCGTCCCCTGAACTCAAAACGACTTTGACATCCTTGACTGTAAAATTAACTCCGTGCAATTTGAGCCACTTCAGCATCAGGATATGTCAACTTAGCATGAAAATTCCATCTAAATATGTCCCTCCAATCAGCTCGCACCTCACTGAATCCTAACCTTGCATTACTAATCGCATACGCCACCTGTGTTAAGACGATGCTTATTATAGTCACCTTCTCACTGTAGCTTCCACTCATTAGCTGCGACTGCAATGAATTACACCTCACAGTAATGCTTTTCAGATTTAACAAGAGGTCTAGAGCAGCACGTTGGTCCCCTCACTATGCCGCTAATGCGCTAATCATTTACACCGTGAGACGCTGTACTGCAATGGCAGGTACCGGCGGCAGTTTAGGAGCTGGTAGAGAAATAGATCTTTTAAAAAAAAAAAAAAAAAAAAAAAAAAAAAAAAGTGGGGGAAGGGGGCGAATTGCCAGGCATCGCCAATCTCTACGGCTGATTTAAGGTCACCAATCAGACAGCCTGGACTCCGTCATTACTGTGCCAGTCGCTGATGCTAGTCTCACTGTGTCCAGAAGCTTCATACATAATTCATTCATGCAGAAACATGTGAACTCCACATGCCCTGCAAAGGCCACATGCATTCATTTCATACGTGAAAGATTCAAAGATGACGATGAAACCTACTTCTGGTTCTGTTTCACACTAAGGCTGAATGATTTTCAAGTAAAAAAATTGAATTGCGATTTTTCTGGTACATGCAGTGGTCACTTGTGTATCATGGGGATTACGTTCTAAAAATAACCAGCAATAAAGTAAAGTAAAATGTGTGAAATAGTGCTTCCATTCTGGGTTAGTATTGACTACACAGTACCTGAATGTCAGAAATGAAAGAATCCAACACTTACTAAAACACAAAAAAAAGAAAAAAAAAAAGAAAAGAAAAAAAAAACACGAAAAAGGGCTGAAAAATCTAAAACATATTCAAAACCTGTTCTAAAACACTCAAAAATGTGATAGATGCAAAAATATGAATATATATGCAATATATATTCATATATAATATATGCCTTCAACAGTTTCAACAAAACTGTCAACAACTGTTTAAATTAAATACATAAAAATTTGTAATCAGAGTCAGAGTCCTACATGGGTTCGGGTACCCGTGGGTGACCCGTGGGTGAACCACAAATTTTCACGAAACGGGTGAAAAATGTTGTGCTGTGTCGGATACGGGTTCGGTTCGGACGTGGGTGATCGTGGGTCTAATTTGCGGTTCATAGGCTAAAAGGTTAACAACATTTTTATTTGGCTCTGCCTTGGCTATGTCACTGTTCAGTATATTCGTGGCAATAAATGTTTGTATTTAAGTTTGGCTATCTGACATTTTCTTTCGGGTTTAGGTCGGATATCGGGTTAATATTTTTATTTTTTTTTCGTTGGAAAACGGGTCGGATACGAGTTTAAACATGGGCAGTTGCGGTATGTCAAAATCAGAACCGTGCAGGACTTTGATCAGAGTGATCATGATGATGGATTAATCCATGTTAATGCATTCATTTCATACGTGAAAGATTCAAAAAGGACGATGAAACCTACGTCTGATTCTGTTTCACACTAAGGCTGAATGATTTTCAAGTTAAAAAATGTAATTGCGATTTTTCTGGTACATGCAGTGGTTACTTGTGTATCATGGGGATTACGTTCTAAAAATAACCAGCAATAAAGTAAAGTAAAATGTGTGAAATAGTGCTTCCATTCTGGGTTAGTATTGACTACACAGTACCTGAATGTACCAGACATTTTGTAAAGACTTAAAGTTCGCTATTTTAGGCGCAATCCCAGAATGTTTAGAGGGAAATGACCAAAAATTCCTCTTTTGAATTTTACTAACAGCCATTAAATGCATCACTATCTAGTGGTTAAAACCTGAACCTCCCACATATAATTAATATCTGGATTGAGAAAGTGAGAGAAATTTATGGGATGGAACAAATTACTTATGTCCTTAGAATTCAGAAGGAGGTATTTATGTCCCATGATGAACCTATTATGGCAAAAAGTATTGTGCAGTGGTCATACACATGTATGGTTATATGTGTATGTATATATATGACCCTCCAGTATAAAACCAGTGGTTCAGTCACAGCAGTATTTCTAGCTTTAGCCTCAAATATGTTATATGGGTCAAAATGATTGAATTTGAAGTTTATACATAAAATCCAAGTAAAATGTTTCCTGAACACTTCTAACTATGAGTTTTTGTGAAATTCCTCTTGTAAGTGTTTCAAATCCTGCCTTTTAGGAAGAAAAAAAAAAGACTGACGGTAATTAAGTCTAAAACAAAGAAAAATCGGCTCAAAACACGGCTTTCCCTTCGCGCCGGCGTTAGGTATTTCCCCGTCATATTTGGTACCGTTGGAAAGATGGGAATTCCGTCTAGACAACCCTTAAATAGAAATATAAGTAATTCTATATTTGAACCAATGGGAGGCCTCAGAACAAAACCTTCTCCAGTAAACCAAATCCCTTGTTGCTATGGCGATGTTGGAAAAACAGCGTCTGATTGGTTGAATTGGTGTCACACAAGCATTTTTAATAAGCCTTCAGATAAATATAAAATGTTAATTTCTGAAATATGACTCAACTGTTTGTATTTGTGCCATTTTTGTTCTATTCTACATATTTTTCTCTTGTTTATTTTTACTTTAACACCCTTTTTTTTCCCCCACCTCTTTCCTCCTTTTTTGCCATAAGGGAATGTCTGTTTTTAAATATCCATGTGTGCAAACTGTTTTATTTGTATGAGCTAAATTAAATTAAAAAATGAAGTCCCTCCTCCTCCAAAAAAAATAAAAAATTCTCAAAATTATTACTAAGCTAACAAAGCTACACATGAAACTCATCCTACCAGTAGACATTCTATCAATCATAACTCCATTAATATCTGCATCACAGTCTATAATCAGTAAAGTCACATTTTTAATTTTTCCAAAAATAAAATATATATAACATGTGGAATGAATCTGAGCAGTAGTTTCATCAGACAACAATAGCTGCTGATCTAAACATGAATGCTTTTTTTGTTTTTTTTTTCCCTTTTTCCTTCATACGCCGCTATCCAACCCCCCCCCCGCCCTCCCAGACTCTTTACCTCTCTTACCCTAAACATGGGTGGCGTGTTGTGTTTTGCGTTCTCGGCATAAACAGTCCACCCAGGTCATTTTATAAAGCTACGGTGCCGACGCTATTTCATCAACACCTCCTGACAGATATTAATCATGGTGGATGTCAAACCCAAATCAGTATTCTGTTAACAGCTCACTTGTGCATCATTAACAGCTGGGCTAGATGTTGCCATGGCGACCCAGCAGAAAGGCCATCAGGGGTTCACAATGTCAGCCCCCCTCCAACACCCCCACCCCTCCTTTTTTTTTTTTCACTCCCAACCACTTTAACCCTCTCCACAGACACACAGGAGTCATTACCCCTTCGCCTTGATTGCCAGATGAAGTGTGGGCTGCGCAGTGTGAATGTACACACACACACACACACACTTTACATTACACTGACTGTTATATAAATTAGTTTTTTGTGTAGCCACCTCTATGTCGACCTGTCACCGGCTGCACTGGTGCACTATGGGAAACTGCTGTGTTCCAGGTAAGGAGGGACCCTCTCCTCGCTAATGGCACTTCAGCAAATGACCTTGACAGCTTGAAAATGAGCACATTAAATAGAACACTTAAATGTATAATTATGCACTTGTTCCAGTGGAACCGACGCAACTCTGTAGGTTAAATTGTTACGGCTCAGGTAAGAAGAGGAAATAAATAAATAAAATAAATAAATAAATAAATACGCCTTTTTAAAAATGCCAATCAAGGAGTATTCCTAGAAATACTTTGGAATTTTACATTTCAACCATAGTGTGTTATTGGGGGAGATAACAAAACGTCCTATTACCTTTATCTATCTATCTATCTATCTATCTATCTATCTATCTATCTATCTATCTATCTATCTATCTATCTATCTATCTATCTATCTATCTATCTATCTATCTATCTATCTATCTATCTATCTATCTATCTATCTATCTATAATATAATATTAAAGACACATGACTTATGTGTGAACAATTAAGAACAAAACAGACAACGACAGACAAATTAATCAAGGATTGAAAATACTATAAAACAGACTAAAATGAATGAAATCATTAAATAACACTAGATATAAAAAATCCCATAATTTTATTTGATATACTGTTTAAAGTGCTTCTTTAATTTTTGTATAATTATATAAATGTTTGTGTTTGGTTTTTCTTTCTCTCTCTAAATAAAATCTCCAGCTGTATTTTCTTTATTTTGTCTTTTTAATCACTTTTTATTTTATTAAATTTTTTTAAAAATCCTGTTTATTTTAAATAACTGGGGTATATTACATGCAAGTACATACATTTCTTAAGAACGTTACAGTAGTATTTATCATTATTTATTATAGAACTTAGCATTTTATATGAGGTTTCTCATCCCCAAGCTGAAATGCAATGGTATTTTGTGCATACCTGAATGACAAAAAAGCTTGTGCAAGAGTCTGTAAAATACCAAAACACTCATTACACTGATGTAGGCAGTCCTAAACATGTTAGAAATTCATGTATTTTCTAATTAATTTATGCAGCTCCTTAACCAAATGCATAAAAAGCAGCTTAATGATCACATAGCAGACGGTTTAAAATTCTGCTTTGGCTCCAACAAGGCCAGATCTTCACTGTGAAACCTCAACTAAAATACAACAACAACACAATAACTAAACATAAACAAACACAAAATAGTGATACCTTCATCTGTTTGGGTAATTTGGTCAGAATTTTCTGTCTGTGATGCGTTCACTAAACTAATTTAGAAAAACTTTTGAACCTTTTGAAACTGTAAGCTTTAGCGCTAACCGTTAGCCATTCTGTTCAGACATAATGTTAATTAAAATACCAAGCAGTCTCACAGGCCTTCACTGCCCCTCGTGACCCCTGATGGCGGGACAACTTCGTATCGTAGGCGGGATGTGATATTCGACCACAAACACACACTGTTGTATAAATATATAGGGGGCGCTATAGAGTGAGTTTGGAATGTTACATATTGAATGGGTGTAGAACTGTGACACTGACAACTGAGTCAAATTTCAGCCAAATCAGTGTTTGTATGTGTGATCTAATGCCATTTTAGTAAAGACAAATTTGTAGGGGGCGCTATAATGTAAAATTACAATTCTGCATTAATTTTTACAGTCGTGGTAAAAATATTTTTCCTATATATGTACACCATCAATGGCTCACAGGCTAATGATGCTAATAGTGATATCAATACAGTTTATCTATAGCACTGACACTGATTATGTTTGATTAATGTCATGTGACTGGTGTGAATCTAAAGGGTAAATGGATTCCCCAGACGAACATCTAATTAATAACAGCCTGAACCAGAAACATATTAATTTGATATTTATTCATTTATCTATTTTTTATCTATTTATCTATGTATATTTTATTTTTGTATGTTTTATTTATTTATAGTGTATCTCCATGTTGACTAAAGCCTTTATATGATTTTCTCCTCCACCTTTTCCCTCCCTTTATTTTTTGGTTTTCCTCCCCCTTTCCCCTTCTATTTTACTTTTCTCCCCCTTCTTTTCCCTCATCATTTTTCCTTCCTTTTTCATTTTCTCTCCCTTTCACTTCTTTTTTCCATTTCCCCCTTTTGTTTTCTTTTTAGTTTTCTCCCCTTTTCTCTCCTCTCTCCTTCTTGTTTTCTCCCTTATATTAGATCTTATCTTAAATTACCTTACCTTATTACCTTATTAGATTTTAAATAATTTTAAAATATTGTTTTTTTCATGTTATCTTGTTTTATCTTAACTTTATTAATTATATCTTTAGTTCACATGTTTATTTTAAACCTGCTAACACAGACAACTTTAATTTTACAACAACTCATTTTATTTTAAATTATCTTATAATCAATTATTTTAATATATATCTTTTTTTTATCCCATCTTGTCTGATTTTCTTAATTTACTTAATCTTAAATTATTTGTTCTCATCTTTACTTAAGTGATTTTACAATATCTTATGTCAATTTTACAAACAAAAACAGTGACATAAACATATGATTAATATATTAGTTCATGAGTTCAGTTAAAGCACGTCGTAGCGGCTTATTTTTCACATTTTTATTTAACCTTGACCACATTTTGTCCTGAAATAATCACACAGTGTAAATGTGACTCCAGTATAACTATTAAAAGCACAATTAAAACAGGAACCCGTCAGCTCCCGTTTTGCCTCCGGGTGAAAATATTATCGGACGCTGGGTCGTTTTTCCGATCAACTGCGAGTTTGATCTTCACTCTCTTTGTCCTCGTCTATTCTCTGCTCATGTCGGAGCAGTTTTACAGTAATAATCTACAGCTCCCTTGCGAATGCTGTGCAATAAAATGGTCACCTATCGAGATAATTAGCTACAGTACTTCAACACTTCTCCTGTTTATAGCCACTGCAGAAAAACACCAAAAAAGGTCATTAATCCTAAAAGGAGGACGGACTTGATAACAGAACTTATTTCATTTTAGTGTTTTTTAAAGACGACTTTTGACCTCACATACGTAAAAAAAAAAAAAAAAAGCAGCTTTCAATGTAATAATCACACAAATGTAATAACTTCCACACATACATGTAATTACAGTCATTTATTAAGATAAGAAATTCCTTTGTCAGTCCTACTGAGGCCTGGATACACGGCTGTAGTACTCATGTCCGGTTTGTTATGATCTCAGACTCACCGGTATTTGACTTGGACTTGTCCCGGTCTTGCCAAATATGGGTCTCCGTTTCGACCGAGTGCAGACATTTTTATTTTGTTACAATATTCCAGGAAAAAGTCATTATTCATCTGGGTAAGTTAACTGTAGGGTTAGGTGGTGCTTAGCATTATAAGCTAGGCTATGTCTTATGCTAACATTAACATATTAACGTTAGCTAACATAGCAGAAGATAAGCCAAGGCAAGGTGTTTTTGGACATAGTTATCACTTACTGCACGTCTGATATTACTGGTTTCATTAGATATAAAAATAAATAAATAAATGAACGATTGGTTGTCCTGAATTACATTTGTAACGTTCACTTTAAGGTAAACATGTGTGTGTGTGCAGGGGTGGGGGTATTTTCACCACCCAAGGGAGGCTTTTTTAAAAGTGATCGTGGCAGCAGGTCTGAGTAAACGTGGTCCAGACAGGTTGGGTGGATGTGCTCCCAGCATGCGTACATGTACAGTAGAGCCGCCATCAACAGCCAACCTATTTGTATTTTTCACGGTGGCCAGCACATCCCACTCTCTCTGGGGTTGCTCGGTGCTGTCATTTCAACTGCTTGGTTTCTTTTTTGCAGTACGAATACGCAGTCATTCACTGTGGTTTCAATGTTGCTAGGCTACATCACTTCTCCACTGTTTCCTGTTTGAAAATCTACTGTTCAATAAAGCAGTTCAAGGGAGACCTGTGGGTTTGAATACTGAACGATACAAACCTGCAGGAGTAACTGACAACACTAATAGCCTTTTCTTTTAAAGTCTCACAATACCCTTTGCTTTTTTTTCTTTCCTTTCTTCCTTTTTCTTCTCCCTTGACTCTGTAACAGCAGCACTATATGCGCCCACCTCCGGCCCATGCATCTCCTTCAATAATAACATCCATACACCTAGAGATGGGAATTGATATGAGTTTAGCGACTCCCATTTCATTATCCATGTTAGGACTTTTCTATAATTTGATCATTTAAAAGATGAAGATGGTGGCACGTCAACAATGTGAGGTTCAGTGTCTCCACGTTTTGCAAATATGCAGTATTTTAGCTCTGATTTAACACTTTTAGCTTCACAGATGTGAGCAAAACCACAACAACAAACAACAGATCTTGACTTTTATGTTTCATACTTAAACCACAGAGGAACCATATTCTAACGAACGCTATTATAGTAAAAAAAAACATCTAAACCAAGAAATATATAGTCCAAATATATACAGTATATATACAGTATATACTGTATATATATATATATATATATATATATATATGTGTGTGTGTGTGTGTGTGTGTTTGTATTCCTATCTTTATGGGGCTATTAATACATTTACACAGTCACACCATGAGGGCCTCTGACATTATGGGGACCAAAATTGAGGTACCCACAAGGGTTAAATATAAATAATGGTCCCCACTAGTAAAATAGAAATGAAGTGGCCCTATAAATACATTAATTAATTTTTTCAGGACGTCCTCATAAAGCATGAAGGAAACAGGTACAAAGTGATTTGAGATTGTGTTTCCTTTTTTTAAAAAAAATTTATTCAGTTTGTTTGTCATTATTCACTTTTGTAAAATATAATTATTGTATTTATTTATTTATTTTATTACAAAATCATTCATTTTTATTTATTCATTAAATTTATTTTAGTTTTCTAATTTATTACCATTATTATGAATTATTATTATCATTTTTTAAATAAAGATGTGTTTACAGTCACTACCCAATGGCTACTTGATTCTGAAGTCGGTCCCTATGTGATATGTAAACGAGTATGCGTGTGTGTGTGTGTATTGTGCATCCACATACTGCTGTGTACTTCTGGTTGGATGCTAACTGTATTTTGTTGCTCTGTATTTGTACATGGTCAATGACAATAAAGTTGAATCTAATCTCATTTCTAATTTTAGTAACATGAACATTCAGTTAAATTATTCGCTCTGTGCTGTTGTTCTGTTCTCGTTCTCTTCTGCCACACGTCACTGCAGATAAATGTTTTTACTATAGCCCATGTGAACTGAGTGACTGTTTGGAAAACACAGTTGCCATGGATTAATAATCAACACACACACATAGAATTCCACATTTCCCAGGAGTTGGTAAACTACGTCAATAGGTGAAGGTCCAATTAGAAGACGGACTCAGATAACAAAGTCACACAAGAAGATGTTGTCAATTCAGAGCAGCACTGGCTTTTATATTTTCCATGTGACCTGAATAAATTATTAAACTGAGACCAACTGTATCTTGTCTTTGGAGCTTCCAATCAACGAACACCAAACCCCTTACATCGGCATCATGTATCCATTAGATTCTTATTGGATTAGGGCATAAACCAGGAGTTTTCAAATTATGGGATGGTGAGACTCCTATCCCCAAAAAGAACCGAAAAACATCTGTGCCTCCATCTTTATTTTCATTAAAAAAAAGAGTAACACTTTATAATACCTACACACAATTGACTATGTATTAACCATTTATTACCCATTTATAAATGAGTTGTTCATTATGTATTAATCATTTGTTACCTATTTGTTAATGTCTTGTAAAGGTTCGTACTACTGTAAATGTAAAATTTGATTATTTTTAACCAACAGGTGCAGTGTTTACAACAAAGATATACAGATATAGCAGATATACAAACACTGCACCTGTTGGTTAAAAATAATCTAATTTTACATTTATCTTTGGAAGAGACTAGTATGTGATCGCCAATCGTTTGGTGATTGGTATCAGTGATCAGGCCAAAAAATGTTGATCGGTGCATCACTAGTTATTAAAAATGTCCAATCTGGTTGCGTATTATACTGTTCTTTTACGGTGGTGAACGCTCACTTCCATCACTTATTATTCTCACTCGCTCTCTTCTGTTTTTAGTTTCCCATGTTGGGAATGTTCCAGGCCTTGGACCGTCAAGCGCAGCGTGTTTCCAAGGTTGAAAGGGTGAACAACCAAGCTGCTCCAACAGACCTGGTAAACATTTCCAGCGCCGCCTTCGCCCCCGTCTTCCACGCTGGCTCAATAGCAACGAGCGCTGAACAGTTTGACCCCTGCACAATAGAAGGGAGCGGCTCCGTGAACCTTCCAGGGCCACACGCGCCGACCCCGTGACCCCGGTAGCATGGCCACCTGATTTCCCAGGAGTCCAAAAATGAAAACCTCATTGCCTTACCCTTCAACGGATCCTTCCTCCTCCACAACTACATTTACTTCATCACGCCCCCTTTGAGCGTGGAAGGAAAAATAGTTCCATTTAAAACACAAGGGAAGAAACACTGATGATAAACGATTGTTTTGCAAAACTAATGTGATTATTAATGTCAACAAAATGGGTTTTTTTTGTTCTTAAGTAACACACCCTCTGTATCTTTAATAGTTTTTTTTATTATCTATTCATGTTATTTTATTGAGACAGACAGACAGACAGACAGACAGACAGACAGACAGACAGACAGACAGACAGACAGACAGACAGATAGATAGATAGATAGATAGATAGATAGATAGATAGATAGATAGATAGATAGATAGATAGATAGATAGATAGATAGATAGATAGATAGATAGATAGATAGATAGATAGATAGATAGATAGATAGATAGATAGATAGATAGATAGATAGATAGATAGATAGATAATTAAAGAAATACACATGAAAAAATACTGATAGATTATTCTTTTCAAAACTAAGATGATCAATAATGTCACTAAGATGTTTTTTTCTTTTAACTTTTGTAACACCTTTTTTTATCTTTAATAGGTTTTTCTTATTATTTATTTGACATATTTCTTTTTATTTTATTCATCTATTTATTTGTGTATGGTTATCTAAACAAGTATCTATATTTTCATCAGTGCTGTTGTGTTTTAATTTTGTATATATATATATATATATATATATATATATATATGCTATGTATATGCTGTTTATGGTTTACATTACCTTACATCCATCCATTTTTCCTCCATTTTAAAATAAAAAAACCTCATTAAATCAGA
The DNA here is from genome assembly GCA_020466265.1 of Siphamia tubifer. Classification (NCBI taxonomy): domain Eukaryota; kingdom Metazoa; phylum Chordata; class Actinopteri; order Kurtiformes; family Apogonidae; genus Siphamia; species Siphamia tubifer. The sequence continues at coordinate 26,030,965 of CM035800.1, forward strand.
TCAAAGATAATAATCGATAGAATACAAACATTACAAATCACAAAATATAACTACATTATAATTGCTAGCTTCAGCTTTCGCTCCAAGTCTTTACATCACTGTGTAAATAACTAAAAAATAATAACTAAAAAAATATCAACTACTAGAAACTATTTTATGTTCTGTGGATTATGTCGCTTCATCCTCAATCCGTTATCATTCGTCATTCTGTCGATTTATAATCACGATATTGTTTGTATTTCCTCTGAATTTACTTTTTTTTTCTGCCTCTGTTGTTTTTAAGATTTCCATCTTTGCATTTTCTACCTATTAACTCTCCTGCCAAAGCATTATAACACTTTTTATATATTTATCGCCTACCAAAGGAGACCTCTCACCTTGAGATAAACAGCAGAGCACTTTCTATTTTCCTCAGGCATCCCAGTTTCTTCGCTCCGCTGCATCTCTCATGTTCTGTCATTTAATCATCTGAATCTTACCTCTCCATTTCTGATCCAGCTTTCCTTCCTGTCCTGGTTTGAAGAGGGTAAAGAAAGACTCTGGCGTGCCTCTACTGATACGAACCAACGTCACTTTGACATGTTTCATTTGGAAAAGTATGCAAATTCTATCAATATAATATAATATAATATAATATAATATAATATAATATAATATAATATAATATAATATAATATAATATAATATAATATAATATAATATGCACTTAGAAGGGCAACTCAACTTAAACATTTTAGTGAGTGAGTGTTGGCTGATTTAAAGAGGTAGAATTAGCATTAAATTACAGCACTGGGTAAAAAGGAAAGTGGACATTTATAAGAGCTGGTCCAAAGCCCTAACAGGTAGATCTGAAAGTAAGTGTCAATGGATAAAATGAAATGTTGACATGACTGACGACTGATAAGGTCATAATTGCAGATATAGTATAATTTGGCCATGGCTCAGAGCGGGTCATCCAATAACTGGTTTGAATCCCACCCTGTCCTCGTCAGTCCATTGTGTCCTTGGGTAAGACACCAGTGTATGAATGTTTGGTGGTGGTCAGAGGATCTTCTGTCAGTCTGCCCCAGGGCAACTGTGGATACATATGAACATTACCACCACCAGAGTGAGAATGTGAGAGTGAGTGAATAATGGGTCACTAACGTAAATTGCTTTGAGTGAGCCAAAAAAAGTGCTATATAAATCCAACCCAATATTATTATTAATAGTATTAATAAACAGTGACAGATGGGATTAATGGATGGATAGTATTAATATGATGGTATTTTTATTTTATTGTTTTACACCCTGCACATTGTGCTGTTTAACATATATGTTTATATTTATATTTTATCTAGGGAAGGGGTTTTTAAAGTGTCTGTACCCCCTCCCCCAATCTTTATCTTAATTTTTTACATATATTTATTTATCAAACATATTTTTTATACATCTTTATCTTTATGTCAAGAACACTTTATAATAGGGATCACTAATAAGGTGGTAAATCTACGGTAATTTTGATGTAATTTCATGGTAATAATGCCTTTGTAACTGTTTGTTACATGCAATTTCCATGCAGTTTCTAATGCAATTAGTCTGCATGCTGTGCATTTTCCTGGAAATGATCTCCTAGTTTTTCATGAAATAAAAAAGTTAATCAGTAAAAATAAACATTAAGCAATAAAAATTACAATAGAATATAAGAATCATCTGAATGAATAGAAACATATACACAGTGACAATGAGTCAATGCTATAGCGCAATATTGTTTATTTATTTTCATTCTATTTGTTAAATTTTATTTAGTCCACAGTCACTAACTGACAGGAGTTGTACAGTTTGATGGCCACAGGTAGTAAAGTTTCCCAGTTTTTTATTTGCTAATCTGGTTAATGTTGCTACTGTTGGAGCTGCAGGGTTTGTAAATGGTACATATTCTAGAGGAAACACTACACTTCTGATTTCACAAGTGAATTGGTTGTTTCATAACAGCGCATTTCAGTCAAATTGAGCACAGTACGGCGTGGGTTTATGTACGACTGTTCTTATTTGTCCTCCAAGGCCTTTTATTTCTTCCTACTTCATCCGAAACTCAGGTTTATTTACCCTTAAAGGACACGGTAATCAGTCTTTAAACCCTGTAATAACTAAAGCAAAGCAAAACAGCTCAGTATTCGTCAAACATCACCACTTACTGTTTAAGGAAATATTTGCAAAAAGACCTTATAATGCTGCTTCACTAACGGCCACTGAGCTGCATCTAAACCTGTGCCAAAAATAAAGACAAATAAGTGTGATATTGCCAAGAAACAAGTCAATGGCTGCATTCACATTATGTTTTTTTTAATTCAGAATGATTTATTCCGATTAAAATAAATTGGGGATAAACCTATTTCCTTCGTGTTTACATGGAAATGTTAATTCCGAATGAAGGTTTCCATTAGCCTAGCCACGCTATCCACATTCATTACATGTATGGGTCTAGTCGTCTTTCACAGGCAGGGGAGGCGGGGCTAAAAGGTTGTCTTTCAAATTCCTCTGTATGTAATAGGACCAAACTACAACCAATCAGCGTAATCTTTAGGATGACGTAGTTAGAGTGTTGGAAAATTCACAGACGAGTCCGGATTGACTGAACAAAATGGTGGATTATGGAATTTAACGATGGTTGTCGCTTCGGAAAAAATAATTTAAAGTTTGCTGACGTTTTCTCACATTCTTCACTCATCTTTGATAAAAGGAAATCACCACCGAACTATTGTCGTGGTTCTTTTTCTATGATTTTTTTTGTACTTTATTTGTCATTATACATTGTATAATGACAGTCCTCTGCATTTAACCCATCCTTCATGCCATTGGGGTGCCTGTAAGGAGCAGTGGGCACCCATGGGCAGCACCCATGGGTGGCACCTGGGGACCCATCTCCAGGCTAGTGGTCAGTATTACCTGGATGGAGGACAAACATGTTTTTGGGTGACGGGGGAAACCGGAGAACCCAGAGGAAACCCATCCAGACACAGGGAGAGAAACATGCAAACTCCACACAGAAAGGCCTGCACGGTTTGGGAATCAAACCCGGGCCTTCTTGCTGTGAGGCAAGAGCGCTAACTCCTCAGCCCATGATTGTTTGTGATTGTTCCCCTCTTAATTGTCTGAGCTCTGTTGTCACTTTGTTACGCCCGCCCTCTGATTCTATCCTTCACCATGATTTTCAAGGACATCTATCCAAACGTTACATTGAGCGTAATTAAACAGGAAAAGCACTCTGAGAGCGCAGACCTCCGCCAAAGTAGAGGTCATCGCTCTTTAATCAATGTTATTCCCATCATTGAATAGTGAAATTAAGCTTTATTCTGAATTAAACAGGAATAAAAACTAGCATGAAAGCAAGTCACTGGTTTATTCCACTTTTGATTCTGAATTAAATCATTCCTCTGACATGGAAACAATTTATCCCTCAAGTGAATACTGGAATGAACCTTTATTTTGAATTAAACAGGAATTAAAAACTCGCATGAAAGCAAGTCACTGGTTTATTCCACTTAATTCTGAACAAAATAATTCCTCTGACACAGCAACAGTTGATCCCTCTTTAATGTTATTCCTGTCAGTGAATAGTGGAATTAACCTTTAATCAGAATTAAACAGGAATAAAAAAGAAGTTGTGAAAACTAATCCATTGATCAATGCTGGGCTTATATTCTTGCAGTCTGTTCTTTTTTCATCGTATATAAAGTTAATACGAACATGTTATGTAAGCTCATATGGGGCATGAATGCAACCACACAACAGCGGCTGACATTTGTATTTCGTTTATCTTTTCAGGTGGACTGCATTGTGTGTTCGCCGTCCTGTCATTGTTCCTTTCGCGCCTGCCTTCGGGTGGGGGTGGAAGGATATTATGAAGACGGACGACACTGTCAGAGTGGGATGGTGTTTGTCGCAATGCAAGCATTTTCTTCTACTCAATTATCATTATCATGGGTGATGTTATTGTTACAATGGCCATTTCAGGAAGCGGTTGAGCTGCTGAAACCGAAAGGCAGAAAATGGAAACTGGAGACGTCGGAATTCAGGAGTGAATACGAGTTGTATAATATCAACATTTAGAGATAATTGGGAGCATACAGTATGACTGCTGGGCCGTATGAAATCTTTATGGCTACATGCTAGACGTGTGTGGCCTGATATTAAAACCAGCAGCAACAAAAGGAACTGTTCCCAGGCTGATTTATTGTTCCTTAAGAACATTTATATAGTTAATGGTCTAACGCCAACCATCCTGCAAAACCAAGCATGAAGGAAGGTTAAAGCTCAGGGAACAATCACGACTTTTATGAGCCTTGACGCACTTGACAAACTGAGCGCTGACCGTGAGGATCATCAAGATTCAGCAGCATCCGTTTAATAAGCACGAAATAATATGGGACGTAACAAGAGCGAAGGAGAAGTACTCCGTTACTGCACTGAAGTAGATTTTTTTTTTAGGTATATGTACTTTACTTGAGTATTTGTTTTTCTGCCAACTTTTTACTAAATATCTGTACTTTATACTCTTTACATTCTCAGAATAGTTACTTTTTCTAACTAAATGAGTCACTTTCTGACCTTCTGTATAATTATGACTTTTTTATCTGTTAATTTTGACTTTATCTTACCATTTCAATTATTTTCCCTCATAATTTTGGCTCTTTAATCTCATAATGTAGATGATTTATCTCACAATTTGGACTTGGTTTCATCATTTTAACAGTTTTTCCTCAACTCTATGCATTTCTTATCTCATAATTATGACTTTATGTCATCATTTAGAATTTTTATCTGATAATTTAGATTTGTAATCTTTTTTTCTCATAATGATGACTGTTTATCTCACTTGTGACTTTCCTAAATTTCCTCTCCATATCCACAAAACTGTTGTGATGAGTTTGATCAGTGACCTGATCAAACTAAATAAGGTAGAGTCAATGATTTTTGTATTTTTTTTTTAAGTTGATCTTGATTTTCCAGAAAAAAAAAATCCAACTAAAGGAACAGTAGTCCTGTTTACAAAGCAGATTTTAATAATAAAAGTAAATTCTGCTTTAAGATGACCATGTAAAAATCTAATTCCAGTTAAAAATGATCATTCTGAATTAAACATACAGTAATTCTTATATTAATTTCAAATATGATAATCCCTCTGCCATGGAAAACAGTTAATTCCTCTTTAACATTATTCCTGTCGTTCTGCACATGTGATGACACACATATTCCGCGTTGTCGGCATTAGTTTGTTGATTCAGTCGAGCTGCCGCTTCGTAATTATTACAAAAATAAATACAAAAATCACATGTAGTACCTGGTCTCACACGTTGATAATTGAAACAAAAGCAAAACAGGAAGTTTACTTCCGGTGGATGTTAATCGGCCATTCTGTCCAATCAGAACCCTCTGTACCTCCAGCTGTTAAAGTCCAATTAACTAGGGCGGAATACACCGTAGTTTTAATTCCAAATTATTTTATTCAGAATAAAAAAATCCAGAATTTAAAAACATCACGTAAACATAGAAATTAACCCCGATTACACACTGCAGTTAACATTTTGAATTTCCAAATATTTATTGTAACTACAAAGGGTTAATGCTATTTCTCCCGGTCCCCCTCCCCTTCTACCCAAACCCCCTCCCATTTTCTCCTCTTTTTCACATGCTTGTCCTTTAGGATGCTGGAGCAGGTGTGATAAATGCTGCCGTTTAAATCAAAGCGCCCCTCCTCACCCCCACACCCCCCCCCTCTAGGGAGGAAGAGGATGCCTCCATGCAGATTGATATCAAGAGGCCCGACCACATCCTGCAAAGGGCTGACTGATGGTCTGTCTGGATAAAAAATGAACTTTATTCCCAGCATGCCGCTATGATTCATGTGTGCCCCCCCCCCTTCACCTTTTCTGAAAACCATTCCACATATATACAGACACACACCTCCAATGCCACGCTCTGTGGAAACAGTATAGTACATCATGAAGTGCCTGAAAAATCACAACAAGGCACATGAATAGAACAAGTGAGATTAAAGGAGCATTTATTTTCTGGAAGTAAATGAATAATCGACATGTTGCTAACCTTCTCCACTGTCCTGTCACGTTAAGAAACGTCCAAACGTTTCACGTGGAAGGGTGATTTTTAACCCATAAACACCCAAACATCTACCAGTGACTGAAAATAATCTACTCATTTAAACTGTTTAGCTGTTAATTCTTAGCCTAGCCGTGCTATCCGCATTCATTACATGCCTGGTGCAATTTGCCGGGGGGGTGGTGGTGTGTGTGTGTGTGTGGTGGTGGTGGTGTCATCCCCCCCTCTGGTTTTGGACCATTAGGGTCCTGACGGTGTGAACACAAAATGCTTGAAAGACGAACTTGAAATACACACATTTAAGGGGGTAAATATCCCAGGATTAATGACCCCAGATTTAGCACCACCAGATATAGTTTACCACCACCAGAGTGTGAATGTGAGAGTGAATGAATAATGGTTCCCTAATGTTAAAGTGGTTTACGTGCCTTGAAAAGTGCTACATAACTAATCCATTGCAGCAGGTTTTGTTGCTGTTCTTCTTGTTTTGAGAGGACAGGGAACTCCTGGATCAGCTTTACAGGCCTGTCTGAACAGCCATTGACATTGTGAACCATGTTTTTGGCTCCAGCTACAAACACCTCTGCATCAGACCAGTCTTTTGGATCCATGTCAAACAAAGCTTGAGGTTTGTGGTAGAAAGTGAACAGAGGAAGACTGTTGTCGGGGGTGAAATAGCGTACTGGTTTAGATGCAATGTTGTCCACTGTCCACTGACTGTCACTTTGGTGGACGTACAACCAAATGCACTTGGAGAACGCAGACCTCCACCAACCCAGACCAGCCCCCCTCCCTTAAAATGTTGAATCAGATTATTGGTGATGATGAATTAAAGGGGATGTTATGTTCCAGCACAGTTTTTTTATGAGTCCTAATTTATTTCATTGGACAATTATTGGCTGTTATGTATTTTTTTTTCCAGGTCGCTGATTGGCTTCCGCCACAGCAACTTTATAAGCCAGACACCTTTTTTGGAGTGTCCTGTCTGTGGTTCCTGCCTCGCTTCCACCTGGGACGCCGGCTTCTGGAGTGTGCACATGAATTTTTTTCTGGCAGCGAGATGCTGGTTGGCTGCTCTACTTCTTTTTGCTAGGTTTTTTTCTGTCTTGTTTGACCCGGTGAGTCTGGACGTCCTGTTTTCGGGTGATTTCCTTTTACAGGGTTTAGTTTGCGGGTTGTTTTAATAGGACAGAGGTAGCGGTAGGTGGACAGATTCTACGACCCTGTATAGGATTGGTTTGATCCACCTATTGTCCTTTTGTTTATTTGGCCAGCTCACCTGGGTCCCACTTTTCTTTGTACTTTTGGGATTTCATTTTGTTTTTGGGCACGGGAAATTTGCTTAAATAAGATTGTTTGTCAAATTTGAACCCTTTTGGTCTCCTGTGCTCTCTCAAATATGCTGCAACCTCCGGGTCATAACAGGGGACATATCATGCAAAATGCTAATTAAATGGACTGTACTTATATAGTGCATTTTATACACCACTTGGTGCCCAAAGCGCTTTACAATTCATCACATTCACCCATTCACACACACACACTCGTACACCAGTAGACGGCTGCTGCCAATACACCAGCGCTGCCTGACCCTTGTGGGAGCAACTTTGGGTTCAGTGTCTTGCCCAAGGACACTTTGACATGTGGACAGCCAACCGCCAACCCTTCGATCATTGGACGACCCGCTCTACTAACTGAGCCACAGCTTACACATTAACAACTAAATATGAATTAATATAATAGAAGCTACATGCTATAGTTATGTTGAGTGTGTTTGTGTAAGAACTGCTCTGACAAATGCTGCAGATGAGATGAAGTTTCCTCTGTGATCAATAACGTTTTCTGGATTTGAGCTATAATAATAATAATAAAAAAAAAAAAATGGAACTGGGTCTTTATGGGTTAATATCTTTTCCTCGACTTCTGTTTTGGCAGCAATTTCGCTGCAAAAGTGACTGACCAGCTCGGGAGTGCGAGATGTGTTTTGGACCGCTGGTTCTGTTTGGTCCTTCTGCCCTTCCATACCATCATGAGTGACAGGCAGGCAGAAGCACCGGGGGTCACATGACTCACTGTTTGCATTCTGTTCTTCCTCTTTCCTGCGCTACAAAACATGGTGAAGCGATGCACTTTCCGCTCCTCAACAAGCGTCGAGCCGAGTGTGGGAGGTGTTGGTGCAAAAAAGAACAGAGTTGTACATTAGCTCCATCTGAGAGCACAAAGATATGTTCAGAGACGTTTCAGCACTAATGAATTATCTTTAACGTCTCACTTCAGCTGCTAAAAGGAGACGAGTCGAGGATAATGGCATCGGGTCTCACAATGTTTTGACAGTTTCTTTGCAAACTTCTTGTGGTCATTTAAGCTTTTATACCATCCACCCGCCAAAACAAGAGGTTAGCTTCTGTGCCAGCGACGACCAAAACAGGCCCGCCATCCAATCCACCTCTTTCGGGAGGAGTCGGCATAAATGATAAAAGCCTCTTTTTTTTCTCCCAACATAGAGGTGTCAATGACTATGGAATAGTGTTTCTGTAATTGCACCCTATAAAACTGTCGGATGAATGACAGTTAAGGCTAATGAGAGAGTGGAAAAGGACGGCTGGCGACATCCCGTAATTATCACCTCAAATCTCAAATTCAAAGAGAAAAAGTAAAAGAAAGGGGAAAAAAAAAGAGTAAAACATCAGGATGACATATGGAAGTTTTCCTCCTTTATCTGTTTCACAGAGATGTAACAATGATGAGAAGGTGAGAAAATGTAGCGCGATGTGATTATACAGACGAGGCTTGGCAGCAAAATGACAGCTGCTATTTCAAAGTCTGTGAGAAGAAAAACATAAAAACACGGAAAAACAAATGAGATTATCTGTCCGAAAAATGTTAACTCTTTAACCTCTGAAGTGTCTGTGGTGAGCATTGGAACGATTTAATGGAAATATTCAATCACTTGCTCATCAATAAGAACATTTTAAAAAAAACGTGCTGATGAAGTAGAAATAATTTCTTTTTTTCCCCCATTGATGTCTGAGCATGCTCAGTGCAGCGATCACTGTCTATGGAATGCAGGGGGTGGGGTGGGGGATAGATTATTTGTTGTTTTTGTTAGTCTACACTGTTTTACTGTTTACTGTTGTGTTTTCTTATTTCCACTGTTGTTGACACTGCTGTGATTTTCCTTTTTTAAAATTTTCTTTTTTTTGTGTTTTTCATATAATTTTTTTCAATCAAACCAACTTTATTGATACAGCATTTTTCATACCTGGTGCATGTAGCACAAAGGGCTTTACAGCAGACCCCCCATTATCTCACAGTTGCAGATACAGTTAAAATAAGAAAATATAAATAATTTTTCTCTCTCTCTCGCTCTCTTTCTCTCGCTCACACTCTTTCTCTCTCTCTCACTCTTTCTCTCTCTCTTTCTTTATATCTCTCTCGCTCTCTTTCTCTTTCTCTCACTCTTTCTCTATCTCTCTCACTCTCTCTCTTTCTCTATCTCTCTCTCACTCTCTCACTCTCTCTCTCTTTCTCTATATCTCTCTCGCTCTCTTTCTCTCTGTCTCTCGCTCTTTCTCTCTCTCTCTCTCTCTCTTGCTCTCTCCCTCTCTTTCTCTCTCTCTGATTAGATGCTACGTTGTTAGCACCAAATGTCAAAGCAACAGTCCTTTTAGTTTTTTCAAAAGTCCAGTAAATGTCATGAACTGATAAAAGCAGGGTGAGTCTTACCTACAGTCACTGCGTCATTGAGCAGTTTTTCAATATTAAATACTACTAAATAGAACACATTAAAAATGTAATTTGTCACGATGGAATTGGTACGAACCTGTTGGTCAAAATGACAGACAGTACAAATGTTTGGAGCAAACCTCTGAATGGATGTGATACAAACCCTTTTATCTTCGTTACTGTTGTGATGGACTTAACCCCATATTAATATTTATCCCTTTGATTTTTTTTTCTTTTTAATCGTTATTTAATCTTATGCTCTTTTTCTCAGTCTCTAATAGATCACTGTAGTTGTTTTAATCCCATTTGATCAATAACAAACAGGGCTAGTTTCATACACCGCTGTGAACTAGAAGGGTTTTGATTCCACCTCACAAACCCCCCCCCCACACACACACACACACACACACACCACTCTTCATCTGAGTCCAGCTCCATCGACGGACATTGTTGTGCATCAAAAATACCTATGTGTTATGAAAGATTCTGTGCAGTCGCCATAGAAACGCTCCTTTAGATCTGATAAGAAGTACATTCCCCCTCACCCCCACCCCCTTCTATTCTCCCCAGGACTATCTCTATACTCTGAGACTGATCATGTGAAAGGACGGTGATGGAAATACGATCTGTTCTTTGTTTTTTTGTTTTTTTCTACTAGTCGATAAGTTTTAAAGTCCAAACTAAAATCTGCATATGGAGTTAATGAAGTCCTTGAGCTAATGAATATTTTGTAATCTATAAATAAAAATGTGTCAAGGTCAGATGTTTTATCCTTGTTTTTATTGTTTTTATCTCATTTTGGAAATCACCCTGTGTACCTTTTTGGTGTTGTAAGGTGCGATATAAATACAATTTTCATTGATTTTGATTAATTTGACTGTATATGAACATTTCTTTGGTAGATTATCCTCAGTATTTTAACCTGTCAAAATAATAATAATCCGTTAATGACTGAATATTTTGGGTTAATGCGACCTTGGCATCCATTAATGGAAATAAAGTCTGTATCGTCTGAATTCACACAATCGTCATAGCGACAGTCTTACTTTTTTCACTCGTTCTGTTGTTAATGTGCTGGTGCTTGGCGTTCCGTCTCTAAATGTCACGGTCGTGGTGTTGGAAAAGCTGAGACTGTTGCTGCTAAAATGTTAACACATGCAGCCGGTGTGTCTTATTACCCAGAGTTCCATAGTCGTTCCTCGACCTGACACGCCCTGGATGATCAGCCTTTACTGTACCAGCACTTTCATTTTCATAACTAAGTACAAGTACTTCACTACTGTACTTCACTACTGTACTGTACTTTACCTGAGTATTTATTTTTCTGGGAACTTTTTACTTTTACTCCCTACATTTTTAAATAAATATCTGTACTTTATCCTCTTTATATTCTCATAAAAGATGTCTTACTTTTTCAAATTAAACGGATGTGACAGTATGAGGAACTGTGATTTTATATATTATAGTTATGACTATTATCTCACAATGTTGACATTTTATCTCATAACTTTGACTTTTTATCTCATAATTTTGCCCTTTTTAGAATAATTTTGCCTTTTTAATTTCACAATTTTAACATTTTATCTTAAAATTATGCATTATTTTTTATCACATATTTATCCCTTCTTTTTAAAAATCTCATGATGACTTTTTATCTCAATTGTAATTTTTTGGGGAGGGTTTCCTAAATTTCCTGCCCATACCCATAAAAACTGAGTAACTGTGACCTGATCAAACACATTATCTCCACATTAACTCATATTTTAAAAGTTTTAATTTTGATACTTTTCAGATTTTTCCTGGTTAAATAAATATTATGTTCATGGCAAAAAACCTTTGTACTTTATTACAATTAAGAGGTTGTACTTTTTTACTTTTACTTAAGTAGAGGAGTTATATCATTTATATATTATTAGTATTTTTTCACACCAGTAGCTGTACTTCTACTTAAGTACAGAATGTGAGTACTTTTACCACCTCTGTTCATTTTCCACACAGAAGACGGAGTGATTGAGGTACTTACCCTAACGACACCTCAGTTCCTGAAGTGCTCTTTTGCGTGACTTGATTGAAGGGGCAAAAAGTGTAAGTATACCTGCAGGGGGCGACAAAACACAACCAACGCACTTAGGAACAGAAAGGACACAAATTATAAATTTAATAAAAAACAAAAACAAATAGACATTGTAGGCATCGATCACCAAAATGTGCTCTTTTTACTTGTATGTAGAGTAATAATAATGGAATAATCGACTTAAATTAATTAAAAACACCACAATCAATTAAATAAATAAACTAATTAGGGCTTTCAAAATTAACCCATCGATCATCATGATTAATCTGATTAAACATTCTGTTGAAGGTGTTGGATAAACATGCTAATTGAATATATATTTATATTTTTGCATATATTTTTGATATTTTACCACATTTTTTTCAATGCTACAGCAGTAATTCTTGTTTTTATTTGTTAAAAAATCTAATATGAGGGTAAAGTGTGAATTTAAAGACACTTAAGTCTTGTTTCAGTTTTTCAATTATTTTCATCTCAAGTCTTTAACTTTGTTTTGAACTTATTTCATATTTTACATCAAGTTTGACTCTTTTCTTATATGACATTTTGTTTTGTTATATCTTTTACCCTCTTTTTTTTTTACCCTTTCCATGTTGCCGTATTTTGTTTCACTGAATCAGGTCTCAGATTGCCCTCATTACACTGAATTAGACGAACTGTGAAGAAAATCAGAGATTATACGTGCCTTTCGTCTCACTCGGTCATTATCTTTCGTCTTACATCTCATATTCGTCTTCATGTTGTTATATTTTCATCTGTGTGATATGCACTGATGGATTCAATCATCTTTTCCATCTGTAACGCTCCCGTCCAGTTAAAATCAAATTGGATTTGATATAGGGAAGGCATGCAGTCATGCAAAATAAGAATGATCAATAATTCTTTGAAAATGCCTCAAAGAGAGAAAAATAAAGTAAGAAGTAAAAGTAAAAAAAAACAAAAACAAAACAGTTGAAAAATAACCACTTGGGTTGTGATCTTTCTATGTTGTTCTGAAGAACCTGAACATTTCCTTTACTGTTGCATCATGTGCTTTTTAACCTACAGTGGTACCTCTACTTACAAAAGACCCAGCTAACGGATGATCTCAGATACGAAAAACTTGCCTCAATTTTTTGTTTCTGAATACGAAAAAAAAATTCTATTTATGAAAACAAACTGAAACCTCCAACACATAAATACAGTACTGTATGTACATTACATACGTAACTACGTAATGTGCGTAAAAACATCACGTACGTACTGTACGTAGCATCCCATTGGCTATGAGGGATCTACCCATGATGCTTTTCGTTACCCTTTGACCCTCATTCATCACAGAGTTCCTGTTGTTTCCTCAGTTTTTCAAGTGTGTTCATTTAAACTTTATTACAGTACGTATTATAAAATGACAGTAAACAGGTCGATGGTGACGCCCTGTTTGTCTGCTGCTGCTGTGTCTCCATGGTAACACAGACACTTGAAAAGTAATTTGTCCACCTAGACCAGTGGTGCAAGAAGAGTATATGACCGACAGACTATCATCAGCTTAAGAAAAATTGTTAAAAACTTTGTAAGCCCAGAGACACGAACCATTATACAGAACCTGGGTCTGCAACGGCGGTCAGATCCAGCGTCCTACAGTGGAGTCCACCTCCAGAGACGGTTTTACTTTTTACTTTATTACAATTGAGAAGTTGTACTTTTACTTCAGTAAAGGAGTTGAATCAGTACTTCTACTTTTACCAGAGTATTTCTTCACAAAAGAAGCTGTACTTCTACTTAAGTACAGAATGTGAGTACTTTGAAAGGAAGAAATGATTCCCCTTATAGGGTTAAGTATCTATTATAATATATTGGTCCAAAGAAATCAACCCAAAACTCACTGTAATGTGAAAAACTAATGAAAAATGGCCTCGATAGAAGCTGCACAGACAGAAGACCTTGAAGTGGACACAGAAAAACAAACTTATGAGTAACACTCCATATAATATTACAGTGAAAAAAATAGACTTGCTATTCCCAAAAATACAACAGTTACATGATTTAGATGATATTATACTAAAATGGGTCATGGTCCAAATTATATTACAATAATATTAAATGAAATCTAAAATATAAGAAATATATTTTAGTTTTTTTATGGGTTCTAAAAGTAATTCTATTTTAACACTGGGAATATAAAATATAATATAATATAATATAATATAATATAATATAATATAATATAATATATAGGTCATTGACACATACACTATCTAATGAATGTTGATGTGTATGAATATGAATGTCAGTTAACATTCATTCATTGAGCCTAATTTATTCACATTAGAGACATGTGGAAAAATATAAACAGAAACATCAACTGTAATAACATTTGTATCTCCTGAAAATGGTACAAATGTAATTATAGTCCATGTTTGTGAAGCTAAGAGTGCGATAGAACTTCACAAAAATTAAAACTGTCTAGAAAAAGAACAAAATATTCCAGAAAATAAACAAACGTGGATAAAATAATAAAGAAAACAAAGAACAGCATCTCGAACATGAACAAAATAATCAAGAAAGTAAATACAAATCTACAAAATCATTAATAAAATGAACACTAACCTACAAAAATATCATGAAAATTAACAAAAACCTACAAAGAATATCAAAATACTTGAAAATTTTATCACTTGCTTCATTGTAAAACCCTCGACTTTTAAGGAAGGCGACGTCAGATGGAACAGGAAGCTAGCGCTAACCCTGCCACCTGTTGTTTGTCCATCAAATGAGGCGTTAGCAATTAGCTGAAAACATGTCCAACAGGGGTTTGTGAGAATGGAGTTGGAGAGCAGAGGCCTGATCAGTGCTCTGGAAGCCATGTGATCAAAGGGCGCCTGGGCGAATCTGACATGAGGTTGAGGCAGCCGGGCTCTTCAGCTCGACATCTGAACCATTAGAACGACTGTTATGAAAGAGCCGGGGATGCTCCGACCGCCTCAACAGCAGAAACACATACAGTTAGCGAGTGGACGAGATTGGGGGAGGAGGGGGCCGAAGAATAAGTGGACGTGGGCTGTTAAAGTAGAAGGGGATCAAAAGAAATACGAGACAAAAGCCAGATGAAAGAAAGATGATGAACGCCAGAGAAAAGGAACGAGGACCCAGAGCCACTGGACCAATATTTGCTCGTGGCTTGAATTAAATGCTTCTCATTTTCCAGGCTTTTATTTATTGGACATTTATCCTGTCATGTCCTGATCAAACAAACAAACCAAACAAACAAACCCTGCCCCTTGCAAAGATTTTGCCTGATTTGCCATATCTCGTATCATTGTGAAAACACCTTGACCTTTGACTTACATTCACTAAATTTTCTATTGATAAGCAGGTGTAGGACTGGGAGATGGACGTCCGAGTCAAAATTGAGTCAAATTGGTGTTCGTATGTCTGAGCTGAAGTAATTTATGTAGTGATCATTTTCCCCGCATATTTTGTGACAGCGTAGCACAAAAATTACGCAACTTTTCTAAAACATTTGGATAACTTTTGATGTCCTACTTGTCTAGATCGTGTTCGCGGATTTTTAGCTCATTGGACCCAATGACCAAATACGAACACAGCAAAAACCACGACTCAGCATTTTTTGAAATTCAATCCAAGATGGTGGACTTCCTTTTGGTTTATGGGCGTGGCCATCATAAGGTTTTTTGTCAACATGTGTACCAATTTTCATAGCTCTAATTTCACTTGGACGTAATTGGCCTAATACAATATATTTCACTATTCAAGGGGGCGCTGTAGATACATTTCTTTACCGACTTTTACAAAACTATAAATACTCGCAATTTTTGGTGGGTTTTCGTCCATGTTCAAGGTGTCAAATTTGAGCTCAAATGGATGCATCCCTTCCAATCACAGTGAACTGTGGACAGTGAAACCACCACATACAGTATGTGGAATAACACACTATCACATATATTAGAAGCATGAGCTAACCAGCACCTTTCTGATTAATATCATTAAAGAATATAAGATTTAACACGTTTAATGTCTGAAGCAGATACTTTCTAAAAAAAAAGTAAAGCAAAATGAACAAAAAACTACACAAATATCAAGAAAATGAACACAAAGCTACAAAATTATCAAGAAAATGAACAAAAACCTCCAAAATTATAAATAACATGAGCAAAAAGCTACAGAATTATCAAAAAAATGAACAAAAAATCCCCAAAAAATATTAACAAAATGGTAATATACTGTTTTACATTCGCTTACTTCTGCCTCAGATCGCAGTACTAGTACAAAAACCTACAAATGTATCAATAACATGAGCAAAAATCTACAAATTATCAAAAAATGAACAAAATCCTACACAAGTATCAAGAAAATTAACAAAAACCTACAAAACTGGATTGAATGACTTATTTTGACAATGAACTTGGACAAAATACTTGAAAATTGTATCATTTGCTTCATTGTAAATCCCTTGACTTTTAAGGAACTGCAACGTTGTGAAAAAACCATATACAGTATGTAGAATAACACACCATCATGTATATCAGAAACATGAGCTAACCAGCACTTTTGTCATTTATTTTCTGATTCATCTTATTAAAGTATGTAACATTTAGCACATTTAATGTTTAAGCAGATACTTTAAAAAGATAATTGTAGGGCAGTGACATCGTTTAGGAACCACACCATCACTTTTAGATTCACAACAACCACAATAATGACGAGGGAATTTAAAATGTGAATTTTTTTGAATGATCCTCTTCTTTTCTACGCTCCATCTTCTACTGTATCTATCGTTTTTCTTCTCTACGGAGCTAAGAATAGGTGAAAGATTTCATCCCGGCTCACCTTGACCTCATCAAGGACACTGAGCACCTTCACATCTTATGACATGTTAGTGGACGCCCACGCCTGAAGGACGACAGGGAACTCAAACTGACGCCTTTGGATCTAAATTTAAGCCCCGACCAGACCTATAAAAGCACTCTCCAGCACTAAATAACGCAGCGCTGCTCCTGCCAAAGCAGCCTCGATAGATAGACAAATGAATAATAAAATAAATAAATCAGTTTTATTGTTCCTTGAGATTCATTAAGTTTGTCAAGCAGGTGTTTCGGCAACAACAAACATCTTCATCTAAGCCCAGAAACAGATGGTACCTGATAAGACAGAGGTATAGGAAGCACAGGGAGGATGGGCAAAAAAAAATAAAATAAAAAGAGGGGGGGGGGGGGGGGGGGCAATCAAACAAGTCCCATAAGGGAGTACCCCTGGATGTCAGAACATCTCTTCTCCTTCTCTATCAACCCTCGTGCTTCCCCTCAAGGTAAAGTCATCCATCCCTGCCCACTTGTGCTGACACACCAGCGCTGCACAAAAAGGGGAATAAAGGGGGCTATTTGTGTAGAGGTGTTGGGGGGTGGGGGGGGGCTGTGATGTGACCTTGGATGCCTGGGAGAAAACAGAGGCAAGCAAGGTAATGTGGGAAATGTGTAGTAGTGTAAACAATAGATTTGATTCAATTCAATTCAATACCTTCCTGTCATCTATAGGTGTGAGCGATCGATTCAGTGAATTCAAGTTTTTAGCTCATCCGGATGAAGTTGCGATGAGCTATTGCCATCATGCTTTGTCCGTCATTGGAGTCCGTTATTGTCCACAATTCACTAAAAATCGCATCTCCCTCAATTCTCAATGGATTTAAATGACGATTGATTCATTAGATAGATCTAAGCATTAGGCACAAAACGTATCACTTTGTCGAAATTTTAAACTGTAAATAATTTGTTTACAACTTTGTATAGTTTTAGCTCATACAGACGAAGCTGCGATGAGCTATTGCCATCGGAGGAACTCACCAGGGAGCGGTGACTATCATTTACATGTGGCTTCTGATGTTGGACCAACACAGGTACAGATCGATGAATGAGGGTCAAAGGCTCACCAAAAGCATCATGGGTAGCTCCTTCATAGCCAATGAGATGCTACGTACATGACATAATTACGTACAGTACATACATTAGGTACAGTTTTAGTTTCCTTTCATAAATCGAATTTTCTTTCATATTCAGAGACGAAAAATTGAGGTAAAGGATTTTCGTTACTTGGATTATTCATTAGGTGGGTCTTTCGTAAGTAGAGGTAGCACTGTATAGTATATCACAAGGTTAAAACATATTGCAACGTCAGTGTGCAGCCCTACTAAATGCTCTGTTTCCGTCTAAATTCTTTGTCAATTCAACTCCACAGGCCCATCTTCAGTAGAGACACCAGAAATGTCATTTTGAGAGCTGGCCCTTTAAAATATAGATGAGTCGCTTCTGACCCGCCCCCTTCAGGTTGTTGGCTGTGCCGCTCTGTCCCATTGAACAACTTGTGTTTGTTAATGCGTCTAAGAACTCAATATTTTATATAATCGGCTCAAATTTTGGACGTGTTTTCAGGTTTTACTACAACTGCCACTAGTTTTTGTGCAAAATTGCTGACAGACAAATAAACAAACACGGTAAAAATAATTTAAAAAAGCCTTTTTTTTCTTTCAAAACTCTTCTTGTAATGTCCATCAACATTTTAACTTTTTATTCACATGACTAATTGCAGAAAAAAAGTCTTTCCATTGCAGTTTTGCACGACATGTCAATAGCTCTATGCCTCAAAACCACCTCCAAACTTTTCATCAAAAAATGAGTTTGGGCAGTTTTTTTTTTTTTCTCCATTTGGTAAAATTTTATGCACAAGTTATAATTGTGTAAGTTTAGGCTCAATGGTCTAGTGACAGCAACAGTTCCAGTAAGTCAACAATCCAAGGTCCAATGTGGTCTACAGGGTCTGGAAAGGTCCACTTCTGCATGAACAGTGAGTGTACTTACTTTGAAGTAATGGTACTAATGTAAGGAATGATGTTCAAAGGGATCATGTGGATGTGGACAGGGGTCTGGATCTGCACTTATGTTGGTCTAATGTTCGAAAATACATGCACCTTTCACCTTACATGTGTTTTTCTTGTGTTTTTTTGCCACTTATAAATGGTAAATGGACTGCACTTACTGTATATAGTGCTTTTCTTGGTGCTCAAAGAGCTTTACAAAGCCTCACATTCACCCATTTACACCCACTCATACACCAATTATGGGTAATGAGCCAAATATGGTAACTTCATTAACCTTTTTCTACACAATGACAAAAATGTGTCCTCCAGTAACAAGCTAAGGTTGAAAGTTTGAATTTCTGAATATTTCTACGAGTGAACTATAAAGGGTTAAAGGGCTCATATTTAGCTAAACTCACTTTTATTAGTCTTTGGTTGATTTATTTGTATATTCGTGGACCACAATAGTTCATAATGTTTGAATTTCAACCCTTCCAAGTGTTGCAAAGCAAATTCTAGTTTTTGCCATTTTGTTAGTTTTCATTAACGATAATAACCTTAATAGAGACCCTTTTTTTAAAATGTTGAGTTAATGAAAAAGTCATTATTTCTTACTCTTTTTCTCCTTTGATATAATAATCCACAAGTTCAATTTGAGCTTTTATGAATGACGACATAAGACGTGAATTACGTATAAGAAAAAGGATGATTTTCACTGAAATAAAAGGAAAATGCAGAGGGTAAATATTTTAAAAATGCTGATAAAGCACTTAAGTAATCACCAAAGTCTAATAATTTTTAGATTTCCCCATTAATAACCTACCCAGAAAACTTAATAATAATCTGTCCATAAGTTTTTGAGTTATCTTGCTAATACTAATAGACAATAGACAAACAATAGACAATAGACAAACAGACAAACAAACAAACTCTGGCAAAAACAAAAGCTAAGTATCACCCCTTTCAGTCATATTTTTAATTTGAAACAATACGCTATTTTTTATTAGTATTATTTTTTTTTTTTACAGTGTGCTGAGATGAGTTGGATGGGTGCTGAAAACACAGACTGACAGCTGAGGACAAGAAACAAAGACAAAATATGGTGGAAAGGGGACGACAGAGAGAAGAAAAGAAAATAAAGAGCATCTAAGAGAGTGGGAGGAAACCACAGCGACGCCGGTGACGCCTTCCACGTATGATTCACTGCCGCAACAGGCCGCGAAAACATGACAGATGACGACGGAGGATGAAAAGGGAAGAAAAAACTGGGCAGGTCACCGATGAAGCCTCTGATGATAATTAGATGGGTACGAATGAACACTGGATCAAAAGTGACAACGGCGATCGTCCAATCCGGGGCCTGAACTCCGCCTGCCATTGCTTCCATTTCCCCCCTGAGTTCGATCTGTCAACGATGACAATGCGGCGCTGACACTAGCCATAATAAGTCGGTACCAGTGTGTCAGGCTTTGGCAGGTGTTCTGGTGCCTCAAGGTACACAGAGAATAAATATCTTAGATGCAACCACTTAGACCCTCAGGCATTATTTCATGCTTCAGTGGTTCGCTCACACACTGGCTGATTTCACTGGAGGTAAAGCTACTTCCATAAAGGCTTTTCTTTGTTTTATTTGGACATTTTAAGCACCTTTCTCTCACACAGGAGCTCAGTGTTTAGTTTTATTTTCAGTTTAAACTCACACCACATCAGAGTAACATCTTACGTGTTAGCCAAAAAGTCGTCATGTGTTTTGAAAATCTGTGGGTGGATATGAAGCTCCCTTCACAATAAAAGTGTGGATCAACCACAGATCTGCAGTTTCATCCATAAATATGCTTTTATTTTGTCACTTCCTGTCCTCTACCTGCATTTCCTTTACCTTTACCTCTATCTGTACCAAAAAAAAAAAAGCAGATAAACCTCTGGTTGGAAGTTTTAACGTGTATACATTTATGGAAATAAATGCTATCTCATTGTTAAGCCACTTGGTCACAGATATAAAGAAGAGAATTACAGATCGGTGGATGGACCTCAGGAAACCAATTCACGGCTGTAAATCTGGGGGATCGGAATGTTCTCGGACAGTTTTACCGATTCAGGCTCCGTGGACCGATTCACTCAGATCTTATACGACACAGACAGATAATCAATTCGAATGGTTTATCTTTACACCCCTATTATTTATAGGTTATTATGATAGTATTTTACTGGTCTGATCCACTTTAGATTGAATTGACATGAGATTAATTAAACATATTTTTTTGTATTTCATTAATCGATCCCAGGGGCCAGAATGGATCCTTTGAGGGGACAGTTTTGGCCCCCGGGCCGCATGTTTGACACCCCTTAAAGGGTTAAAGGGTTAAATTCCATCCTTTTTAAGACTTGCACAAACACCCTGTGTTTATTTTATGAGGATTGTTAAAGGATGAGCAGATTTATGTTAGTTTACTGAGATTCAGCCGAAGGAGAAAAAGCGATAACGGCAATTAAGGCATTTTTTCCCACTAGATGCTGTGACAGTGTGGGTGGAGTTCACAGAGGGTGACACTGCAAACTGCAACAACGTCAACACCAGCTAATTGGTTCACAGGTACCACGGCACACACTCGGCTTGAACACCAGAGGTCAGAGGTCACGCAGACGTAGAAAGAGATGTGATTAATTGTTTTTAGTACCAAACTTCGGGAAAACGGCGACAGTTAATGTTGATAGCCTCCAGTTGTAGCAGGTCATCACTTTTAATAACAGTGTCAACACTGTACTACAGGTGAAACTCCAGGTAGTCCTGCTCTGCCGTTCAACCTTCATATGATTCATCACACAGTCACACCGTCTCAGCTCCAGTGTCTTAATTGAGTGTTGTTGTTTTTTTTGTTTTTGTTTTTTTTTTTACCACGGCATGTTTGTGTGGATACAGTTTTAGGATGAATATAAATCTGATGAGGTGTTTACTTGTACAGTGGTGGAAAAGAGTTTTTGGTGATTGACAATTTGTATTACTTTCAAAGATTTACATAACCCCCCCCCAAAAAAAAACCATTAACATTCCATTGTTGTAGATGTCTTAATGTAAATTTCTTGGGTTTTGAGTCTGTGCTCCGAAGGAATGTAGGACGTTTCGGCTGAGGATATTTCAGACAGAATAGGACTTTTCGGACAAATCATATTTTCTTATAACCTTAACTAACAATATGAGTGTATTGTTTACGTTTGTAATGTGTGATCATTTGTAAAATTCTTATGGACTCTTTCAAATAATGTGAGGTTATATACTTCTGTCACACACACACACACACACACACACACACACACACACACACACACACAGACATATGGTGCAGGTTCTAGATCTGGTGCAGGTTCTAGATCTGGTTCAGGTTCTAGATCTGGTGCAGGTTCTAGATCTGGTGCAGGTTCTAGATAGGGTGCAGGTTCTAGATCTCATGCAGGTTCTAGATCTGGTGCAGATTCTAGATATAGTGCAGGTTCTAGATCTCATGCAGGTTCTAGATCTGGTGCAGGTTCTAGATATGGTGCAGGTTCTAGATCTCATGCAGGTTCTAGATCTCGTGCAGGTTCTAGATCTGGTGCAGATTCTAGATATGGTGCAGGTTCTAGACGCATCCACCTCCTGTCATAGGTCCTCCAGTATCTGCAGCGGCCTCCACATCCTTGCTGCATGTGTCAAGCCTTGTTGGGTCCACAGTAACCCACCCAATAAAAAGCCACTGGCTCCTGTGGACTACAGCCCTGGGAGCCGACGCTGCTCTGTAGCTGTTTTTAAACTCACTGGATAAGAATAATAGAAGCACCTGGAAAAGGGCATTCCCAGGACTAAACTCAGATAAGTGCTGATGAGGGGACTTTTTTTTCTGTTTCAGTCCAACTTACAAAAATGCAGAGCTAGTAATGCTACAACATATTTTATTGTGCTTGTCGGGGGCTGTTTCTTTTTTGCTTTCACTGCTGCCGCAACCAGTTTAGATAGCAGTGATTTTCTCTCTCTCTTATTTTTTCCTTTACCCTCAATCGATAACATGTCAATAATGTAGACGAGCATTATGCGGACGCTACAGCCACACAAAGATGTTTTTTGAGCAAAAATGTGGATTTATCAGTATGTATTTAAAGTAAACACCTTCAATCAAACCAAAAACCGCGACGGTAGAAATGTTTTCTCAGATAGTGGGAGGAAAATGTCACTGCTGTTTTGCAACAACAGCACAGTCAGTGTATTATAAAAGAAGCCTATGTTTTCAATGCAGACCAGGAATATTTATTTTATTTATGCTTTAGTTTTCACTCAAGATACCACAAATCCTCATCCATATATAAATAAATACATATTTTTTGCATAGAAAATACAACACAGCAAAATACTTAGTAGTTAGTCTTAGTAGACCCCATTCTTTATATTTTGTGTGTAATTATATCTTAATGTATTTCTTATTTTACCCTTGTCTTAAAATTGTATTTTAATATTTTAATCAATGTGAAGCACTTTGGACGGCAGTTTTTGTATGAAAGGTGCTATATAAATGAAGTTTATTATTATTATTAGTAGTAGTAGTACATATCACAGTACATTAGTACATGGGTTGGTAACCTGCTGTTTTATGTTGTTTTTCCTACTAATATTTAACCCATAAAGAACACAACTACCACCTTCTATTGATCAAAACTGGTTAATACCGGTTGATAGCCTAGCCGCGCTATGCCTATTCATTACATGTATGGGTCTAGTTGTGCTTCATAGGAAGGGGAGGCGGGGCTAAAAGGTCATCTTTCAATTTGTCTATATGCAACAGACTCATAAACCACCACACCAATAAACCGGGTGTGGTGGTTTTTGTATCTACACTAACAACAGCTGGTGTTAGCCTGGACGGGCTAAAATCTAAATCTACATTTTCTTTTTTTTTTTTTTTTTTATCATTTCTAAAGGGTTTGAGGGTTAGCATTGGGGGCCTTGGAATGAATCAGACCTTTTACATGTACAATGCGACTATTTACGAAAAATTCACGGTACGAAAACAGTTCTGGAATGAATTAATTTTGTAAGTAGAGTTACCACTGTATAACTGAACAAGGAGTGGGGGAAGCCCAAGTATTGCCTTTTTTTCCCCCCAGACATCATAAGTCTTGTAGAAAAATGAGAAATAAAACTATTACTGTCCAACTGAATAAAACAACGCCTCACTTGGCTTTGTTTTACTGCCAACATCTGCTCATTTTTTTTTTCTTTTTCTTCCTCCACAAAGACACTAAATCAAAGATGGTGCAGAAACAGAGTCATAAACAACAGTTCTGCATCTTTATGAAGTGAAACATAAACGTCCTCCAATCCTGAATGAAAATGAGTCAACTTCTAAAAAAAAAAAAAAGACAAAAAATAATAAATACATAAATAAAAAATAGAAAAAGAGGTCAACTACGCTCACTGCTTTGACTAATTGACTAGTCCATTATTCCTGCATCCTTGTTAAAATCATGTTTTAATTGTTACCGGGGGTGGTCGTTGTTCCATCTGTGTTGCCACGGTAACACTCCATGACACTCTTCCCAATATATATATTCAGTACATCCACGTAACCAGAAGTGCATCAACTGTTAATACATACTTAAATGGACTGATCAGTAAACCAGTTGAACAGTCAGACCAGTAAATGTCATGAATAATTTAATAAAACCACAGAATGAAACAAACGCTGCAGCTTGAAGCTAATACTAAACAGATCCGACAGTACGGGGAGTTATTTTTCTACTGATAAAACTCACTGAACTAGACTGAGAGCAAAAATAAAGGTCTTATTATAAAGAAATTCAACTTAACTTTGCTGTTTTCTGATAATAATTTGTTTGGTTTATGTGTCTGGCCAAGTGGAGGTGAAGATGAATAGGTCAAAAGTTAAATCCAAAATTTTATTGTGATCTTGACCTTTGACCTAGTCTTCAAATTTCTCCTTCATGGTTCTAATGTCAATGCCCATCAACAGTGAGAGCAAAAACAATCTAAATACATAACGGAGTATACAGGGATGAAAAAAAATCCTGATTTGCCCTATCTCTGATCATTGGGAAAACACATTTTGGTGACCTTGACCTTTGACCTATGTTCATCAAGATTGAACAGGATTTATTCTGAACCATGTTGCACATTTCCTGAAAATGTTGTGAAAATTGGTTGTGTAGTTTTTGCGTGAAGTTGCTGACAAACAGAGATGGACAATGAACCAAAGACTATACCCCTTGTCTACCCTTGGTGGTGGTGGGGGGGGTTGACATTTGGGTCTTTAAGGGTTAAGATTTGGGTCTTTACGGGTTAACATTTGGGTCTTTACGGGTTAACATTTGGGTCTTTACGGGTTAACATTTGGGTCTTTACGGGTTAAGATTTGGGCCTTTATGGGTTAACATTTGGGTCTTTACGGGTTAACATTTGGGTCTTTAAGGGTTAACATTTGGGTCTTTAAGGGTTAAGATTTGGGTCTTTACGGGTTAACATTTGGGTCTTTACGGGTTAAGATTTGGGTCTTTAGGGGTTAACATTTGGGTCTTTAAGGGTTAACATTTGGGTCTTTAGGGGTTAACATTTGGGTCTTTAAGGGTTAACATTTGGGTCTTTAGGGGTTAACATTTGGGTCTTTAAGGGTTAACATTTGGGTCTTAAAGGGTTAACATTTGGGTCTTTAGGGGTTAAGGTTCTCAGATTTAAAAGATTTTTAAAATATGTCGACGTATTTCATTTGCTGTTGACCCACATACAGCCCAGCAGTAGAACCCGCTCCTGGAACATGTAAAGAACGGCACAATACTTGAGTGCCACCTCATTTTACCTGGACACTGATTGGATTCGGGGTGCACCTCATTCGTCCACCTTCACGGCTGCATTGTTGCAACTGCAGTAACTGCACTTTTAAGTAAAGCCTGAGAGCGGGTTCATATTTCAAACAGTTGCCTTGTGTTACTTCAGTGGATTTTCCCCCCACCTCCTAATAAAAGAGCATCTACTGTACACGTAGGAGATGAAAATAGGACCCAGGCACTTTGATTTATGTCTTGGTGGTGAGAGAGCTCTGCAGTGTTTGAATCTCTGTGCTTACAGTAAAAGTATGAAAGTGCAGCAGATTGTGATTACACTTTTACACACTCAAAAGTCCAACAGCCAGCCCATCACCACATCAAACCCCTACTCATGTTAAGTCTGGGTGTCAAACATGCGGTTCGGGGGCCAAAACCGGCCCGCTTATGGGTCTAATCTGTAACCTGACTGTCACCAGATGGTATTTCACAATACCATCTGGGACCCTTCTGCAATCAATCCGTTTTCAAAGGAGGGGTCTTATCTAAAATCCTTGCATGTGATTAGATGAAAAATCTGTCCGTCATCTTGACTGACACGCCGCTTAAGCCACTCACGTTGAAGTCAAGCCGCTAAATTGGCAAAAATAGTTTTCATCAGGTATATACACACCAACAGAAGGGGTTTAAACTTACCTTTTATACGTGACATTTATTGATAACCTTGTCTACTACGATGCCCAACAAGTTCTTCTGGTAAATGTCATAGGAAATCATGGTTCTACATTTATCCTTCAGCCATGATTCAGGGCTAAGGAACACCTACTGTGGATGTGGTTGTCATTTCTTCCTCCCACTTCCATTACTGTCAGCCCTAGCCTCTTTGACTTGGTCCTCTACCAACACATCCAGGGGGGTACCACAATAACCATGGGCTTCTGTACTGGTACTATTTCTTTATCCACCAGTGGAGCCATCTGATAGAACAAACTGTTGCCAAACCCAGTCAGAAGAAGAGCAAAAATGTCATTTCCATTAACAAATGCTTCCAAAGCAGTCCCCTGTTCATTTTTAAAGGTGTCATTCCGCTGAAATGCACTTTTGGAATCTGATGGGTCACCCCGAGTTACCAACACATGCTGATTTTGACAGTGGTTTGTCACCTCCACTGGCTGCATACGCATTCATCGAAAAAAACAAGAGGAACGAGGGACCCAAAAAATGCCGGTCCATCTGACGTCAGATTTTGCTAGTGCACACAAACCTGAAGGATTTCTTTGATAACAGAAAATTTATACATTTTACTCCAACGCCAAACTATATTTGCAGAGAACAATTTACCTGATCCAAAATGAAGACTGCAAAACCACATGTGGTGCGTTCAAGGACACCAAACACTGTCATCAGCCTTTTGCCTGTTAATTGCAGACAACCACTTGTTTCTCCGTGTTGTTTCTTTACGGATACGATATAAGGCTATTCCTTTGGCAGAATCACAATTTTGATTGTATCCGACAGTACAACAACTCTCAGTTTCTTGCTCTTTCTGGAGGTGGCTAATGTTACTGGAGGT
Organism: Siphamia tubifer; assembly: GCA_020466265.1. Lineage (NCBI taxonomy): Eukaryota > Metazoa > Chordata > Actinopteri > Kurtiformes > Apogonidae > Siphamia > Siphamia tubifer. Next base: position 26,058,091 of record CM035800.1, read on the forward strand.
TCAGTAGTTAGCATTAGCACCGTCAAAATGGAGGCAATCTATGACGAAAAGTGGGAAATCCCCTATTTAGATGAAACAGGATGTTGTAAACTTACGTCATATCTGGTCATAATGTCTGTAATTTGCGTAAATGACAGACTTCTTTATTCCGTCTGAATGCGCCACACAACAACACAGTGGTAGGGGGGTAATAGCAAATTACCAGTGGTCCACAGATAATATTTAATAATGCGAATAGGGCATTATTTGTTTTGGGTTCAGTCATTTAAAATTCCACTTCATGGTTCCTAATAGAGCGTCGGGGTCATTGTGAGATTGGGTGGGTGTTGGTGCTGGTGCAGACTCACAGTCTCTGTTGGCCATTTTTCAGTTTAACTTCATTTTCCACATGGTGAACCACAAATGCAAGCCTCAATAAAAATCGTACTTGCCGTTTCTACTATGAGTCTGACTGAAGTTCACTTTCTTGACAGCTTATCATATTTGGGCCTTGAAATTCTTTATGCAGGAGCTGAGAGTCAATACATCATCTAAATATATATATATATATATATTATCATTTTTACCTTGTTACGCTTTGCTTTTGTGAAACAACATGAGGAGAGCACAGCAGAAACCTTCTCTGCACATAAATTACCTCGAAACCAATAAAAAAACAACAAAAACAAAAAAACAACCTCAGTGTGAAAAGAGCTTTTCTCCCTCAAAAGATGCATCAATTTATATGCGAAAAAACAAAACACACTTGAAGCCAATTTAGTGTTTAGGGCATCACTAAGGGCAATGAGGCAAACAGCCTGTGGCAGATCATTTAAAGCTGCATTCTCCCTGCCATTTCTCAACATGTTACATCATTGCGGCTGTTATTTTCTTCAAAAATAAGCTGAAGATGTGGAACAATATGTGGAAGATATAATCCAGGCACTACAGTAGGTTTGGTGTCAATAGGGCGACCGTGGCTCAGTTGATAGAGCTGCACAATATATTATTTGAGCATCAATATATATATATATATATATATATATATATATATATATATATATATATATATATATATATATATATATATATATATATATATATATATATATAATTACTTTTAATGGAATATATTTATACATTATATTATTATTATTATTATATTCATTTATTGTCTTTTTAACTATTAATTTTATTTTTGCATGTTGCATGTACTGTGAAATTTGGTGCATTTATGGCTCTGTTTTATTTATTTTTTGTTTTGTTAATTAATTTTTTTTTTTACTGAAACAGGTTAAACCCAATGACTTTATTTTAGATTATATAAACATTTAGAGAAAATACATACATTTTTAAATTCCAAAACTAAATGTAAGTAGTATTTCATCAAATTTTTATCTTCACAAACACTTCTCTGATTCATCCTCATCATAGGAAAATTGTTAATCTGGATCATCAATAATCCTCTGTCTCTGAAATCTCTTCCTCTTCATCACTTTCCCAGTTTAATATCTGTGATAAAACCTCTTCAAGAATAAACTTTGTGGAACTCATTTTTGGTGTTTGTCAAAGAGATGACATGAGAAAAGTGACGAGTATAAGGGAGAGAAAGTTCCTGCTCTACACACCTGGGTCTGAATGACTCTTCAAAGGAAATATAAATACAAATAATTGGCCAATCAAAACAAAGCACATCAAAGACACATGTTTATTTTAGATCTGAGCAGATATTTACCCACATTAAAGTGTCCGGGTCAAAATGACCCATAACATCATCTTTGTTTACAAACACTGCACAGACACGACACTACAGATTCCACACACAAGTTCATGACCTTAGACGAGGAAAAGTCACAAAATTACATGAAGAAAAATAAAGGATAACCTGTACTTTGGTCAAAAACTGAAATTCAGTCAAATTGACCCTTAATATAATACAAGGGTTAAAAGGATTCACATTGTATTCTGGGAAATTTCTCGCTCTGTTTGGAGTCTGCCGCTGGAAAATCTCCATTTTAAGGGGTATAAAGCCCTTCCCCTTCCCCCTACCCCTACATGTGGACACACAAACGGGAGGGGAAGGGGTAAGAGGTGAAATGGGATTCCGCCAAAGTTTACTTTAAGAAGAACTTCCTGTTTTCATATGAGTCAGTATCGTACGTAACAATAATGTAAAATTAAAAGGTTCTCTGTAGGTGTAAAGTAAGTTGGCTCAAAATACTATTTTGCGCTTCTCATCTATAAAGGTGCAACATTTCTCCTAACACTAAAACTTGTTAGGAAATCAACATAACTTAAGGTGATAATTAGAGTTCCCACATTAACGGTGTAGAAGAACAGAACCAACAATAAGAGGCTTTTGGAGAATGATGGTGAAACATCTGCTGTCAAGACACTGCAGTTCATGCACAAAGTTTTCCAATGTTCAATTATAGCTTCCTTTAAGATGTTAGAAGGCTGTAGAAACTGATGGTAGACCCATACATTAGACCCATATATGGGCCCGTATTTACATGATTTTCTTGTATCGGTATCGACCTGCTGCGTTGGCTGATATGCTCTTTTTAGCATTAGCGGAGTTATTCCGACATTAATAAGATTTAATGGCTAAAAGAAGCTTTCATCAGTATTGCGTGGAAATTAATTAACACATTGGATTGACATTAACTGTTCATAATTCTGTTCTTTGCCTGACAGCTGGACTGTAGTTGTTGTTGAGAAGCTAAACTAACAAGACATTCGAAGGGTAATTGGAAAATGAATCCCAAAATTTACCATTACTTTATCACCTTGTGTGCTTGCATAATTTAATAGCTAATGCTAGCATTAATTTGAGCTCGTATTATATGGTTTGCCTACTTTGGAAGGACTGAAAAAAGGGTGAATATTTATACTGCTCAGTGGTGAGACTGTCAAACCTCTGCCTTCTCTTATCTGTGCATTATCACTTTGAAACTCCCTCCGTGTGTGAAATAAATACAACCTCCGAGCAACAAAACAGCTATTTTTTCCACAATGACAGATTGAGCAATTTTAATACCATGATACATGTCCTCATTCTCAAAACAACTTCATCTCCAGGTTATTCTCAGACTGTATCAAATACACAGAATATAGATGAAGCTTCAGGTCATGTGACCAGAGGTGGTCAAAGTACTCACATTCTGTACTGAAGTAGAAGTACAGCTACTGGTGTGAAAAAATACTCTGGTAAAAGTAGAAGTACTGATTCAACTCCTTTACTTAAATAAAAGTAAAAAAAAAAAAATTCTCAATTGTAATAAAGTACAAAAGTAAAACAAATAACACTTCTTTAATCAGGAAAAAAATGTGAAAAATTTCAAAAGTATATAAAATAAAGCATTTAATTGTGAGTTACCATGTAGATTATGTGTTTGATAGAGTCACTGTATTCAGATTTGTGAGTATGGGCAGAAAATTTAGGAAAACACAGGAGAAAAAAAGACGCAATTGAGAAAAAAACGCTATCATGACATTAAACAGGTTATAGCTAAATAAATTTATCAAAGACTCACCTTGGCTGAAATGTACAATTAATGAGTCCTGCTCAGGGAAAAATACAACAAGGTACCTCGAGTGCTGTGATTGGCTAGAGCCGCTGGGGGGCAGGGAGTGCCTTCCAGTCACAGCTGCCTTGGAGTCTTGGTTGGGGGCTCAAAACCACACAAGCTGTTTCATTGATAGGGTAGCGCTGCGCTGACAGTCACTACGGGTCTTGTCCACCGCACCATCATAACTTTTAATTTCGTGAATGTAATTTTTTTTACGTTGTAACTTTTCGATTTATATTCTGACAAATATCAAACAGTTTGCAAATATTTATTTTATCAACTCAACTACAACCATATCTCAAATGTGCACAGATTATTTTCCTGTTTATTTTATCCCAAAAGTTGCTCCATACCACCCCTCTTGTCCATAAATATTCTTTTCTATTTCTAAAAACACAAGATGCCAAATATTTAAACTCTATACATCCTCGCTCAGTCTCAGTCTATATGTTTCTATTCCTTCCCAGAAGAGCTAAGAATAGACGGAAGTATCATCACAGCCAGTGCGCGCAATAACCCAAGTCTATAAAAGGACATTAAAAATAGTGCACGATCAATACTGGTTCAAACATTGGACCAGATCATCATTACGGTATAAAAGAACCTCAAGGTCAAATATGTATCACCAGCCATTACAAGATGACTGAATGAGATGTCAGATTATGAATAGACACTATATCTGAGTAAGAGCTGGAGTTCAAGGGCTGCTAAACATTGAAATAAAATAAAAAGACTAGAAATAGTTGAGCTCTTAAACCATCAAATCGTCATTTAAAATTTCAGAGAATCCTTTATACATGGAGAGTTTACATCATTTTACAATTATTTCAACAACAGCTACAGAGAGAGTGATGTGGATGTAATTCAGTTTAATAAATGAATGGGGATAATTGCAAAACACTCTTTATATATTTACCCATAAAGACCCAAACGACCACTGGCAACTAAAATAATCTACTAATATAAATAAAATATTTGATGACTTCTGATCCATTAAACCTATAAATAATCAGTGTAAAATACAGTTTATACATTTTTTTTCCTGGTCATCAGATATGACCCGTTTTGGACATCCATAGGCTCCGTAGTTTCCATGGAAACACTGCAACCTTCTACAGCATTGATTCACTGGTAAAAAGTTTAGAAATGACAATAGATGGAGATGCTAGGTTTATGTTCAGTTAATGATAAACTTTGTCGAAGAAGTCACATTTTCTTCATTTTCTCTGTTCGTGACATTAAGACAATTCAAGATTCAAGTTTTATTTGTCACATGTCTGATTGTACATGTACATTAGCAGTGAAATAACAGTGATGTTGACAGATGTGCAAAGAATACACATATAAATAATGTATAATGAAGTTAAAAATACAATAGGTAAAAAGAAAAAGTAAGAATAGGATAGAGGTAAATAAACTTTCTTCAAAATGTACAAGGCAAAAAAAAAAAGTAAAATAAAAAGAATAAATTAGTTAAAAAAAAACAGGTCAAAACTGGTAAAAAAAAAATTCACTTTCATTTGAGCTTTTACATTACATTACATTTACATGATCAGTGAATTAAAGTTGGGAAAATGCCAGATTTTTATTGATGTGCAAAATAATAAAATGGTATATTAATATTTATATGTACTTTAAATATTAACTCCAAATACAATAATTAATAAATGGTATATCTCCCATTCATCGTAGTCTGTATTAATTAATTAGAAATAGTCAACACATGCTAATATATTTGCATGCATTCCTCTATATTATAACTAAATGTTCATTTTTTCAGATAATGGTCTATATTTTGTTCGTATACTGGGTTTACATGTTTTAAATACACAAATTGAATGTTTAAAAAAGTTTTGGTCCAGGTTTTTTAATAGAATAGAAGATTGTTTCCTCCAAGCATAATTAAATTATTAGGACTGTCAAATTATTAACATTTTTAATCAGATCAATCACGTTGTTCCTTTGGATTAATAATGATTTTGATTAATAATGATCAAAAAACGTTACTTCTGGCGACTGTTCTGTCTCAGGTTTTTCTTTGTACTCAAATTTCCCACAAAATACACTACGAAACACACAAAAAATGTGGACAAATTTTTTTTACAAAACATGCTAAAATCCAGCAAACCCCCACCCACCCTCAAACTGAGACAAAAAAGTGATAAAATATCCAAAACATAACCAAAATATGAATATACATGCAAATAACCTGTGTATTTAACAGTTTCAACAAAACAACTGAAAACTGTTGCATTTAATTGCATTAAAATGTTTAATATCTTATCCTACTTTATCTTTGGCTGAATTTTCATCACTTTATTCTAAACACTGTTATAATAATACTTATTTTATTTTACTTAATAAGTACAAACAGTACATCTAGCCCGTTTAAAATCATTCAGATATATTTCTATTCATGACCAATAACCACCGCAGCTAAGGTTCATACTATAACCAAGCCTTCCTCATTGTCATTTTTCTCTTTTTTTTTTCACTGCAAAATTTAAATTCATGTCGTACAGTGTAAAGGTACACGACTGATACAGAAAGCCATGAGGGGAATACATTCCTTTCCAAGTAGTACTAACATCTCAGATTCTAGATTATCCTCTAAAAGAACAGTGTGTGTGTGTGTGTGTGTGTGTGTGTAGGAAAGTAATTATACTTTCATTAGAATTCCTACAGTCGCTGAATTAGATCATATTAGATATGATTAGATATGATAAACCCTGTCGATCTCACTAGGAGGTTTGGGTTGTCACAGCGGGAATTGTGGGTCTCAGCAGGAAAAGAAATATAATATAAACACTGTTTAACATGGGGATTTTTAATTTTTATACAATTACACATTTTGCCGTGTCTCATTTGGATTGAGATTCAATGGAACAATTCGCTTCATTAAGGGAATAAGGGGACTTTTCCTGACATCAAGATCTAAGTCCACAATTTCCTTACGCAGTAACACCACAACCATGGCTATAATTGTCTCGGCACTGATGAGATATTTCATCCACCACTCCCAAAGCATGAAGGAAAGAAATTATTAAAAGTATAAATATAAGAAGCTTTTGTAAAAACTATTCACATATGTATTGGGATTTTTTGTTTTACCATTTTTAAATAGATTTTTTTTTGTTCAAATATGTATTTATTTCCCATATTTAAATTCATTTTAAGCCGGGTGGGAAAAAAAAGTGACCGCTTGTAAAGACCGTAGACGACTGTATGAGTCACTCACATGTATAATATGCATCATGGAATACACAGAAATCACCTCACGGAAGGTACACAGATGACAGCTAGCTTATTATCGTATTAAGTTAAACAACACACTAGCATTAAACAGCATTAACACAGATAAACAATACACTATGATAATATCTATTCCAACTGTTGTGTTATTAATCTGACCTTGTGTCATTTACACACAGTAATAAACCAGGAGTATATGAATTACAGTCGGAAAAAGAGAGTGACATGACGATTAGCAACAACACAGAGGCTAATTCTAAACACGGAGGTGGTGCGTTCAGGACCGTCGTAACATCGCTGGTGTGTTCAACAGTGCAGGATATCTGAAAACGTAGAGAAAATGAGTTTTTCCTGAATAAATATAGTTAAACAATAAACAACAGTTAAAGTGTGTGGTCTTTGTAACAGAAGGGAAGAGCAGAGCTGGACATGTACACTTTAAAGTACACTTTATTATGAAGTATGTTAATTTAAAAGCTCCTGTTTGTGTTGTGTGCAGATAAATGTAACAGTTTACTTCCCAAAGTCTGGTTCAAATATATTACTGCTTAATAAATCTGAACTTTTTTGGGAAATATGGCACCTGATATGATCTGTAGGCATCATCATTGAGCTTTTTCACCTGGTCTGGTGTTAAAAATGAAAGCAGAAAATCAGGAAATTCTGGTATATTGAAGAATCGCAATTTAAATCAAATTGTCACTTTTATGACTATTATCTCCCAATTTTGACTTTTTCTCTTAAAATTATGAATTTTTAAAATCTCATTTGTAATTTTTTTCAATTCTCACGATGACTTTTTCTCAATTGTGCCTTTTTTTCCCCCTGTTTTTCCTAAATTCCTTGTCCATATCCACAAAACAGTGACCCTATCAAACACATTATCTACACAGTAGATAGATAGATTAAATGCTTTATTTGAGATACTTTTGAAACTTTTCAATTTTTCCTGGTTAAATAAATATTATTGTGTTCATGGCAAAAAAAATGCAGTTTTTTGTACTTTATTACAATTGTGAAATTGTATTTTTTTTATTTATTTTTTTTTTTACTTCTACTTAAGTAAAGAAGTTTAATCAGTACTTCTACTTTTACCAGGTAAATTTTTCTTTGTGGCCAGAATCTGACTTTTTGCTACTATCTGGCCTGTACCTGACCTGTTAAAGACAGTCTGAATGGCATGAAAATGTGATTTTTAAAAACCCAACCCTGATATGTATCCAATGTGACTTCAGTCTGAATGGTGAGGCCACATTTATCCGACTTTTCCACTTACTACTATGACTGCCATAACAAATGTAGAGACTCAGGTGTATGTTATTTTGAGTTTCTGAGTAGTTGCATGTATTTAAAATTCCTGCACACACGTAAACATGTCACTACCCACAGGTTTACCTTTAGCACCACAGTGTTTTCAGTCATCAGGATGTAGATTGACAAACCTTGAACCAGCCACAGTAAAACTCTACATAACTGTCGAAGGACTTGAGGGCTTTAGAATTCTTCCAGTGTGTCGCAACTTATGTGGAAAACAACATCGTTAACTAACTGCCTGTAGGTCCAGGGTGCCAGGGCGCCAAAAAATACATTTTCTGAGAGTTTTATTGCAAAGAAAACCTGCAAACACCTAAGTGACCTGTTATGATGGCATTGTTAAAATGGATAAAGTTATTCATAGTTCGATATATCAGGCCGATATTTGCGTTTTTTTTTCTTGCATCGATATTTGCCTGTTGCATTGGGCGATATACGCTTTTTTTTCCCTGCCATGATTTATTGACAGGCCAAGTTCACAGCATCTCTGTGTTCTTGGAGATACTGATGTCCACACTGGAAAAAAAATAAATAAAATAAACAAACCCCGCCTCCCCTTGCACAAATATAACCTGATTCGCCTTATTTCTTATCATTGTGAAAACACATTTTTGGTGACTGTGACCTTGACCTTTGACCTACATTCACCAAAATTTAATGGGATCTATTCTGGATGACTTTGCACAATTCAAGAAAATCTCATGGAAATTGTTTGAATAGTTTTTGCGTAAACTTGCTTAAATATCAAACAAACTAATAGATAACCAAACCCAGACTTTTTATCTTAAAAATGTGCATTTTTTATCAAATTTTTCTAACTTTTAAAAAAATGTCATGATGACTTTTTATCTCAGTTGTGATTTCTTCTTCGTTTCCCCCCTTAAAATTCATTTAATTTACATATCTATAAATTACAATAATTTTCCTTTAAAAAAAAAAAAAAAATTATATATATATATATATATATATATATATATATATATATATATATATCTTTATATTGTGACATTTGTATTCATTTGACAGAGAAAACAAAAATCAGCGTAGCTTCCAAAATATCGATGGCCTGTATCAATTATCGGCTAACACTGATGTAAAAAAAAAAAAAAAGAATCTCCATCCGCCCCAACAAATCCATATCAGTCAATCAGGAGTTAAAATGGATCAAGTCTGTGCTTTGTATGTTTGTTTTTTCCTTTACATCACAGGACACATGTACTAAAGCAGGTGGATTCAATCATCCCGCCCCTTTTCTTATATACCGCTGACCAATCATGACCTTTCGGAGTTAATTAATTTGCGCGGGCAGCTCATTACGGGTAAGGCTAAATTCACCTACAGTGTCTGCACCGCATCGATCATAAAGTGAAAGCTGGTGGGTTTGACAGCGTTTCATGCTCTGACGCCTGGACCTGCACGAAGCAGTGACGGAGGCGCAGACAGACGCACAGTTTAACAACATTGCAATTATGCTTAAGCAGCCTCTGCCTTCCCGTCGCTGCGATAAGCCGAGGCAAACAACGTATTAATTTCATTTTTGAGCCTGCATGGATTTGTTGTTTCTGTAGCTGGTCCGTTTTAGTTTGAAGCATCACATTCATTTCCTGTAGCAAAAATCTGGCAACAGTGAAGAAACTTTGGTCCTTTACAACAGTGGTTCTCAATCTTTTTCATGTGCCCCCCCCCCCGACCCCAACAGTACTGCAAGTGTAGTTATAACTTTTATTGAAAAAAACAAATATCCTAATTACTTTTTGCTTTTTATTGAATTTAATCCAAATAAAAATAGGAAATGTGATTACACTACTCTACATGTTTTGTTTAGTTTTTTTTCAAAAGAATTTGCTGCAGATTAGCCTAGCCATGCTATCCCTATTCATTACATGTATGGGTATAGTGGTGCTTCATAGTCTGGGGAGGCGGGGCTAAAAGCCTGTCTTTCAAATCCTCTGTATGCAAGAGGACGGTACTACAACCAATCAACGTAATCCTTAGGATGAAGTAGTTAGACCCCGTCTGCATGGAAAAAAGTTTGCTTGAAACCAACGTACTTTCTTAACCAATTGATTAACTTTATTTTTATAGCAGATTTAAAAAGATCCACAGAGGAAGCCAAAGTGCTGTACACAAAACATGACAAAAATAAGTTAAAAACACACAATAACAAACAAAAAAACCCAAAAACAAAACACTGGTTCGTATCAGCTCAGTGTTTGCAGACGCCAAACAAGAGAGGTTTAGGAGTTAAAAGCCAAAGTGAAATAACCACGATTTAAAAATTGTGAGAGGAGAGGCCTGTCTTACACCCAGTAGCAACTCATTCCAAAGTTTTGGAGCAATGGTTGCAAATGCTCTGTCACCTCTAAGCTTCCGCCTTGTTCGAGGGACCACCAGAAGCAACAGGTCAGCTGATCTTAGGGATGGGGTTGAGTGGTGAGGCAGAAGTAGATCTGATAAATATGGTGGCGCAAAATATTAACGGGTTGTTCCTTTCATTAGTCTCGCAGATACCCCCAAAAACGGGTCCCAGAGTGGGAAGATCTGGATACGGTTCACACCCACGTCATGACCACATGACCGGAAAAAACAGCAGCCTTGCACCCGTTGGATTCATTCTCATCACAAGACAATGGTGAACAACAGAGTAACAGCGGTGAATGGGTTGATGTTAGGGTGTTAGCAGTGTTATTGTTGTTGTTTGTGTATGTCGCACTGGTAGACAAAGGATGTGGGCGCATGCGCACTACTTCTATTGTTGTCTTGTATCCAGTGGGAAAGCTAATTTGAAGGCTATGGTTAACATTTTTTTTAACCATAGATTATGCTATAGTTGTCAACTTTGTCAGAAAAAAAAACCAAACTGGAATATTAATTTTTTTTTTTTTTTTAGAACTTTCTGAAATGGCGACCTGGGGATTGTCTGTTTGTCTGGATGCTTTTACATGGAATGGCCACAAAGCCTCATGTTTGGAGAGGGACACGTCCATTAACAGCTAAAATGTTTGAAAGGGGTGGGGCTTGTTGTTTATGCTGTATTTGCATACTGATTATGGGATTAAAAAAATACAAAAAAAACCCTTTAAATTTATTTCACAGAATAACGAAATGCATCACATCTGAGTTGACAGAAATCTAAAGGTTTTTGACCCAGAATTTCATCCATTTCGTCAAAGTCTGTTTGATTGCTCGTTGCAAGTTGCTAAATGACATGATTGCCTAATTTGCATAAGTGTAGATGTGAATGGAATTATAATGAACAATGTAGGAGAGAGGAATAACATTGTGAAGAATCGAAAAGTGACGATAAAAACACCTTAAATGGGTCATACTTTGCTATTTTATATACAAAAAAAATATATACATGTACACACACTTCAAATATAAATAAATAAATAACAAAATAAAATAATAATAATAAGTACACATATGAATTGTTAGTCTTGTTTAAAAAGAAAAAAAAGATCTATTTATTTTTCAAACCATACTTAAATTGCTTCATCACATTAGTCTGTATCTGGTTTGAATTTTTAACCCTTTAACCCCTGATGCGTCACTGCTGACACGTTCTGAATGGATGGTTTAGTTTTAAAAATCAGATTAATTCAAGTTTTGTTCGTGTTAATTTATTATATATGTATATATTTTTTAAACTTAATTTTGCATTTTGTGAATATTTATTGGTTTCTGTTGATGCTGTTGCCTATTTTTGTTGATTTTTTTTCTACATTTTGTTTATTTATTTTATTATTTTTCTTCAATTTTGTTCTGTTACTGTCTTACTTCGTTCATGTTACATATTATTTTGTTAGTTTAAGTCTCAGGACTCCATGTCCTGTTTTTAGGGATCAGCAGCCATATATATATATATATATATATATATATATATATATATATATATATATATATATATATATATATAAATATATACACATATACATACATACAGGCAGTAGAGGATACAAATTAAGATTATTTATGTTTTGTATTACACATTAAACTTACATTCAGAATATATTTATTTCCTGAATGTGTTTGTGCTGCACTTACCATCACCTCTATTTTCCCATATATATAGATTTTTTTTCCAATTTGCCATGTTTCCATTTGGGTTTTTATATGCAAATTGAAAATGCACATCTGGATGGAAATGAACCAAATTAGATTACATTAACATCAAAAACTAATTTCCTTCTTAAATGACTTGCTTTCACTAACACAGTTCTGCCGAGGAATACATTTACAGTAATATATATCCCAAAGACAGACGGCAAATAGCCTACAGTCTAAAGGTCCCAATCGTACTGTCAAAACCTATTTGCAACTAGATAGTCTTCATGGTGCGGCTGTTATGAAACCTTTCATTTGTACATGGTCCGTCAAGAAATCATCCAGGCTGCGATGGTTGATATTCGATCTGAAACAGCTCCCTCTAGGCCATCCTGATGGAGTCACTTTCTTCAGTGGAGAAACCCGCCGCACTGTTTAAGACCATGTGATGTTCTCCAGACAGTTGGAAGTGTGGCTTCTGCAGCGTTATCCCGTTCTCTTCCGTGTCAAAACCCAAGCGCGGTGGCGGCCATGACTCACTGAAGTGCTGTACTTTCTAATGACACCAGAGCCGAGGCTGAGTCGATCTGACCTGACAGTCTTGCATAAATCACGGCCCTTCCCTTTAAGTTGCTTTGAGGAGTGTCAACAAATCCACAGGAGGAGTATTAGCCTCTGCTGTAGGTAGGGACTCCGCCTCTGAGAAGTCATTATGGGGTGTCTTCCTTCATGTTGTGCCAGGATGTGTTGACTGAATGTTACGAGCTTAGTTCTGATTCACTGGCGCCTGTGAAATCCGGTCCTGGCAACACCATCGAAACCAGTTCAGCGTGAATGCTGAGATATGAAAATGTGTAATAGCTGAAGTTTTGGCAGAGGTGGGAAGTAATATAGTATAAGTACTTCTTGACTGTATTAAGTAGATTTTTTTTTTGCCAACTCTAATAATACATAGCTTCGCTGTGACGTCACTTCCCCTAGTAAACGGGTAAAACAACAGCGGAGCAACCACTGCGTGAACTGCACTGCACCGTACTGCACGCTTAAAACGTTGTGTAAAATGCCCAAATCTTGTGCAGCCTTCGGGTGTAATAACCATAAATGGATGGAAGAGAAGCTGTCTTTTTCTGCATACTGACAGAAAAGGGTGAAAATGTGCAGCATGGTTTCAGGCGCTGAGAAGAATATCTGATGATGGCCAGACCTGGAGTCTGAAATCAAAGTGGAAGTAAAACTAAAATAGTGGAGTGTTCTGGAGGCTGGGTGAGTGAGACAAACAAAGATATGCTTTGAGGCTCTTATAAGTTCGCATTTTTTGCATGTATACATGCCAGGACTTTTGACGAGATAATCATACATGTCTGGCCACTCGATATTAGGCCACGTCGTGGGGTCATTTCACCAAGAATCTGCCAGTAAACAGCTCTCCAGTTGATCCATGATCACTTACATTCATACCGGTCTTTTGTGAAGGGCATAAGTTTATCAAAATAGTCATAGGACATTGTAACAGAGCCATCTGTCTAGTATTACTACACTGTTGTTTTCCCCTTTTAAAATGGCGGTGCACGTTACTAGGCGATGTGGAGACATCACACAAAGCTACGTATAGATTGCATTTATATGGTGCTTTGCTTTGGCCACTCAAAGTGCTTTACATTCGTGAGTCAAGGTTTGGATCTGGATGTTCGTAACATATTTGTAAACTAGTGTTCCATGTTGGCTAATGATTTATTTTATCGGTCATTAGTAATTCCTTAGAGGGTTTAAAAAAATTCAAAGAAATCCTTGATCCTGTCTTTGACATATGTCCATTTCAATATTCGATCACGTATGACGTCACTGACGTTATGCGACATCGCACTACAACTCTAACAGTAACTCTTCTGCCATTGAGTCCTGGCCAAGGAGGCAGCACAAAAGTTTAATTACAATACAATACAATAGTAATAATCACACTCTACTGTGATTAAGTTATAGTGTTGGTCATAATCTCAGCTTTCTGTGTTAAAAATGAAAATACATGTTTGAGCGGAACAGTTTTTTTTTCCTTTAACCTCAATACGTTCCATGATGTACATTTACAGATGTTTCTGCAAATACATGTGCAAAAAAACTTTAGTTTTTTTCTTTGTTACTAAAACACAGTTTTAAGCCTTTGTTATTTTTAATAATGATAATTAATGGACAGACATTGAAAGGCAAGTGAATTCCTGAAAACAAATGTGTAAAATAATGAGCAAAAATAAACATTTCTATAACAAAGAAAACGCCATGTCTCTGGGGCAGCCTGTTTATTTAAGGTTTTGTTTTTTTTGTACAGTAAAAATATACGTCTGAAACCATAACTGCTTTCCTATTTATGGTCATTAGAGGAACTGATGAGAAGGGAATGTGGAGCGCAAGACTTCCCAGTGTTTAGCTTTTAATCTCGGCATTAATCATTCCACTTATAAGCAGTAAATACACACACACACACACACACACACACACACACACACATATGTACACATGAACACAACTCCTGTCTTTCCTTGTTTGGAATCAAAGCAATTATATTTTTTCTCCTGTGGACAAGCAGCAGAAGGCGACGAAACCCACTCCACACGAACGATTCAAGCCGTCATAAAGCGAAGCTGAAGAACAACAAACCGACAGGAAACTGCCAAAGGCCGTGTATTTGCCGGAAGACTTCGAAAGAGAATGTATTCTATATTTTCACACTTTATAACCTGATTGTAACGTTAGGATTTTCTTGTTTGTTGATTCGAAACAAAGACGACCGATACATTATATACAATTGGTCTCAGTTTTAGTAATTTATTCAGGTCACATGGAAAATATAAAAGCCAGCACTGGTCTCTGTGGACCAGAACCCCACAGGCCTCAGGTCCAAAAAGCACAGAATTTCGGGTCTGAATTGACAACATCTTCTTAGATGACTACACCCTGAACAAAAGGGTTGGACTTTGTAATGTCATCTGACTCCGCCTCCAAATTGGGGCTTCACCTATTGACGTAGCTGTCAACCTCAGCCCATGCCCGAGTTATCTAAAATGTGTAAAATTCAAATATTTAAGTGCAATATTTTATGTAAATAGGGCGAGTGAAAGTGCTGAATGCTGTATGTTAGTATGTTTTTATTCCTAATTTATTTCTATTCATAACTTGCAATCTTCTACTTTATATATTATCTTATTACTCTTTATCTATCTATCTATCTATCTATCTATCTATCTATCTATCTATCTATCTATCTATCTATCTATCTATCTATCTATCTATCTATCTATCTATCTATCTATCTATCTATCTATCTATCTATCTATCTATCTATCTATATGTCTGTTTGTCTGTCTGTCTATACTTTTTTAATGACACCTGATGACGATGACATGTTTCAATTTCACTGTACTTTTGCATAATGACAATAAAGACATTCTATTCTATTCTATGTGTGTATGTGCATGTGTGTGTCTGTTCTCAAAACAATATCTCAACCTCTGTCTTATCACCTCACACGTGCTGGGTTGTCAGACCTCAGACCAGCTGTACTTCCATACCAGGAAGTAATGGTATTTTATACATTTTATTGTTCCATTACAGTTTGTAAATGTAAATATGTCCATATTTTCATTTTATTTTAAATAAAAATAAAATGAAGTTGTGATTATCAGCATAATGTAAAAAGTTTTTCACATCAAACCGTGAAGAAAATATAGATGTATTATTTTTTTGTAGGTGTTTATGTTATTTGACTCTAGATAATATTGGAACCTGATCTAAAATTAGTTTGACTGCCTTGACTGTGGAATTATTGTACTTTGCAAATTCATCCCAGGAGCCGCATTGGAACCTTTGGTGGGCCGCGTTTGAGACCCCTGATTAAAATAATGCACAGCTATTACTTATATTAAAGATAGGCAGGGTTTGAGCTCGACAAACTTCTATGGCTCCGGGTACTTTTTTCTCCGATGCTGGCTGTCATTCAAGAAAAAAAAAAAAAAAAAAAGAGAGAGAGTGAGCAATTTAATCAAACGTGAGACATCTAAACACCAGGGAGGGCGGATGTAAGATGGTTTCTACTGATGATCAAGAAGTTGAAGTGTTTGATTCTGTTCCATTATTGGAGAGGAACTGCAGCTCTGCCAGTTCGCTACTTGAGGGCATGGGAGGGAATGCGATAGAAAGCTGTCGGATTATGTGTCTGTCAATGTCACGTCTTTTCAGGATCACGGTTCAAGGCGAACAGAGTATAAAAAGGGGGGGGGGGGGGCATCGCTGGGAGGTGAAAGGACCTTCAGCTCAGATGGTGATAGTGGATATTGTGCTCTTCAGCGATCTGAAAGATGAAGAATAACAGTGTGTATATGACGTGTGTGAAGTCAAAAGGCCATGGACAGAGAGGAAGCTGAGAATAAAGACATCTGTCCACAATGAGAATGTATATGAAAACCATCGCAGCAGTTCCTAGAATAACCACTACACTGTAAAAACTGGGACTGGGCTTAATTAATATTAAATACATTTTCGTACCTTGAATTTTTCGTAAATAGATTCACATTTATAGTCCGACTCAAATGCAATACCCCTCTCTCCTTTAAGGGGGCGTGATAAGAAAAAAAAAAATAGTTGAGTCTGTAGAATTTACTTGGATTTAAAATCATTCAAAGATTCAATTTAGTCAGTTTCCAGTCTTTAGTAATGTATGCCATGTGCGAGGAGCAGAGAACATTAAATCCCCTTTACCCAGCTCTGTACTGCTAAGCTAACAGCTAAAATACTATAACTAAACTAACAGCTAACAAACTATAACTAAGCTAGCAGCTAACATACTATAACTAAGCTAACAGCTAATATATTATAACTAAGCTAGCAGCTAACATACTATGACTAAGCTAACAACAAACATAACTAAACTAACAGCTAACATATTATAACTAAGCTAGCAACTAACATACTATAAGTAAGCTACCAGTTAAAATATTATAACCAAGCTAACAGCTAACATAACTAAGCTAACAGCTAAGATATTATAACTAAGCTAACAGCTAAGATATTATAACTAAGCTAACAGCTAAGATATTATAACTAAGCTAACAGCTAAGATATTATAACTAAGCTAACAGCTAACATATTATATCTAAGCTAGCAACTAAAATACTATAAGTAAGCTACCAGTTAAAATATTATAACTAAGCTAACAGCTAACATAACTAAGCTAACAGCTAAGATATTATAACTAAGCTAACAGCTAAGATATTATAGCTAAGCTAACAGCTAACATGCTGACAACAATACAACAGAAAAGGCTGTGAATTCACGTACTTTTTAAATATTTTTTTCTCTTTCTTACATTTCTACAAACATTGTTGTATGCCACATAATGAGCTTGACAGGAGACGGTGGAAACATCCATAATCAAAAACAGCTGACAATATCTAACCCTTAAATGTGCCTTTGTGACATCCAGCTGCCCCTCCCCCACACTGGGGTAAATTACTTTAATGCCTGAGCCTGTACAAACCTGCCAAGCCTATTTACAGTTCCGGAGCTACGGACGATCGGCGTCCTGGGAGGCCTTTAATTGCATTTTCTTCCATACATCTGTGCCATTTTATTTATTTATTTATTTTTATTTGATCATTTCATCGTTCCCAACTCTGGCTTCACTACAACCATTTAACCCTTTAACAACTGCCGTCTCTTCAGTGCAGAGACACTTTACATCATTCAAATTACTGTAAATCATGAACTGTTAATGCCATCCACAAAATTCAAATGGCATCGGAAAGCTGACATCACATCAATGTGTGACTCTATTACAAGTAGAAAGGAAGTGCTTCAGAGAATTAAGCACAGGCTAAAATATAAACAGGAAAGAACAAAAAAAAATATTAACTTACCTTTAGTAGATTACATTAGTTTATATTAAATTAGAGTTTATTAAAACTACAAAAGGAAAATTCAAAGGTCAAGACAGATTAGAGAGAGAGAGAGAGAGAGAGGGAGGGAGGGAGGGAGAGGGGGGGGTAGATAGAGAGAGAGAGAGAAGGGGAGAGCGAGAAAGATCGAGAGACAGACAGATAGCTAGAGAGAGAGAAAGGGAGATGGGGGGGGGGGGGAGAGCACTAAAAAACTGAAAGAGCAGTAGAGATACAGTGTAATGGATGGAAAATAATAAAGAAAATATTTAAATAAAAGTGTATTTCTTCTATCTTAAAAACTTTTTTTTTTTACATACATTTAAAGTTGTTCTGGTCATATATGTGCAAAATACTTCAAGTCTTGTTTATTATTTATGATACTGATAACTAATGGACAAATATTGAAAGTTATTTTTTTCTGAAAACAAAGGCGTAAAGGAAGTGGTAAAAAAAAAGGACATTTTTATCACAAATAATACATGCAGACATCTGGTCTGTTATAATGTCAGTCTTATGAAATACTGATTGTTTTTTAGTCATTTCCAGACAAACATTAGCTGCAAAAGTAGCCATCTCTGTATCATTACAGCGTAACTTTAAAGCCCTTTGCAGCCCATGTGCAATATTCTGATCTAATATTGACAACAGAGGAAGGACTGAGACACATTTTATGGCTCATGCAGAAGAGCTGCAACTTTCTTTTCTCAGATAGATTTTAACTTCCTAAATGGCAAACTAAGCAAACAAATCACACTGCTGTATGAGGGCATGGGAAAACCACTGATTCCAAGGATGTCTGAAAAATATATTTGCAGTGCAGATCTCAGTGCAGATCTCAGATAATTTTCTTTTAAACTGCAACCACCCACAGGCTTCTAAAGCTCCAGCTGGCAAGCAATCCTGAGGAGAACAGATTCTAGCCCAGCAGGGGCCATAGGGATGCAGCGGGAGAGAGTAAAAGAAGCTCATTCTGTTGATTAAATTTAGTTGATTTAGCTGTTTGGCTTCTCTAAGGTGGCGTGGAGCTCGCAAATTATCAACTTTAAATGAAGGATCTTTACTGAGATGTTTTGGGTTTTGTCACAGACAGAATTTGTTTCAGTGCATTATCTTAAAATACAATGAATTCCAGCCTCTATCTACGCTAATGATGGTGAAATGGTCCTTTATTACTGTTTTACTTTTCTGTCCTATGGGGTTTAAGAGCTTCCTGCAGTGCACAGGTATTGCAAAAGTAATTGGCTTCCATGATTTCCATCATTGAGAGTAAACATAGCAATCAAATGCTTTTATGATTCATGACAAAATTGACAAAACAGTGAAACGGTTTATTTCAGTGATACATTTTTTTTTGTTTTGTTCTCCGTGTTTTAACAAATAGATCATGAGATGAAATATTCTGTTATGACACCAAAAACATGACTGTTCAAACCCGGTTCAAAGCTACATATTCTACAAGAGATCTATTTGTTTTCTGTTATTTTCTTTTATTTATTAATTTTTTTTTCTCCGTCTTTCTTCATCTTCATGGTCAAAATGTATGAACTGTGTCAACGTCATTTGTTTTTGGTTTTCTTATTGTATGAATTGAAAACCCCCCCCCAATAAAATACAAATAATAATTAAAAAAAAAAACGCATACTGTTAGAAATTTTACAACAACTATAAACTACTACTGTAGCACATTAGATTTGCTGCTACTAGGGGTGTCTAGCGTGGCTAAGCTAGATAAAGAGGTTAAGAAGTGACGTCAGTTTTGCGTCTTCTCTTCTGATCATCTGTATTGCACTATATTGCTATATGATGTATTCAGGTTATTGGGGAAGTGAAGAAGGGGTAGGATTAAATAAGCTTATGCTTCATCCTACTCCTTTTCGGACATGTCATTGTGTAGTATTATTATTATTATTATTATTGTATTGATTATTGTTGTACTTTGCACATGTTCAAAATAAATCATTCAAATCAAATCAAATCAAACGTAGCCTAACTCTATTTTTGCTAAAATAAATATAAAGATCACTTTGCAGCACCTGGATGGTTCAAATTCAAACTGTAGGAACTATTAGGATCCAAATACACAAACAAATGAACCAAAGACGAATAAAAGTGGGTTTCTATAAATATGACCCTTTTAAAACCAGACAAAAGATGCGTTTTCTCGTGCCATTACTTACTCATAGACTTTCAGCTGGTAACACTGACTGTTCAGAAACAGGAACTCCCAGTCACTTCCGTAGTCTATGGCCAGTTTCTTCTGCAGGTCACTATAGATGGAAACACAAACACATGAGTTTAGGTTTCAACGACAAAAGAACAGATCGACCTCGCCTTGAATAGACTTGATGCTTTAGAACAAGGGTCTCAAACTCATTTTCTTCAGGGGCCACATTCAGCCTGATTTGATCTGCAATGGGACGGTCCAGTAAAATAAAAACATAATAACCTATAAATAATGACAACTCCAAATTTTCGGCATCGTTTTAATGTAACGTCTCCCATTAAATTATGGAAATACTTTTAGAAATTATCCAGGAAAATAGGGGGAATTTTAACATTTTAACAATATTCTAATTTGTCATTAGTCCATTAGGTGTTTTATTATGGATTAGTTCTACAAAGAAACTAAACTCTTCAATTTTAAAGTTTAAATTGTGTCTAATTTTCTTTAGACATTTCAGGTTGTCCACATTTGTTCAGGTTTTTCACATTTTATTGTTACAGGATAGTTTGTAAATGTCAATATCTTCCTAATTTAATATCATCTTTTGCAGTTAAACACTGCCAAACATTTCAAGTTGTCGTCATTTAATAAGTTATTATGTCATGTCTCTTCATGTCATGGGCCACATTGGAGCTGTTGGCGGGCCGTATTTGTTCCCCGGGCCACATGTCTGAGACCCCTGGTTTAGAACCAACATGAACCCACTAATACTAGCTGATGGGATGGGGATGTTTATCATGGGCCAGTGGTGATTACTTTGATATATAACTCAAAAAGTTATTGATTAATTTGGCTGAAATTTTCTGGAAATGTTGATACTGACACAAAGAACATGTGACAAAAGTTTGTTGATGATCAGTAGAGGGAGGGGTGTGTGTGGTTGACCTGCCTTCTATGAGTCCCTTTCTAGTTGTAACAGGTAACAAACCCCGCCCCCTTGCACATATTTTACCTGTTTTGCTCTATCTCTTTGTCATGGGAGGTGTGGTGAAAGGAATCAAATGCACGGTGTTGAAGGAAGAACAGATGTAATAAATACAGAAACAGAACCAAGAGGAACGAGAACAGAAACTAAACAAACAAAACCTGAGGTAGATCAGGTGATCTGTGGTGATCAATGAAAGTCCAGGTTATTGATATCAGCAGAAATGGTAAAATGTCTGGGTTATGGTCCCACACTGGTTAATTGACTAATTGTTAATTAGTCCAGTCTTGCAGCCACATGGTGTGGACCAGGTGGAAGAGGTCATGACACTCTTATTGTGAAAACACATTTTTGGTGACTGTGACCTCGACCTTCAAAAGAGTCATTTCATGGTTATTTCATTAACATTACTGTGTTCTCCATTATTATTGAACTTATTTAAATAATATCTATTTTAATAAATATATATATTCCAGATTGTTTTGTTTCCAGTTGTTTTTTCAGATAACTAGAGGTCGAAGGGCAGAGTTTAGCAGTACTTCCTCAGACATGTCCACGACGCGGTAACGGGGCATCTCTAATTGGCTCAGAATGTGTGAAGGAACATGTGTGTTTACCATCCCAGAGTAACATCCAGCTAGGTTTAGTGCCGTTGCTTGTTTTGAAAACATGAAGAAAAAAACCTTTATTTCCACAGAGACCACATGAACCAGTTTGCTTCACCATTTTTTTCAAGTTTGTGCAGCAGCTACTGTGGCGCCCTATTCTCTTGTAGATGCTAATGCTAATGCTACTTCAGATTTGCTGCACTGGGGGACGCCAATGTCCTCATGATGTCTTGTGGACAGGCTTTTTCTGACTCACTCGTTTTTTTCAATGAATTGTAAACACAGCCAGTGGAGGTGACACACCACGCAACAAACGCAGCATGTGTTGGTAACTCGGGGTGACCCATCAGATTCCAAAAAGTTGTTTTCAGCGGAATGACACCTTTAACCTAAATTCACCAAAACTTTATGGCAAGGCAAGGCAAATTTATTTGTATAACACATTTCATGTATAAGATAATTCAAGGTGATTTACACAAAAACATGTAAGAAGATTAAAATTATAAAGATGCATTAAAAGACAATTAAAATAGAGACATAAAAACATTTAAAAGCAAATGAGAATCTAAGTAAAAGCTCCAGTGAACAATAACGTTTTCAGGCCTGATTTAAATGAACTGACAGTTTTTCTCAGACCTCAGGTAGTTTGTTCCACAGGTGAGGAGCAGAACAACTGAATGATGCTTCACTTTGTTTGGTTCTGATTTTTGGAACACACAGTAGACCTGTTCCTGATGACCTATGACCTCAGGGCTCTGGATGCTTCATAGGGAACCGGCAGGTCTAGGATGTATTTTTGGTCCAAGGTCATTTGGTGCTTCATAGACCAGGAGTAAGATTTTGAATTCTATCCTTTGATCCACAGGAAGACAATGTAAGGATTTGAGGACCGGTGTGATGTGGTCCAGTTTCCTGGTACTGGTCAGGACTCTGGCAGCATCGTTTTGGATCAGCTGTAGCTGCCATTACAATAATCTAACTTACTGAAAATGAATGAATGAATGAGTTAATGGGATCTATTCTGGACCATCTTACATGTTTCCTGAAATTTTCATGGACATGGGTCTAGTAGTTTGTGTGTAAAGCTGCTTACAAACAAACAAAGACTCAATCCCTTTTATCTGTAAGGGAGGGAAGCCATTTTGTTTTCACCATTTTCTCCTGTTTTTTGGTTAAGAAGTTTAGCGATTGTAATTCTTTTGTTTATTAGATAAGATGATTATTTGTTGAAGAACCTTTTTTGTTTGTTGTTTTGGCCTCACCCTCCCTGACACTTTTTGTTAATATAATAAATATTGAAAGTATTGGATTGAATTTTAGTGTATGACCCTTTGATTTTTGGAAGCTGAAAGAAGGTGGGGAGCCACTTTATGTTGCGCTCTGGTTCCCCTAGTCTGGGGCGTAACACCAACAAACAAACTGATTAAAAAAACCCCAATACCCCTCTGTCCCCTTCGGAGGGGGGTAATTATGACTATTATCACATTGACACATAAATGTTATGCAGGCAGAATTCCATCTGTTTTCACACGACCCCGTGTAAACTTTGCACCGTCTTCATCAAACGACTTCACACGTACTCAGGGAAAGTTGACCTTATTATATGGCAAGACAAAAAAAAAAGAAGACAATTCTGCTGTATGTTGAAGGAATAAAGCACAGCGTGGCATAATTTCCCGTCTGCATGTAAAAAGAAAAAAAAGTGTTTTATAACATTCTACATTTAGAAAGTCACAGACAAGCTGCTTTCATAAGTGCAGGACTGTGCTGACAGTGGAGCTTTATTTTCCATCCTACTTTTAGTGACTGACTTCATAGATAGTGTGTTGATGAGGTGGCCCTTGAAAGCCTCATTTCTATGCAGCGTCTACAATTATGACGACGGCTGCTTTTCTTCAGTAATCGCTAAAGAAAAAGAGGGAAAAAAAGGGATAAACCTCTCCAGCTCTATCTCTACCCTTTATTTCCACATGTATAACCCAGGATTACTAACCATCTTAAGTGCTCTTTTTTTTTTTTGCTTTCGGTTCATATTTTCAGGGTGATTCGAGGTCACAAAAAAAGCCATGCAGGTTGTTTAACTGTGTGTGTCTAAGTAGGACAAGGGTCAGAACATTCATACATAATCAAATTGCTCTTTATTGCGAGCTTTAATAGGAACTTTAATTTCATGCTACCACATTTAATTCAAAGGACGAGGACATGAATGTACAAGCTAAGTAATATCTACGCATCAGTGATAAAAGACATGGCCTGTAGGGTTTTAATGTACAGATAATGAGTAATATGACCAGAAAAAAAAAAAATTACAAGAATAATGAGGAAATAAGAGGACTCTTTCCCCCCCATTTGACCGTTTGTTTTACCCATCCACTGCAAAAATTTAAATCGTACCAAGTGTATTTTTCTAACCTCTAGTCCAAATATCTCATTACGCTTAAAACAAGTAGTGTCAGGCACAACAAACTACACCCCCCCCACCCCCATGAATGCTTTAGCTCTTAATGGAACCTTCACTCACAAAATGTAAGACTATGGGTTTGACCTTCCAAAGTCACTCAAGGTCAAAGATCATTATGACATTTTTGCAGCTAATATGCAGTTTCCTATCTGTTAAAAATAGTAACAGAGTACAAGTACAGTATAAGCCTATTTTGAAATAATTATAACCTATACTGTTGCTACTAAAGACATTGAACATTCTATCCATTAAAAGTGAATGGGGAATTTTTATTTATTTTTTATTTATTTAAAAAACAAACAAAACCCCCCCCCAAAAAAAACAACTTTGACCTACTTATCCCAAAATGTAACCACATCTATTTTGGGTGACTAGTAATCTATAAACCCAATTAGATATGAATTCAACCTGTAGTTTTGCTACTAAAGACATTTGAAATTTTACCCATTATAAGTGAATGTGGAATTTATTATCTTTTTTAAATTGATAACGTTTTTTTTTTTACATTTTAACCAACTTTTCCCAAAATATAACCACATCTATTCTAGTTCACTGGTAAATCAAATTTAGTATGAATTCAACCTATACCTTTCACTGCTAGAGAAACAAACACACCGAACCAAAACCAATACCCATTTCTCTCCTTTCCCTTCCCTTCAGGGGGTCGGGTAATGATCAAAAGCTACTGAAATAATGAAGCGTCTTAGTATTTAATAAATTATGCACAT
Source organism: Siphamia tubifer (assembly GCA_020466265.1). Classification (NCBI taxonomy): domain Eukaryota; kingdom Metazoa; phylum Chordata; class Actinopteri; order Kurtiformes; family Apogonidae; genus Siphamia; species Siphamia tubifer. The sequence continues at coordinate 26,083,128 of CM035800.1, forward strand.
TGTTGAGGAAGACGGGTAGAAATACGGGCATGAAACCAATATGCTCGAACAAAAGACCTGTTTTTAATAATCCAAAATAATGACAGTGTTTGCCGCACTAATTTGCTCCATGTCTGTCACAAAAAGGCAGCACACAGGAGTTGGCATTATTCATGCCGAGCTGATAGCCTTGTGTTAAATGGAGCTGGAATAGGCCTATCCACCGGAGCTCAGTAGGCAACCAATAGCGTTTGTTTTTCTTCATTGAAATTAGCCTTAGGTATCATGGAGTGCAAATTCATTACTGTGCAGCTTCCCCGACTACTTTTGCACAGTCTATTTTAAGGCCCACTTACAATAGCACACATCCAAGCAAGCACGGCATATGCGACAAGTGAATGCGTCATGGGTTGGAAGTGTAAAAATGTTGACGATCTAGCCACAAATATGAGTTAGATTAAGCTAATTTGCATGTGTGTCGTCTTCTCCCCTTACCTTATTTCCATGTTGACAGTCTCATAAGATTCTTCCACCTTCTTCAGATCGGTCGCCTCCCACTCTGCAGTGAGTCAAAACAAAAGGTCAGACAAATTAACAATGTGTAGTTGACGCATCTGAACATCTGTGTGTTGCTAAACAGCGGGCCCTTAATATACGCTGTTATATCCAGGACTAAGAGAGTGAGAGAGAAAGAGAGAGTGGGGGTAAAAAAAAAATATGGTATTTCCAGGTGTGGGAGCTACCGAAAAAGGCTCACAGGGTTATTAGTCTCTTCACATCACGCTGACATCTGTGTTAACTCAGTGTGAATGAGAAACAGGAGCTGGAGGGAGTTAGCAGTGAGGTGGCCTCATCAACGGTACCTTTAGCTGTGTTTCCATTAGTATCGATTCTAGGGCATTAACAGAAATATCGACTCCCGTAGAACAAGTCGACTTAAGTTTGGAGGAGTTGACAAGTCCTGTTATTCTTTCTCTTCCTCTTACTTGGCACGTGAACATAAGACCAGTCAGACCTAAACCAGAGCAGACATGGCTGCTGCAGGTAAAACAGGGGGTGGTGGGTCTGACTAAACTAAAGACCGTGACAGACACTCATCGAATGTGTGGAAATACTTCACCTTAGATGAAAAAAAAAATAGCACAGTGACCCGCACAATATGCAAATCCAATTTAAAATACAAAAAACAAGCTTGATGCAGGCATCTGAAGAGGCATCCGCTAGCTAACATGAGTGATATGAGCAGAAGTGCAGACAACACGCATTAAGACAACGCACTTTTTTTTTTTTTTTTCAAACATGATGTGGAAGCGTGGTGTGCGTCTGACTTAAACTTTTTGCACTTTATGTTGTGCAGTTAAATTTATATGAAAACTCAAGGCTAACGTCTGTGTTTTGTTGGGATTAAAATGCTGATGCGTGTGTCTTGTCAGTGGACATTGTTACGTTGCAGTGAACTTTAATATAAGTTGCTCATTACTGAACAGACGTGTGTCTGTGTTGTTCCTCTGCTGACAATGTGATGATGTCATCATGACCTGTCGACATAACTTCGACACTGACGGACAAGTCACCTTGAAAATAAATAGTCAACTTGATTCTATCCAATTCTACTCGCTTTGAGGCGTTTCCACTATGACAAAGGACCGGGTCCCATGGTACCTGCTCCTATATTTTTGGTGTCTTGCTGACGTTCCAAGTGGTCTCCATAACTCCATCCAAAAGTTATGGACGGATTTTGATGAAATTTCCAGGGTAGGTTGATAATGGGGAGATCTAGAAATGATTACATTTTGGTGGTGATCCCTGGGTGTGTGTGTGTGTGGGTGGGTGGGTGGGGGGGGTATGAGTGTGCTTTTCTAGTTTTGAATAAAATACTTCTGAATTAAAAAAATAATAAACATCATATAAATGTAGCCAATGATACAGAGGTGAGCCAACAGAGATCCCTTCTTTCTGCTGTAGCTCATTACAGGTCACCTTAGCCTCATAATCTGTTTCGTTTCTAAATAGGATTTGAAATAAATAACTTATTGAATGTATCTCAGTTTTTTGTTTTTTTTATTAGATTATTCACTGGCCTTTACTCTTCACAGACTAAAACTGAGCTTCTATTTCCAGATCACATCATGTCTTTGGCTTGACACTAATAGAGACTTGTTGCTCCCCCTTTGGTGTCAGTGTTGGATTATGGGAACATTATTTATATGAATGCATCATCACGGTGCTCCATCTGAAACACTGAGACTGAGTCAAATGCTGAACAGCTGTGGCCGTTTTGATCTTATAATGCTGTGTAACAATTACAACTTAATTGCTTGGGTATTCAGGTGGAATTTGATCAACCAAAGTGTGTTTGGAGACAGACCTGGAGCGCTAATATGCATATATGATTATTCATAGATATTATAATCCAACACCATATCATGCTGGTTTGGTGAATTACAATATGACCACTGTGTCTTTAACAGCAGGATTAACCCATACGAGTCTGTCACTTCTGTTAAGGCCACATTCCAAAGGCAAAAACATCCATTTTTCATGCAGTGGTCAATTATGAGATTTTGGTTCCTGTCAGGTTATTAAATAATCCATTTTAATGAGCTTCAAATATTATGTATACTTATTACTAAGAGCCTGCGCATTCACTCTGACTTTGAGCAATTATGGTATTATTGTAATCACTGTGTGTGTGTGTGTGTGTGTGTGTGTGTGTGTGTGTGTGTGTCTGCAGAGACATATCATGCTATAACTATATGAATACTTGAGATATCACCATGAAATTGCATGGACGTGTACATATCGCTAATGTGCATCACATGCAATGATCCATTTGAGGTCCAAAAGTCAAAGTCATAATTAACTAAAAGATCCAAATCACATTATTGATTATAACTCAAGGTCGGAGGGTCACAGAACTTTCAGATTGATACAATGCTTAAAATATACCTACAACTTACAATAATAGGGGGTCTGATGTCAAGTATTATATAAATAAAGTTTGATTAATCGATTGGAAAAAGAAAAAAAAAGTGTAAATGTGACTAGCTAACTACAGAACATCCCAAAGTTGCACCTCAAGTGAAAGTGAGAGAGGACACTGACTCTGGGGCGAGCAACAAATGTAGGAAGTCGGAGTCGTTTGTCTTTTTGTGGACAAACTCCTGACGGAACTCCACCCCCACAGTGTGTTATTGAGTTCTAATGTTTTTCTTAAAAGGAAGCTTAAGGAGTTGTAGATGCTTTAAAACACACAAAGATGTAAAAAAAAAAATGTTTGAAAACTGTTAACATTTCACAAAAAATATTTTTCAGACATGTTAAAAGAGACGATAAATAACAAACACAGATGTTAAAATTGGTTTTAAAAATATGTTAAAAACACACAAAGTTACATCACATTCATCTAGAGATGAACACAAAGGTGTTTAAAATGTAAAGAAATGAAGTTTAAGAAATAATACATTAAAAATTTTAAATAATTCTTTAAAAATATATATTGTTGGGGGGGGGGGCAGCTTTTGAGTCATTTCAGGGGAGGCTCACTATCCCATAATTTAAAAACCCCTAGTGTAGATAATCGTATCTTTGGGGAGTATCTAGATTAACAGAGCCCCCCCCCCACCCACCCACCCACCCCGTAGTGAAATAGTGTGAGTTTTTACAAAGGCTGTAAAAAAAAAAAGGTGAAAACATGTTTATACGACAGACTCCGAAGGGTTAAACATGACCACAGAAGCTGAAGAGAGGGGAGTTGGCAGAAAAATAAAAAGTGAAGAGAGGCTGAAAAGACTCCAATTTAATTGTCTTGCGCTGACGGGAAGTGAGCAGGTTCGTCTCCGTCGTCGAGGAAACTCTCGCCGGGGCCTGGGCGCCGTGGCAACAGAAAGGAATGTGTATGCTGCTAAAGGACTGTGTGGGAAGCTGTCACAGCCCTGGCCTGAATACCAATTAGCATGTTCCTCGCATGTGGTCTCAGCTGGTTGCCCATAAAGACAACCCCCCCCACACCCACACACCCACCCACCCACACAATTCCCCTAGCACCTACTTCTTGCCGAAACTAATACAGATGTGGTGCGTCCGAGAGGCAAGCTGTGATTTTCCACGCTGGAATGGCTATTTTTACAACCGCAAGACGGGGTGAATTCACCCTGAACCACCCTCGATCCCCTCGAATTCCCTCAGAAAATCCCACGAGGATGTTCTCTACAGCCATCTCTTGTAATGATAGACGGATATATCGACCGATACTGTATATCAATTTTTCCTCGCATCTGTATCGATCTATTGGGTTGGACATTTGCCCTTTTTTTTCCTGCCACATGAAGGAAACAGAGAAAACTACAAAAGCATAGACTCGACCAAGGAAGACCCCCCCCCCCCCACACACACACACACTCAAATTACCACCAAACTTTTATTACTTGTTCCTTGTGTCAGTATCAACTTTTCCTAAAAATATCTGTCTGGAACATTTTGAGTTATCTTGCTATGAATCACACACATGTGCCCCCCCCACCACCACCACATACCTCCATCAAACACCACCAAAATGTAATCACATGTTCCTACTGCAAGTACCAGCTTTTCCTCAAATTTTCAGCCAGATCCATCCACAACATTTTGAGTCATCCTGCTAACAATCAACAACAATGCAACGTTGAAAACATAACTTCACTGTTCCTTGGAAGAGTAAAAAAAAGAAGAGAAAATAAAGGGGGAGAAAACAAGATAATGAGACAAAAATGTGTGGAAAAAAAGAAAATGAGAAAAAAAAAAAAGAAAGAGAAACAGGGAAGAATTAAGAGACAACAAGATAATTAGAGAGCAGTGAAGGGGGAAAGGAAAATAAAAGATAAATGGCAGAGAAAATGATGAGACAAAAATGAAGGGAAAAAGGATAAAAATGGAAAAGAAAAAGAAACAAGAAAAAAAACGAAAAGAAAATGGGGCGAAAACAAGATGAGAGAAAGAAGGAGAAAAAGGGGGACAGAGGAAAAAAGAACACAAAAAGGAAGGAGAAAAAAAGTGAAAAAGGAGAAAAAAAGAGAAAAAAGGAAAAGTAACAGGAAAATGCTTGGTCATATGTATTAGTTTAACTGTCACTATTTATGTTTTCTAATCATAATTAAACATTTGTTTTCATTTGATAGAGAAAAAAAATCAGTTATCGGTTGACGCTGATGTAAAAAATAAAAATAAAAAAATCAGTAATAGTTAGGAAAAATCCATATTGGTCGATCACTGGTCTCTTGCGTACTTTCCTGTTTGTCTCCCTCACCATTAAAATAAAAAAGGTGAAAAATCCCACACGGGTGACATTTGACCCCTTGAAGCAGCCTGGTCATATAAGAAGACAGTAAAGAAGTAACATGAGAAGGACCCCAAGGAGTCAATGGAGGATGGGTAAACCAATCACATGACCCCAGACCCAAGTACACTTCCACTAAAAAACCCCTCCAACGTTCATGGTCTAATGAGGCCAGGAGTAGATTAGCGCTCAAAGGACGCCATGGCTTTGTAATCACCACATGAATAACTCAACTTTTCTATCCGTCCATGCTACAACTAATTACAAAATCAATCTTAACTACCATAATGGCTGACTAAACATTCTGACACCGACAATCGTTTACTTGATTATATGTGCTGCCTCGGTGACCATGGGAAAAAAAAAAAATCCCTTTCTGTATATTTTAGAGCTACAGAGGACATAATAGAAGCGACATGTGGGCTCAATCTGGCCCGCAATGCTGTCAAAGTAAAAACAAAATGAGCTCCAAACGGTCAATAAAAAGCGGCATTATGGGAATGAAAATTGAGGCGAGTTACTGTGACGAATCTGTTCTGCTATTTAAGGGTTCAATATGTAAGACTGGCAGCTTATGGGCTTGTTTGTTGACATTAGCGGATTTAATTTCTATGCTAATACTTAGCTAGAGTCGCACAATTTTATAATGAGTTCAAATGGCGTCCAAAAAGTACTGGTGCATGAATAATAATTAGAGCTGCCAATGTTCGAAATGTTCAATTCTCTGTTGTATTTTTCTTTTTTAATATGTCTAAGTGCCAAGTGTATTTTATTTTTTAATTTTTTGTTTACTTTGGCTGATGTTTTATTAATTATAAACTTGCATTGTAAAACTTGCTTGTTTGGTATTTTGAATTTAGTTTCTAAAGCTGCATGGTAATAATCTGGTACTTTTTAGGATGACAATTTCAATTTTTTGTTGCTGATTTTGTTGCCCAGGTGAGGGAAAAAAAAGCCTGTCCAAGAGTCAGTATCACAATATAAACTAAGTTGAGAAAAATTAGCTTCATAAATCGTTATGAAATGCAGCTAACTTCAGTAACAATAACTATAATATATTCGTTATTATTATTATTATTTTTTTTGCTCAATATGTTTTACGACTTTGTTGCCCAGAAACATTGGTGACTGTCAATATCACAAACAAAGGATTAAATTAAATAAATTAGTTTCATGTTTTGGAACTGAGTATGAAATGGAGCTAGTGCTTACTAATGCTAACTGTAGTTTATTGCTTTTTTTCCACCCTTTTTCACTCAAATTGTTTTCTGACTTAATTGCACCAAAAAAACCTACAATATTGTTGACTGTCCGAGAGTCAGTATACCAACATAAGGCTAAATTAAATAAATTACCTTCAGACATCATACCTGATTATGAAACACCGGCACCGAATAATATTAACTGCAGATTTCTGAAGCCCCCCCCATATTTAATTGGATTTATTTTCCAACTTAGTTGCCCAGATTTTTTTAACAACACTGTTGTTCATACATCATGACTGAATATGGAATCGAGGTAGTGCTCATTGAAGTTAGCCAGTGGTTTTTTTTAGTTGTTTCTAAATCTGGTCAATGTATACTATTCTTTACAAATATCACACGTGGTTACGAAATGGAGCCAACATTCACGAACAATAACTATCCCACCACCCCTTTTTTCCCTCAACTTGTTTTCTGATAAAAAATATATATAATATAAATTAGCTTCATACATTGTACCTGGTTATGACACGGACCTAGCATACACTAATACCAGTAGCACTAATAGCTAACCACATGTACTGTAGTAAGCTAACTACGTATACATGTTTTTTCTTTTTTATTCAGGAATTTTTTTCATGCTGCGCCTGCCCTGAAGTCCTCTGCCCGCGTCACTATTTGAAAACCCCAGATGTCGCTAATCTTTTTATTCAAACATGTAATAGCAATTAGGCCTACATGTTGTTTTGTTGATAACATAATGTATCCATTAGCACATTTCAAACCATCCTGTTTTCTGGGTTTTCCTGTGTAAAATGCGGGACAAATGTTTTCTACGACACTTTCCTCCACATGAAGGGTTGTGTACTTCACTTTTAGCACTAAAAATTACCAGGAGGACGGTTTAATCATGGAGGCTGTGCACACAAATAGCAGAGGTGGAACACACTGTTATACTACACGGCATCTGTGGCGGGAACTCTCGTGTACATGTATATATATATATATATATATATATATATATATATATATATATATATATATATATATACCTCGCGCCTCAGACCAGAGCTGCTCTGTTTACATACGAATGGATCAATAAGGAAAGGTGTTTTTTTTTTCCTGCAGCTCCAAGAACAGAATCCTGGGAGTCTGTGCGATAAGCGCCATACTTAACAAACAAAGGCGATGCAGCGAGGCCACCCTTGAACCACATTCACACGAGAACAGATCCCTTTAGCGAGAGTATGTCAACTACCAGGCACATGTAGGAGTTGGATTTACTGCTCTTTAAAATAAAGACTGGCTTCTATATTCTTTTATTCTCCACCATCCTTTATCCCCTGTTCTTTTCCAGTTTGGATGTTAATATTCTCCTTTTCCTTCAATATTTTTTCAGCATGAGCTCCTCAGAGTCTTCCTTTGTCACCCTCACCAACTCCATTTTCTTTCCCTTTGTTGAGTTTCTTTCCACGGACTGATGGACTTGTTCCGACTGCAGAGCGAGGAGGGCGAAAATATAGGTTGAGGAAGCCTGTAATGAAATGTTTACAGCAGGTTGTAACAATGAACAGGAGGCCTTTCAGCTGCTGTCAACAAGGCTGGCGATAGCTTTAATCGCTACATGCTAATATCAAACACACCTGCCAGAAGGGGAAATTAATCTGCTGTGTGTTATGAAAATTAATTCAACAAAGGTTATATGGTATCACAGCAGTAACAGAATGTAGTTGCGTTGATAGAAAAACCTGTTTATTTTATTTATTTATTATTTAAAGAACCTGCCCAAAAGCCAAGAACAGTAATAAGCAGTTAACTGAAACACAGGCTTTTTTCTGTAATTCCTTCATGTTTCCTGCTTTAAAACACCATCCACATCTCACAAATGAAACTATTCTTTTCGTTTTTTGTTTTTTTTTTACTTATTTCAATAAATAATTGTTTCTTAACCATAAGCCAGTGGTCGGTAGAGGGATTATCCAAAGTAAAAATAAGTTTAGCTAATTTTTTAGATGATTGGGAGTACATACATATAGTTGAAATCAAAATCAAATCATTTGAATGAACATTGAAAAATTTTGATTTTGCCGTTTTGAGCCAAACTGTGTTAGCATGGAAGTGATGAGGGCATGTCTTTTTTGTAGACACGAAACACTATTTTTAGACCTCATCTAAAGTTCTAAACAACATCACACTTATGTCTTAGTAAGTAGAGAATCCCTAAAGGCAAACCCAAATGTCCTGAGGTCTTCATATATAGTTACTGATCTCAAGTCATGTACCTCTGTATTCATAAAGCATGTTAACCGAAATAGTCAATTGCCGAGTGCAGAGTTACACGCTCTGGAAATTCACATCTTCGTCGCATTCTTTTTAAAAAACATAGTCTCGTATTTCATTAGAAACCGATCCCAAAGCCCAAGTCAATCACCCCAGGATAAATAAATGGTAACTTACATTTTATAGACAACAACAACAGACACACATTCAATCGGGAGGGTATTTTTATGTTTGTAAAATCAGAAATTAAGGGTTACCATTCATGAAAAAAAAATGTCAGTGGATCCTCTTAATGTGAATTTTAGTTTTGTCAAGTTTTAGAGAAATAAAAAAAAATAATACTGTACATTGATATGTGTGTTTTGCAGGTTTAGGTGTGTGTGTGTGTGTGTGTACATGTTATTAGTGCTGTATAATGAAAAAAAGCCCAATGAATATAATCACAGAAAAAAAACAAAAGAACTTGCCCGAAAGTCAAGAATATAAATGAAACACAGGCTTTTCTCCCCTTTAATTCCCTTATGTTTCCTGCTTTAAAAATGCACAAACGATTCCAAAAGTGTAGTGTAGGCTTCGCTGGGAGTTGAGCGGAGGTCAGTCTCGCCCCCTGTATAATCGTTGTGTTGGAGTGTCTGATTGTATTAAGGTTGAGTGAATAACAGTAGCTGGCAGAAATAGCATCATGTTTTGAACTATCAGTGCAATTCATAGCCTTGTGACTGACTCAGTTTGTATTTGTTCTCCCACACTCTCATGCAACTCCCTTTTTGATTTTTATTTTATTTTTTTAGTTTTTATCCACAGCAGCTGAAGGACAAGAGACTGTACAGAAATTAAGAATGGGTCCATTCACCGCAGCGCTGACGTTACATCAATATTATATAAGCCGATAATGCACATGGAAAGTGTGAGTGTGATTTGATAATTAGGAAACTGTCAGATGTTTCAATTCTAGTGGGTGTTTCTTTTTTTTTTTTTTTTGGTAGTTAAAATGTAAACACATTTTCTTGTGACATTAAGTCTGAAGAATTAATCATAACGTTACTGGAATCACAGCATAGTCAAGTTTAATATCCACTTTGGAGGAGCTGGTAAATGTGCATTAATACCTGCTTCCACTGTTTACACTGTAACACGTTATACACTACTGTTTCTCAATGGGCGTAGGTAAGACAGACCTCCAGGGGACTGTTAAGCTGCTTTTCCACTACATTGTATCAGCTCTACTCGGATACCAGGAACTATTTCTTGGGAGTGTTTCCAAGCAGATACTATCGAACCTGGACACCATCGCAAGTTGTCATTATTTATAGGTTGATCTTAGGCTGAATACTATTTCCCCCCTTACTACCCCTGTTGAGTCGTATTTAGTAATAATACATTTCGCAGCAGCAGGGCGCTTGGGTGGTGTAGCATTAAAACTCAAGGAGCTGTTTGGGAAACATTCCAGTGGTTTATGGCTTGGTTGGTAATTAGACATATTAGACATGGACAATTTGAAATATATAAGAAAACACTAAAATATTTGAAAAAAAATTTTGGAAATAGAAATGCAGTTTATTACAAAATGCAGTTTTATTACAAAATGAAATGAAAAAGTCATTTTGGATGTTAATTACAAAATGCGACTCAACAACCCTTCTATTTTGCATGTTCACATGAAAGGGTAGTGCTGCCCCAATTCTCAATTAGATGAAAGGTAGGGGCTAAAGTGAAAGGCTGTATAACTTTGGAAACAGAGACAAACGAGGACCACATTACATATGGACGGGGAGACGAAATTTCCCATAATTACCTCCGCCAAGGAGGTTATGTTTTTGCCTGACTTTGTTTGTCTGTGTGTTAGTTAGTAAGATAAGTCAAAAAGTTATGGACAGATGTTGATGAACATTTCATGATGTGTTGGGGATGTCACAACAAACAAATTATTAGATTTTGGTGATGATCCCGAAGAGATCTGGGATTTTGGATCACTTTGAAATTTATTCTGCATTTACTGCAATGTAAAATGTAAAAGTTTATCAACATATTTTGTTAATTCTGATAATATCTTATCTTATTTAACATTAGATCTAACATGTGAAATTTGGTCGTTAGGCGACATCGCATAACATCAGAGTGACGTCATATGTGGTTGAATATTGAAATGGCCATATCTCAAAAATGGGACCGAGGATTTCTTAAAAATGTTTTAAAGTCTCCAAGGGATTGCTAATGACCGATAAAATAAATGATTAGCAAACACGGAACACTAGTTTACAAATAACTTACAAACATCCAGATCCAAACCTTGGCAGACTTCGTGGAGGTCTATGCTCGCGGAGTGATCTAGTTTATAGGTTGTTATTATAGTATTTTACTGGTGTGAGATAACTGATATATTGATCTGAATCTCGTCCCCGAACCAAAATAAGTTTAAAATCTTCAGTTTAATTTTGGATTTCATAAACTTATTCCAAGGCCCAGACCTGGTGCTTTGGTGGCCCTCTTTTGGCCTGTGGGTCTTATGTTTAACACACGCTTTACAGTGAATATTATCAGCTTTAACTATTTCCATCATGTGCATTCACTGCTTATTAGTAGTTATTTATTACCTGTGCCAAGGAGGTTGTTTGCATCAGGTTTGTCTGTTACCAAGGTAACTCAAAAAGCTATAGAATTCTGATGAAATTTTCAGGAAATGTTGATACTGTCTTCCTAAATGTGTTTCTGGTTCTAACATTGATATTTAAGCACTAAAAAGTCATCCACACTAGCTTTAGCATAGCTGCAGTGTGTTTGGAGCCTGCTGTGACCTCCTGCTGCCACCGTTCGGCCACCTATCGACCCCCCCCCATACCCCCCCCCACTCCCCTCCGCCCTCAGCAGACGGACACTACCACTCGCCAAAACTGTCAAACGGGAGCATGACGGTTTGTCTGTGAGTCGCGTGCTTTCTGCTATTACAGTATGTTGTAAGATGACAGTTAGCCCAGAAGGAGACCGAGTCATGAGCAGAGGAGACGCAGAAGTAGGTCATCTCCGAGGCGTTCGTTACATCATACATATTCATAAACAGAGTCGACCGACTCCACACAGACTGTTTACTCTGTTCATTGGACCCTCGTCTCTGTTTAAATGTTAAATAGTCATTAAGCATCGGGACGATACGACCGGTACAATCTGACCGGTGGGTTTTCAAGTTCATTAAAACAAAGAAGTTAAGACAAGAAGTCAATCTGAAACTTAGACCATCTGTTCTTAAATTGGATTTTCTCTGTTTTTTTCATAGATTTCAAGGAACTTTATCGACCCACAAGGGAAATTACAGTTGTGCTTATGAGTTTACATGCCATGACTGAATGCACATGGGACGGTTTTCAATGTTAAAACACAACAATGACCCAAAACATAAGGCCAAGTCGACCTGTCATTGGATAGAAGATAAAAAAAAGTAAAGGTGAAGGGAGTCCATCTCAGTCTGACCTCAGTATTATGGAGTCACTTTGAGGAAATGTCAAACATGTAAGAACGTGTAAGAAAAACAACAACCTGAAAGGAACTAAAGGCAGTTTGATAAGAAGAATAAGCAACTTCACTGTTTAAATGAGTCATTCCATTATTATTGAATTAATATTCCTGCATTCTTCTTCATTATTATTGAATACATTGTGTTGGTTCTGTTTAAAAAAACCCTCCAGATTGTTTTGTTTCCAGCTGTTTTTTCACGGTAGAAAAATGACTGGAGGTCGAACAACAGAGTTTACCGGTACTTCCTCATACATGTCCATGACGCGGTGATGAAGAGTCTATGATTGGCTCAGAGAATGAGTGCATGAAGGAGCACTCCCTCCTCCCCTCTGGCTCTGTGTGTGTTTATCATCCCAGAGTAACATCCAGCTAAGTTTCGTGGCGTCGCTTGTTTTGAAAACATGCGGGAAAAAAACACTAAGCTTTATTTCCACAGAGAACACATGAACCAGTTTGATCCGACATTTTTTTCAAGTTTGTGCAGCAACTGTGGCGGCGTCTTCTCTTGTAGATGCTAATGCTAATGCTACTTCAGCTTCACTGCAATGGGGGACAGCCTTAACCCCATGTAGGTGACGCCAATGTTTATATGATGTGTAGTGGACAGGCTTTTTCTGAGTGGCTGAGTGTTGTTTTCTATGAATGGTAAATACAGCCAGTGGAGGGGACACACCACTTTCAAAGGTTATCATGTGTTGGTAACTCGGGGTGACGCATCAAATCCCAAAAGGAGCGTGGAAAAGTGATTTTCAATGGAAATTAATACAGTTGTGTATTGTTCCACAACGACCACAAAAAGACTCAAATCTGTCACTAGTCATGTAATCATGTGGATTAAGCTACTGATATATTTATTGTAACGTCCCCATCTGTATTTTCTAAAAGTGACAATGCATGTTCATATACTTTAAAAAAACATAAAACAAAAAAAGCATGCAAAATTATACCCAAAAAAACCCCTGCGAAACAGCAAGGTCTCAAAAGGTGAACCACATTATAGCAAGGGAACATTGTACTAGAGTCCAGTTTTTCTTTTTTGTTTTGTTTTATGTAATTGCCAAGTTGAGTCGAGGTAGTACCATGCCGGTTTTCCTGACTGTTTCATGCATGAACACACATTAGCATCGGAAATCTTCAATGAATTATATTTATATTGTGCTTTTGTAGGCACCTGAAGCACTTTCAATTACTGATCAATTATTCATTCACTCTCACGTTCTCCCTCTGGTGGTGGTAAACTACATCTGTAGCCACAGCTGCCCTCATGCTAAATGACCCCTCGACCTCCATCGAACATTTATACACCAGTGCGAGTGACACTGGAGGCAAGGAGGGTGAAGTGTCTTGCCCAAGGACACAATAGACTGACTCGGTCAGAGCAGGATTTGAACCGCCAACCTTTGTTATTGGACGATACGCTCTACCAAGTCAGCCATGGCTGCCTTTATTTGTTTGTGTGTTACACAGTTAAAAAATATGAAGAGCCAAGTCTCACTAAGTGCTTAACAATAATAATAATAATAATAATAATAATCACTATTAACGTAGTATCGTTTCCATGTTTTAATGTTATCATCTGAAAGGCTGATGCTTGTAGAGTCACATGACACCCATAGAAAAACACTGAGGACTAAATGGATGACGGACAAGTGCAAACAGACAAAGCAGAGCTGTCGACATAACTAGGGCTTCACGCTGGAGAGTATTCGTCTGCACCATCTCATAAAATATCTTTATCTGGGATCATCTTGGTACGGTGCCAAACGCTGTTAGCTTCAGGAGCTGAGAAAGAAAAAAAAATCTATTTCAGACAACATAAGAAACTGGAAGCTGGCAGCTGCTCAAACCACACTTCCAACATTTGATAAGTGAAAAATGGGCTAATTTGGTGCATCCCCCCCGACGGTTACGATCCAATCCAGTTCTCCTGTGGTGATCAAAACACACCGACAGAGGCTGAGAGGGTGAGAGGAAAACTGCTTCAACCTCTACAGCTTAATGGAAGAAGATCCACACACTAGTAGCTCATTCTATAGCGAAAGAAGCCGCACTCCACCGCTTTACCCGTTCCCCTTTCAACACTCAAGGCGAGAACAATTATGTTTCAAGGACGCCGCGCCCTCGGTCTGGGTCAGGGGTCTCGCCGAGCGCTGCCATAACGGCGAACCCGTCCTGCTTAACATCTCACATTTAATTTGGAAAGTGCTGAACAGAGCCTTTAATTAACATCAGCCCTTGCAACCGCCCCCCCCCCCCACCCACCCACGACCACCACCGCAACCCAAGCTGCTTCACATTCAAGGAGTGAAAAGATGCACCAGTGTAGAACGAGTCCTGATTCAACCAAGTTTGAACACAAAGACACGTAAGCATGACTGCACTCACCATTTAACACTGTCAACAATACTGTTATAACAGGTCGCCTAGGTGTCTTCATGGTTTGTATTGAGGTTTTTTGCAATTAAAGTGTCAGAAAATGTCTTGTTTCATCAATTCTTTTGCTTCTCAGGAAGAACATAACTTTTAATATATGTTGTGGAAGTCGCATTATATGAAACAAAAATGCCCCAAACCTGTCACTATGTTGATTCAATGGCATGAGTGTCCTTTATTTGCTGAAATAAATAAAACAAGATGGCGCCACGCATGAACCGTATATGGGTCATTTCGCCAAATGAGGGAAATTTGCTCGTTATAACTCTTGAAAATTTTACTTCATTTTTCATTCCACTTTAATATAGAATTTAGTAATATACACATTTACTCATTACATTTATTGCAACTTTCCAAAGTTCATTATCATTTCATTCACTTCTGGAATTAATTCATTTCCTAAGTATAGGTACCACTGTATTTGTTGAACATTTTGTCTTTGTAGTTTTATATGGTGTGATAATTTTACAGTCTTTTTGCACTTTCAGTGTTTGCTGCTAAACAGAAGCAGAGCTGTTCAACAGATGTTCATTGTTCCTCTACTAGTGTATGAAGACACTTGTTTTTACTTTGTTATTGATATATTTGCGTAAAAACTCACTTTTTCTTTAGTTTCCTGTGTTTCTACTATAAAAACCCTCTACTTTAATGTTAACTTTTATGAACATCTACATGATCAACAAATTCAATCTAAGTAAATACTAGATTTTCACTAAACCAACCCCCCCAAAAAAAGAAAAATGCAGAAGATAATATAATAAATGGTGACACATCTCTAAAAGTTAAATAGACTCATTTGGTAATTCTTTATGGGGTATTAAAACATACATTGCATTGTCATCAACCCTGCAGACTTCATTGGTGACAGGTTATTTTTGGTTTGTTTTATACAAGTAATGTTTAATAAAAGTGAAAAAGACGATTGTAACTATTACGGGGAAGGGGAAAAGACAAAATAGTAAAAAAAAAAAAAAAAATCTGAGCTGAGTGGTGCATTGTACAGTGGAGCCCTACTCAGACTGGTGGCAGACAGAGCATAACATGGTGGAGAGAAGTGTCAGTGTAGCACTAGACTGTCAATGACACTCCCCCTACTGTGTCTCCCCTCCTACTGCAGTGCACAGTGACTCACCAAAATACTAAACAGTCAGAGGCCAGGGAAAATCCTCACTGCGCCTCAGGAAAATGCCACCGCGCTTCAGCAAAGACACAACCTGTGAGCTACAGCAATGACAAATCTGCTTCCTGATACATGTTTAACTGGCAGGATATGGATGA
This sequence comes from Siphamia tubifer, assembly GCA_020466265.1. Lineage (NCBI taxonomy): Eukaryota > Metazoa > Chordata > Actinopteri > Kurtiformes > Apogonidae > Siphamia > Siphamia tubifer. Next base: position 26,099,124 of record CM035800.1, read on the forward strand.
GGTGGAAGAAGGTCGGACCCCAGGATTCCCAAAACAGATCTGGAGTGGCAGTTAGCATCTTATAATCTGTGGCAGACACCAACTCTGCTTGCAGTGAATGGTTCCTGAGCCTGAACCAGCAGCATTAGCATTGGTAGAAATGGTTGAGGTAGTTCAAACACACACACACACACACACACACACTAAGGCAGTCAGCTGTAGACCCACTGAAATAGAGCTGAGTAACATCAGCACCATGGACAGCACCACTTTGGTTCAATGAAGTCAACACCATGGACAGTTTCAGTTTGGTCCATCAACATCAGCACCACGGACAGCACCAGTTTGGTCCATTTAAGTCAGTGCCATTTTGTACCATTGATGTCAGCACCATGAACAGGTTTAGCAATTTGTTTTGTTCATAAAAGCAGAGTAACATGAAAAACGGCAGATAAATTAACAAAGCGTGAAAAAAAAAAGTGTATATATATATATTTATGTTTAAGAAATGTAAGACTGAATAATGATCTTTGAATCAATCAATCAATCAACCATTTTTAAAAACTGAATGCAAATAGTTAATTTTGTCTAAACTGAACCTTCATTGACGTGGATCTCCTCTGTTTATTCGGCAATTTCTCTGTTTATTTGACACTTTCCACGCAGTTGTTTTTCAACAGATCTCTGTGACACTTCCTCCAAAAACTCCAAACCCACTCCCATGACCCAATTGTGTACAATGAAACCATGTCTTTACAGAAAGTGAGTGAATATGATGGCTGATCATTGATTTATGTGTGATTGACAGATCAATCCACCAATGGGTAAGACCTATTGAAAGCTCTACCCAATGAAGACTCAGAGAAGGAGGGGCATGCTGCATTCAGGGACCCACCACAGGCTCTGTAAATCTAGACGCTCCCTACAAATGAGACTGATAAGAAGTAATATATGGGTCATTTTTATGTATGCTTTTTTCCAGTGGATATATTAATAGAAATGTGTTATTTGTATGGATTTATTTTGTTATTTTTTTCTGTTTATAATGCTTTAGAAAGCCACGCAATGCTAGTATCAACAGAATGAGGGCGCCACTCAGGAGCAGTGACCTCCACCAGAGCCTGAAGGAGGGGGTTGGTAAAGACAAGCCTGGTGACCTATGGCCCTCCCACAGGCAACAGCTGTGTGTGTGTGTGTGTGTTGTCCTGACATACATCTCCACACTGCATCAGTCTAATCGGGGGGAAAGAAGATGAGAGGAGAACGACAAGTGTGAGTCAAGTCGTCACGCTACAGCTGGCGATATACTCCGGGTACCGGGTCTCGGTCCCTGAAGCGTGGCCCTTTATAGCAACAGGCCTAGATCTCTCTCTCACACACACACACAGACGCACACACATACACAGACGCACACACATACACAGACGCACACACACACACACACACACAGACGCACACACACACACACACACACAGACGCACACACACACACACAGACGCACACACATACACAGACGCACACACACACACAGACAGACACAACTACCCAAAGACTGGATGATGATGATGGCAACAAGACACCTGCTTTTTCAAAAATTCGGCCCGGAGGCCAAATCCGGCCACTGAAAGGGTCCAGTCCGGCCCCTGGGATACATTTGTGAAATAAAAAAAAGGACAGTAAATATATTGAGAATTTTATTTCAGGTTCCACATACAGATGAAAATGGGTCGGAAAAATACTATCATAATAATCTATAAATACTATCGTAATAACCTATAAATACTATTGTAATAACCTATAAATACTATCATAATAACCTATAAATACTATTGTAATAACCTATAAATACTATCATAATAATCTATAAATACTATCATAACCCATAAATAATATCATAATAACCTAGGAATAATATCATAATAACCTAGAAATACTATCGTAATAACCTATAAATACTATCATAATAACCTATAAATACTATCATAATAATCTATAAATACTATCATAATAATCTATAAATACTATCATAATAACCTATAAATACTATCATAATAATCTATAAATACTATCATTGACATTATTTATATATTACGTTGTTATTTTATTTAGTGGTTACGACCCAATTTAGATCTAATTTGGTTTAATGTGGCCCCTGAACTAACATGAGTTTGACACCCCTACATTTACACCATGGAAACTCCCCATCAAGCACAACCCACTTGGCTGCAACACAACCCACTTCAGCCCATTCTAATAATAATCTCTAAAATCATATAATAACATCTAATTGTCCTCAATGGACAAAACAGAAGTGATTGTTTTCGGCCTTACAAAAAGAAAGGTCAAAGGTCAGTGCTCAACTTGAGTCCATGTCACTGAACTCTACAAACCGAGCCAGAAATCTGAGTCTAATTATTGACCCAGACCTGAAATTTAACAACCATTTAAAAGCTATTACCCAGTCTGTCTATTAACACCTGAAGAACAAGGTTTTCTGCCCAAACTAGACACAGAAAAACTCATTCATTCATTCATTGTCAGTAAACTACAGCTGATCCAAAACGCTGCTGCTACAGTCCTGACCACCTCAAACCTTTTGTGAAAATTTCATAGAAATTGATCCAGTAGTTTTTGTGTAAAGTTGCTGAAAATCATATTAAACCTGCATAAAAAAAAAAAAAAAGAAAAACAGAAAAAGTGTTTGGGTCATGGTTCTCAGTTTAGTGGCTATGGACAGGATATTTAGGAGAAATAAATAAATTAAAAAAATCTTAGGAGAAAAAAAGCATTAATTATGAGATTTAAATTGTGAGTTAAAAAGTAAAAATTACAAGATAAAATGGAAAAATTATGGAAAAAGTCAAGTTAAAACATGATAATGAACTTGTTAGTGCAACAATCCACATTTTTTAAAATTATCACTATTATATTGTGCGAGTAAATAACAATATTTTACTTGTAACTTAGAAGAAATAATGTCAGTAGTTTCTCGAGTCAACAACCAAAAAAAAAAAAAAAAAAAAAAAAAGATCATTTAACTAAACACATGCCTACAAACATTAAACCCAGTCATCTCTTCATTCCTTCCATAGCTTCATATAACGACTTACTTTTCATAATTATATCATTAACACACTCATTATTTCTACTGTACCGTGGAGCGGTCCTTTTCAACTCAACTAGTCTATCTTTATCCCTCAAAGGAGACTTTTCATGATTTGTTTTTTCGTGAGACAGACCCATCTGCCTCATTTACTTTTACCATCATCCTTTTTCCTCCCCAGTGGGATGAGCTGCGTTACCTCCTTCACTCGTGGCACTGTCACAGTTATGATCAAAAGCTGCCTGTAGGTGCGCACATATGCGGGTGTACGAGTGTGGACAAAACAAACGGTGAAGCCAACGCCGAGCCCTCGTGCATCAATTAATTATTTTCGGTGTTGGAGACGTTGTCGCCGGCTGAATACACAGCTGAAGACTTTGCTGAGGGCGCTGCTTTGTGAAGGCGCGCCGGCCCTTTAAATAATACTAGAACTAAAAGGCTGGGGATGGGGCTTTGGCTACCATCACTGATACAGCAGCCGCAGCCTGATGGCAATTATTTAGACGTCCACTTGCTAATTATAATAGAGGATGACAGGTGCCCAGAACAATTTGAGCGTGAACTGCCTGTGAGCTTGTGTGGTTGTCTCTGCTTATGGTTCCAGATAAAGATAGCCAGGCCAACGTCTCGTCAAACAAACGTCTCTTTTACTCGTTGGCCAGGCTCCGCTGCGTTTGATACTCTGCGATAAGCGTGGTGTTGTTGTTGTTGTTGTTGTTGTTAATGTGTCTGTGATTTCACCAGTTGACACAAGCTAACATAGGGGAGGTGAAAGGTTAGATCATATGAATTCTGATTATCAAGTTGTGTAGAAAGGCAGCTCACGCCAACAACAAATATAAATATGGCAACTCTTCATATGGAACTAACTGTGGGCTGTTTGTTTCCAATGGGAATCATTTCAATGTAGCACAACATAATAGATTATAGCCATTAGCGGAGATCATGGTTGATCAGAAAACAGCAGAGGTAAGATAATATTCATGATCATCTCTTCATAAGCAGCTCACTGACACTAAAGCGCTAATGCTAATGCTACTGTTATATGCTGTGTGTATTAAGATGGTGAAAAAGCTGAGACTGTGTGCTAATGCTAATGCTAGGTATCAGGATGATAAAATGTTTTAGATGCACTTCATTTTATTATGTCTCATATTCTTTTTTTTTTTTACTAGTTTTATCATATCTAGAAGTCACTGATAATAAAGCCCGAATGCAGTGTTTATTATAATGGATGAAAAACACATCTAATTTCCCAAAAATAAACTTTTTTTTCTACATGTAGTTACCCCCCTAGTATCTTCAATAGCAGCTCAATTGTCCTAATGTGTGCTAATGCTAATGCTAGGTACTGTGAATGGATTAGATTGTAAAATGTAGTTTTATTATTCTGTTTTTCTGTATATGTTGTAGTATCAATTGTATTCTTATATAATCTTAGAATTTATATTAACATAATACTATTGTAATTAGTGTGTGTGTGTGTGTGTGTGTGTGCAGAGACATATCATGATATAACTCAATGAATACTTCAGATATCACCATTAAACATGTACCAACACTGTCTCACTCCCAGCGTGTCAAAATCTGACACGCTCCTACGCACTGACCAAGCATTGGTTTTTGACACACAAGTTGTCCCTCAGTGTCCCTCAGTGTCCAATTGGGACACAGTAGGTTTCTAACTCGTCCACGGCAGAATGAGACGCTTGGGTTTCAAACACTTTTTGCTCGGATTTAGGGTCAGGGGTGAAGCATATATTGAAGCAGATGGGTTTGAAATCCACTGCTTCTCATTTAGACACAGAAGCTTTACTCATTTTTATGAATCAGATCATGGTCTGTGAATCGAGTTTCGAATCGGATCGTTGTGTGAGTTTAGAAATTAAGCATTCTGTGAACACTTCCTGTTAGTATTTTTTCTATTCTTATTTCCACTAGTTTTATCATATCTTGTATTTTTTTTATAGCACTTTAAATATACTATATAAATAAACTTGAACTTGACTTTGAAATACACAAACTGATTTTGCTTTTTGAATTTAACCATCTGGGCTCAAACCTGCTGAGTGAAAGTGCGACACCTATGTAGCATCAAAATCCAGTCTGACGTTCATCATCTTGGTCCTACGTTCAGCGTTGAATCCCAAGTCACAACTGATTCACACAGATCCACCAGATAATGTAACACGAGACGCATCCACCGAGCTGAAGGCAGACACCGAGCCCTCCCGTGGGGCCGAGGGGCGCGTGGGGGAGGAGCCAGTAGGTGGTCGAGGGTATATCCAATCACTGAAATCAAGGCGTTTGACTGGCGAATAATGAATATAAATGGGCCGCACTTGGGCTGGCGTCGCCGTGAGTGGGAGAGCGAGCTGATGCACAGCTGTTGACGTGATGGGGTGATTGTGGGGTGTGTTTATACACACTTAAGACAGGACTGTATTACTGGTGTGTCTGTCGTTTCGTCTGCTTTATTGCTTGGCTGTGTGTGCATCTGAGTGTGTCTTTGTGTCTGTGAATGAGGCCTATTGACATCCTCCACCATGACCCTCTGACTCCTGACAACTCCAATCAGTACGATGAGTGGGAGAGGAAAAGGGGGGGGTGTGTGAGTCCACGGTGGATGCTTATGATGTCTGTGTGTGTTTGTGTGTGTGTGTGCTGGCAAGAAACTAGAGAGATCTGCACGCAAATATAGTTACAAGCCATGAATATAAAAGTCCACATGAGGAGGCGTGTGGACTCTGGAGTTTCATATGTTTTACTGTTTTTAATCTGTGCTGTTAATGTAAACGCCAGAGTTTGTTCTTTATTATTATTCACTCATCGATTATTTACTTAGTGTTCACTCTTGAGCTAGTTAAGTTATGTTCATTTGGTGTGTTTTCTTCATTATTATTTCATTGTCTTTTTCATTATTACTTCAATTGGGTCTGTGTAGTATTCGAAACTCCAAACGTCAGGGGAAACGGAACAAACAAACAAAAAAAACTGACGCAAATTCAACTTTTTAAAAGAAAAGTGACTATTTTTGGTCATTTCAAGACAGTACTTGGTTTTCTATTGACCCTGAAATTAGGCAAAAATAACTTGTGCATAAAAATATCTATCTATTAGATAAGTAAATATATAATAAAAGTAATACAAATAAAAACAAAAATGAATAAATACATAAAACAGAAGAATGAAATCATGTTAAAGGTTAAAAAAAAATAATGATAATTAAAAGCGAAGTTAAAAAGGTAGATTTTTAGTCAGTTTATCCTTAAAAATATGAACACTGGCACTTCCATAGTTTAGGGAAATACAACCATGTGTTTTGTTAGAATTCTAGGAACAATTAAAAGCTTACTTATAATTTAGAATTATCATTATTTAAATGGTAATAATCATATATTTTTAGATGTGTTTATCAATTACTAGAAATTTCAGCCAACCTAGTCACCTTTTCTCTCCATTTCTCTTTCTGTTGCATAATTTAATTAATTAAAAGCTAAATTAAAAAGTACAAATTGTTGTCCAGAAGAGGCAAAAAGCAGAAGCACTCTGAGATTTAAAAAAAATAAATAAAAAATTATGTATTTATTTATTTTTCCCCCCACTGTGGAGTCACACCCCCTCCTATAAGTTTTTAATAACACAATGCAAAAGTTAAAAACACATCAGCCTATGGGTTACAGCCAAGAGCCTTCATCAGGGCATACACTGAAACAAACCAGAGGTCAAAGGTTAAATATGCACCTAAGGGTGTCAAAAGGGGGTGGAGTCCTCAATTATGCCATTGGAGCAGACAATTAACTCGTTAAAAAAAAACAAAAAAAACCTACATATTAAAATAAACATACACACTTAAAAATTAAATAGAAATATATATAAAATACTGTTAAAAATGTATACTATTAAAATATATACTATTAATATTTTAAATTTTTGCATTATTTAAAAAAATCATTTCTTAAAAAATACTAAAAAAGTTATGAAAATTAAATCAGAAACACAAGTACATACATCATAAAAAAAATACGTCATAAATAGAAATACATATTGTTGTATATGAATAAGGAAAATAAAAAAAAATTTGTAAAATATTTTCAGTTATAAATAAATTATATATTTGTTTGTTCTTTCATTGGAGCCTCTCTCTGTTGGATAATTTAATTACTTAAATTAAAAAGCACATATTGTTGTATATGAACCAGAGCAGGAGGTTGTGTTCCTGTGTCACAATCATCTGCTTCAGCTCAACATCGTACAACATGTCACCTCCTATTAAACTGCCAATTATCTATTAGCACCATCGGCTGCACTGGGGTTTGTGAGAGTCACATGACAAACAAGTGTGACCTGCCATTTTCTATCAACAAGGTCCAGATTTAGATCTTACATTAGTCCCTACATGACGCCAGTCGTCTCGTGTGAATGAGGGAGGGAGAAGCGTTGCACTTTACTTAACACAAACACAATCCCAGATGGTTTTCTTCGCCGCTTAAGAGGAGAGCGAACCCGATGCCATTCGCACAAACGTAGGTGTGATTTTTAACACACCCCCCAAAACCAAACAAACAAATAGTACGCCGTCAGCCTCCCTTGGCCGGTTAAAGCACGCCGTGGATTTGGGATCCCATTCCTGTTTTCCTGCTTAGTTGTGAAATTAACAGACACAGTGACGTCATAAACTAGGACGTCATAAACTAGGACGTCATAAACTGCTTGGTCGGCCATGTTGAAGCCTTCAGTCGTGGCTTTTCTATTGGACATATGTGATAAAATTCTATTTATAAAACAACAGTCAAAAGTTTTAAAAGACACGACTTTTCCAGAATTTAATTGAAAATTCTGTGAATATGATGCAGTTTTTCATCCCAGCATCAACTGTTGAGGTGTGATCAACATCCACTGCTGCAGAATTGCAGAAAATTGTTTCAACCCATTTCAACTCATCTCAAAAGGCATTTTTGGTATATTTTTGGAAATTAAAAAAACAAACAAAACAAAACAAAACAAAAAAACCCTCTTAAAAACCCTGAGAAAAACCTTCAAAACCCCCCTTTAAACCCCCCTAAAACACTTAAAAGTTTAAATAACCATCAAAAATATGTTAAAAACCCTTAAAAACAAAACAAAAAAATCCCATTTAAACACCCTTAATAAAAACTTAAAAACCCTTAAAAAACATTTTTCAGTTTTTTCTTTTACCTGAGAGGGAAAATACATGTATGTATTTGCAGTTGTAGCAGCACAGTATGTGTCTGCTTGTAACAACCTGAGGGACTCCAGCCACTGATTATTGTCTTTGTGAACACATACACGTGCATGAGGAAAAATACACTTGGTAAGATTTCGATTTTTTGTAGCTTTTGCTTGTCATAACGTTCATCATCATCATCATCATCATCACCTGACTCTAGTTGTGGAAAATTACCTTTCCTTTCTTCCCACACCTGTAAAAATAGCTCTTGTCAACTTATTGAAAAACAAGTGTATTGGCAAAACTGTCCTTTGTATCCACATTTATACCAGTCAAAGGAAATAACGTGTCATTTTCCTGCCATTATAGGTTTTTGGAAACAGAACGGACCATATTTACTCCAACCATAATGCTAACTAGGAAATTCTATTGGGTAATTTACAACTTGTTGAATATTAACGTGTTAGTTGTTGAATAAAACATACTAATTAGCAGGTTACATGCTGCAGTACCAAAAAAAGAACACAGCCATAGAGTATCACACTTGTTTTAAATAAGTAAACATCCTGAATAGAATGCATAATTCAATTAAACTGTCTGGTTAGTGTGACTATATAACATGTATAATATATGATGTAATACAAAAGTAATACCCTGCTACGGACTCACCCAAGGGACGAAAAGGGTGGAAAAAATATACAAGTATAGATGATGTACACCTTTAAGGCTGTACTTACATCCTCTTTACTCACCTGTAGTCCACATTATCTGCTTTATATATATATATATATATATATATATATATATATATATATATATATATATATATATATATATATATATGCCCTCCATGTAAGAAGATGGAGAGTTCAAAACACCAAGAAGCCCCGCCCATAGGCTGTCAATCAAACAAACCACACCCCCAGTAAGGCATGACATGAATTCATCTAAAACAAGCAGACTAAAAATCAGACTGAAATGAACAAAATCAATACTTTTTCTGCCCCTACCCCACCCACACCTCAGCCCCAACACCCATGGCATTAACAAAAGTATAATGCCATTTTATGAATGATTCCAGTCATTGTTAAAGTTAAAGGTCTTACATGTCCTCCATGTCAGAAGATGGAGAGCTTAAAACAGCCCCGCCCACAGGCTGTCAATAACGCCCCCCCCCCTCCCCAGTAAGGCATGAAATTAATTCATACAAAACAAGCAGACTAACCCCCCCCCCAGTGTATGAAGACCAAGAGCATGTCACAAGTCAGAGTGTGATTTATGCTTAATCTGGGCTCTCACTTTCATGAGGCTGTCACTGCACTTTCATTTCAGAGAGTAGTTTGTTACACACCCAGAGCCCTGTAAAAGTCTCCACTCCATGTCATGATGGGAGGGGTCAGTTGGGGGGTATATGTGGGACTCCCCATTTGCAGGTACTCGCATTTCCTGCTGAAGTATGTTCCATTCCATCAGTGCTTCATGAGAGGTTTAATATACGTTTCAACTGTGTGACATATCAGCCAATAATATATATAATATGATTTCTGTTATTTACAACCAAACAGGGATTTTTCTTCTTTTTTTTTGCCAGGAGTTCTTTCAGAAATGTGTAAAAAGTGTCACATTATAAATTCCCTGGTCTATTATTACCATTACTGTAATGACACGTTCCACACAGGCAGTGCCAGAGAGTTCCATTTGGGGACAGGCCCAAGGCGCTAACGCTAACGCTAGCTAACTGCACTGTATTGATTGAAATCTGGAAAACACAAGAGCAAGACTTGGGCTATTGGGCTATTTACACCAGGGTCATTTCTGGGTTCAAACACAGCACATGGTAAACATCAGGAATTTAACCTTTTATTATTCACTCATAGAAATACATCAGTGTGTTATTGAAGGAGGTACTTCAATAACACACTGTATAATGCTGCTTTTTTATCGGCATGAAGAAAATCAATGTCCAGTTTGCTGTATTTGGATCATTGCCTGTAAAGGACAATAAATACATTTAAAAAAATCAAAAATCCAATAAGTATATATGTATATATATTTAAAAATAGGAAGGAGAACAAGAAGAAGAAGAATCAAAGAGGTAAAATGAAAGAAATATCTATTTTAGCACATCACATTTGACTTAAATATAATACTAAAAATGAACAATTATACTTACAGTCAACATTTTAACCTCAGTGTGTTATTGAAGGACAGAAGACTTTTTTATTGTCATGTAGAAAATCAATTTCCACGTTGATGTATTTGGTTCATTGTCCATAAATGGCAATAAAATATTATATATATTAAAAAAGGAAGTAGAAGTATTAGTAATAGCAGTGGTACTTGTACTAGTAGTAGTATTAGTAGCAGTAGTAGAAGTAATAGTAGTAGTACTAGCAGTAGTAGTAGTAATAGTAGTAGTAGTAGTAGTACTAGTAGTAGTAGTAGAAGTAATAGTAGTAGTAGTAGTAGTACTAGTACTAGTAGTAGTAATAGTAGTACTAGTAGTAGTAGAAGTAATAGTAGTAGTAGTAGTAGTAGTAATAGTAGTAGTAGTAGTAGAAGTAATAGTAGTAGTAGTAGTACTAGTAGTAGTAATAGTAGTAGTGGTAGCAGTAGTAGTAGTAATAGTAGTAGTGGTAGCAGTAGTAGTAGAAGTAATAGTAGTAGTAGTAGTAGTACTAGTACTAGTAGTAGTAATAGTAGTAGTAGTAGTAGAAGTAATAGTAGTAGTAGTAGTACTAGTAGTAGTAATAGTAGTAGTAGTAGCAGTAGGAGAAGTAATAGTAGTAGTAGTAATAGTAGTACTAGTAGTAGTAGTACAATAATGAAGTGTTAATTTATGTATTTTTCTGCCACAAATATGTTTCTTATTGGAGGATATAATAAGACTGTATTTGTTTTGTGCTTTTTTATTCATTTTTTATTTATTAATAATCAAGGTCAGTGAAGTTTCTGTAATTGGTTTATTTCCTGTAAGTGGCAAAAATAAATAAATAAAAATATAAAAAGTTTCTATGAAAAAAAAAAAACATCCAAGAAAAGCACATGTAAGGTGAAAGGAACATGCATTTTAGAACATCATGTTTTACTTCAACACAATAATAATTATAATAATGAAATGTTAATTTATGCATCTCCCAGTTTTTCTACAACAGACCTGTTGTTTATTGTAACAAGACTGTATGAGTTTTGTGAAATTTACTTCTTTTTCAGTCATGTAGAAAAACGAGGTCAATAAAGTTAGTGTATTGAATATACAAATAAAAAAATACCTATATATATATATATATATATATATATATATATATATATATATATATATATATATATATATATATATATATATATATATATATATATATATATATATATATATAATAACAGATGAACATAAGTGCTGATTTAGACCAGAAACATAAATACAATTAAAGTGATCTTATTTATGTTATGTATTTTTTAGTTTTACATACAAAGGGATTGACACTAATCTACTGAAAAACTAGAAAAGCACTGAGAGCACAAACCTCCACCAAGGCAGACCCCCCCCCCCCCTTCAAATGAAGAGAGGTCCGCCAAGGGGGTTATGATTTTGCCAGAGTTTGTTTGTCTGTTTGACAGCGACTCAAAAAGTCATGGATGGATTTTGATCCATTTTCATGTTGTGAGTGTCACAATGATCAATTATCCAGAAGAGATCCTGGATCACTTTGAAATTTTACATTGCGGTAAATGTAAAATTACATGTATACAATGGATTAGTAAATATTCCACTAAAAAGAACCTGTAAAGAGAATGTAGTAGATCTGGTAGATCTGACACCGATAATCCTTTGGACTAAAACCTATTCTCTTGTTCATTCTAAGACCAAACTTATCTTGGAAACTTGAGCCAACTAGCATTTAAGACTTGAGTTTTCTTCATCAGTAACAGACATGTGGTCAAATTTCAATAGATGAAATTGGTGTACAGGTAGATGGTGTTTTCTGCTTAGCATCACTGCCTGTCCCACCTCCTCTGGTGCCCATGGGTCAGTAAAATGTAATAAAATGCAGTAAAGATTCACTAAATTGCAGTAAAAATGTCAGCAAATGTCAAAATGCAGTAAAGATACACTAAAGTGCACTAAAATGTAGTAAAATGTCATAAAATGCAGTAAAGATACACTAAAATGCACTAAAAATGGAGTAAAATATCATAAAAGGCAGTAAAGATTTGCTAAAATGCACTAAAAATGGAGTAAAATGTCATAAAAGGCAGTAAAGATTTGCTAAAATGCACTAAAAATGTCATAAAATGCAGTATAGATACACTAAAATTCACGAAAAATTGAGTAAAATGTTATAAAATGTAGTAAAGATTCACTAAATTGCACTAAATGCAGTAAAGATACACTAAAGTGCACTAAAATGTAGTAAAATGTCATAAAATGCAGTAAAGATACACTAAAATGCACTAAAAATGTAGTAACAAGTCATAAAATGCAGTAAAGTATCAGTAAAATGCAGTAAAAATGGGTAAATGATGTACAGGTAGATGGTGTGTCCTGCCTGTCACACTTCCTCTGGTGTCCATGGTGACCCTGCAGGGTTTTATTCCGGAAGCATTTTACATGTAGACCAGTGTAATTAATCGATAGTCAATTAATTCATTCTATCCTGGTACCAAACAAGAGGTGCAGAGGTGGACTTTGAAGACCCTGTAGACCACAATGGACCTGTAGACTCCCTGTCCTCATTGGACCTGCTGCTGTCACTGGACGTGGAAATGACTAAAAATAGTCACTTGCTGATAGAAGGTTTAAGGATGCGATTCTTAAGCACAATTATCTTGAAGAATGGTGCTTGACAAGTTGTGGTTGCACTGGCCTTGAACGATATGTCACCAGCACAATATACACCCTTCAACGCATCTGTGAAGTCGGTCCTGTCGGGGGCGATTATGAGGCAAAGTCGAGAAATTACGGCGCACATTACGGCGGAAAATACTAGAATAATTACACATAATTAAAGTGGCCCCTTGATTCCGCCGCATCATTTGTCAAATTCTCCAACAATGAGCTGCGTTATTTGTTATATTCCCCTACCTCTGCTGCTCCATCTGAGGAGTTTTGCATTAATTTCTCATTCATATGCATGTAGGATCATGTTATGAATAAAAAACATGGCGCCACTACAGCGTCCCCACGGTGCCAGAGCGAACGTGGGGAGGATATTTAGGCTGTCAATACACAAACAACAGCATGTGAGTGACTTGTCCAATCTAATTACATTTTAAAAAAAAACAAATAAATAAATAAAGTTGTTCATTTAAGATCTACATTAAGCTCTAATTTGAAGATTCTTTTTTTTTTCTAATTAGCAAGACACAAACTAATTGTTTGTGCTGTGATTGATGTGGCGCCAATCAAACCTGTCTTCTAATGGATGCAAGGTCCAACATACAAATAAATAAATATATAAATAAATAAATAAACTAACTGTCTTGGTGTGTATAAAGTGTGAACATCAGTACATTGAGCTCGCTTACATTTGTTTATCCACAGTTGTATTTAACAGCCCTGACATTTACTAAAATTGATTTCCTTCACAGCCTTGCATTTGTTTGAACATACAACGGCGATGACTCTGTAATCCCATTTTAATTAGAAAGATGTAGCGAGCATGCTAAGCTCACGCGCTCTATTCCCCGCAGCGATGCCACACTGGCAACGAATCAATCACCAAGGCACCAGTTGCCAGAGCAACGAACTGGGGGCTTCTGCACTACTGTCTAAGTGGTAAATGATTGCCGGTGTAACTCATTGGCGAATGTGAGGAGTTTTTATCTATCTCTCCATCTCTCTCTCTCTCTCTCTCTCGCTCCATTCTCCACCCCCCCCACTTTTTTTGCATAACCAGAGAGTTAATTAAAAGCAGCCAACATGAAATAAATCTAAATCTGAGTAGAAATGAAAATACAGTACAAATTGAATTCCCATGTCAAGGGGTTTGAGGCTAAGGCGGATAGGTGTGTGTGTGTGTGTGTGTGTGTGTGTGAGGGGGGGGGGGTGGGGGGGCAGGAAGGCGATAGTAGTAAAAAAAAAAAAATGAATATGCAGCAGGAGAGAGGTGTGAAATGAAGAAAAACACACTGGAGCTTCAGAGGACGCTGGTGAATGAAGTGGAAAGGAGGGGCTGGTGCACGGAGGAGGACGGTTTCACGTGCACTTTTTGGTTTGAACTCGCACTGGTTCCAATGGAGCAGGACGGTTTCACATACGCAGTTTAGATTTGAACTCGCGCTGGTTCCCAGAAAAAAAAAAAAAAAATTCTTTCAAGGATTTGATGTCAATGCACATCAAGGGTGAGAGCAAAAAAAAAAGCTACATGTACAAAGTAAACAGAAATGAAAAGGACATTTCTGATAATCATCACCACTGGACTTACTGTTATAGTCAACTTTAGTTACTTAGGTAGTGACCCAGTGACCCCTGACCTCTTGGGTGTATATATATATATATATATATATATATATATATATATACACACACACACACACACACACAAGATGCAAAATTGAAAGACCAGCATTTTGGTGCTTAATATGGACCTTTACTGTGACCTTGACCTTTGACCTAGTCTTCAAATGTATCCTTTAAGGTTCTGATGTCAATGCAGATTAACAGTGAGAGAAAAAAAAAGCTATATGCAAAACTGAGTACAAAGGAATGAAAAATACATCCCTGATGTTCCCCATCTCTTATCATTGTGAAAACATATTTTTGGGGATCTTGACCTTTGACCTGACAAGAAGCTCTTGAGGACCCACCTCTTCAGAGAGCACATGCTGTCCTAACACTGAGTTTATTTATTTTATTCTATTTTCAATTGTTTTACTTTGGTACTCTTGAGGTTTTTTTATTTTTGTTTCTCCATATATTGTTGTATTTTATTCAATCACTGTGCTTTGTATTGCGTTTTAATTATTTCTTGTATTTTATTCTTTAGAGAGCTTGATTTCTCACTTTCCCTCGTTAGCCACTTTGGGGAAAAAGGTGTCTGCCAAATGCATAAATAAATAAATCAATATGTAATGGGATCTATGAAAATTTGACAGAAATCGGTCCAGTAGTTTTTTTGCATAAAATTGCTGACAGACAAACAAACTAAAAAACAACTCAACCAAAACCAATAGCTTGTTTCTGAGAATGAAACCAAGGCTGTGTCAGAAATCACTCACTCACTCCCTACATAGTGAACTCAAATGAAAACTTTTCGGACACGACTACGGCACTGTTTAATCACCGTCGAACAATTAAAACATAACAGAAAATTAAACGGCTTTTATATTTTTTTTCCGTGTCTGTGCAATAAAATAAAAAAATTAATTAATTAATAAACTTTGCTCATGACTTTTACTGTTATTAACTGTTAAGTATCTTGTCTGTTACGTTACAGCTCCTGCAGCTCTGCCGGTATGTCGTCCAATCTCAATCTGTCCACGTTTATTTTAATCAGAAACCTCTCCGTCCTTCGCCATTTTTCAATTTGTGCAATGCATGATGGGATATCGTGCTTTCGTTAGTGACCATCAATGTCCACTACATTTCAAGATGGATTGTGGGAATCATTGAGTGCACAATATATTAAGGCATTAACGACTTCAGTTTTTATCAAGTCGACTTATCCGTCAATAAAGTCGATGTCGAGTTGACGGGTCGTGATGACGTCATCACATCGTCAGCGTAGGAACAACACGGACACACGTCTGTCCACCAATGAGCAACATGTATTAAAGTTCACTGTAACGTAACAATGTCCACTGACGAGACACAAGCATTAGCATTTTAACCTGAAAAAAACAAAGGCTAACGTTAGCAAAGAGTTTTCTGTTAAATGTAACTGCACAACATATCACTCAGGTTAGCTAGCGGATGCTTCTTCAGATGGCTTTCACTCTCTTTACTTTAGTCAGACCCACCACCTCTATTTTACCTGCAGCAGCCATGTCTCCTCTGGTTTAGGTCTGACTGGTCTGTGCTTAAAGAATAACATGCGACTTGTTGACTTGTGCTACAGGTGTTGACGAGTTGACGTTTCTGTTAATGCTCTACTATATAGTCATTATAAATAGTTCACTAAAGATTTGGACACCCCTATAAAATGCAGTGGTCTCTATACAGTGCATTATATAGGAGTTAGGGAGTGATTTCGGACACAGCCCAAGAGGTAGGAAATAAAAACATAAATATAAAGATGGACCTGAAAGTTCTTGGGTGGAGTAGACCTTGTATTATGAACTCAAACACAAAATTAATATGCAGTTTCTACTTAAAAAAAAAAAAAAAGGGGAATACGCCTTTAAATCATTTGAGCTTGGGCCTAAGATCTACAGCCAGAGAGTGGTTTACGGTTTTATTTCTTCCTTCATAAATTGTTTGTCCATCCTGCTGCTGTCCATATCAAATAAACCAAATGGTATAATCTCATTAAGTGGGTTTGGGCCTGTTTCCAATTCCTCAAATGTAATGCATTAAAAGAGCCTGGTTTGATTTCTGTGCACTGACTCCAGCAGCAAATGCCAGCATAAGAACATCTGCCAAATCCAAAAAGAACCCAGTGGTTGCATTAGCTCGCATGCATTAACTTTTTTTTTTTTTAATGCGTAGGAACTGGGAAAATCTTGCACTTATTAAGTCTGTGTTGTTTAGGAGAGTGGAGGCGAGGTGTGCTGTGTTTGCCGATACTCACTGGTGCTTGTTCATCTGTCTGTTTGCATTGCAAAGTCTGCGCCCTGTATGAGTTGTTGAAATATCAAAATGACAAATACTGTGCTGGGCTGCTGTTTTATGCAGGGTTGTGTTATGTTCCTGCCAAATGCAGAGATCTGATCTGAAATCGTGAGGCTGTTACGTTCATCAACTGCCAACCTCTTCTGCTCCGAAATGTTGACGATGATTGAATAGCATTGAAAGTCACCAAAACGCATAATCCTATTATTTATTAACTAAAATGTTGTGTTTACGCTTATTAAATGCAGGGGCGGCGATGGCTCAGTTAGTAGAGTGGGTGGTCTGATTACCGAAGGGTTGGTGGTTAGAATCCTAATGTGTCCTAGTCAGTCTGTTGTGTCCATGGGCAAGGCACTTCACCCTCCTGCCTCCAGTGTCACTCACACTGGTGTATGAATGTTTGGTGGTGGTCACAGGGACTGTAGGTGCAAAATGGCTGCCACACTTCTGTCAGTCTGCCCTAGAGCAACTGTGGATACATATGTAGTTTACCACCACCAGAGGGAGCATGTGAGAGTGAATGAATAATGGGTCACTAATGTAAAGTGCTTTGAGTGGCCAAAAAAGTGCGATATAAATCCAATCTATTATTAGGTTATGTTTTTGCCAGTGTGTTTGTCCGTCTATTAGCAAGGTAAGACAAAACGTTATGGACGGATCTTGAGAACATTTTCAGGGTAAGTTGGCAATGGGGGGGGGGGGGGTGCAAGCTAACTTAAAAACTGATGGACGGATTTTGATGAAATTTTCAGGATGCATTGGGAGTGTCACAAGCAATAAATAATTACAGTTTGGTGGTGATCTGGA
Source organism: Siphamia tubifer (assembly GCA_020466265.1). Classification (NCBI taxonomy): domain Eukaryota; kingdom Metazoa; phylum Chordata; class Actinopteri; order Kurtiformes; family Apogonidae; genus Siphamia; species Siphamia tubifer. Next base: position 26,116,975 of record CM035800.1, read on the forward strand.
AGAGATCGTGGATTGTGGATCACTTTGAAATGAAGTCTCCATTTACCACAATGTAAAATTTCAAAGTGATGAAGAGAGGCCCAATGGTGGACCTCTATTCATTTGAAGGGGGGAGGTCTGCCTTGGCAGAAGTTTGTGCTCTCAGATGATAATAATAAAAATCATAATAATAATAATAATAATAATAATGATACATGTTATTTGCTTATGATTTACATGAAGTGACAATTATTTAACATGTTTTTGCTCTACAGTTCTTCATATACAGCTGCAGAATAAAAAAGATTAGACCATCAAAGGCACAATGGTTATGTAATAAAGTCCTAACTCCTGTGACTATCATGTGACTAAAACAGAGAGAAAAGGAAAAACATGTAATGCCTAAAAGCACTGTTTTTGTCAGTACAATGACAGACATAGATATTGATGTAAGAACTGAAGTGATTTTGGTTATTATCAAGAAAGCGTGGAAAATGGAAAAGTATCAGCTCCGAAATGTAATTACTATAAGCTTTTTGTCGTTATTATATTTGTCCAAACAAATGTACTTTTAGTTGTAACAGGCATTAAAATAAACAACAAATGGAAGAAGGGTTGTCTCTATCTTTTTTTTTTCTTTCCCCGCATCAGTATATGTTTTTTTTTTTTTACATCTAATTCAATCCAGTGTTATTTTGTAAGCATTTTAAAACAACCACAATGGACTAAAGTGCTGTACAGAAAAAAAGAAAAAGAAAAATACAAGAACAAATTAAGACATAAAACAACTGCACAAAAACAACAAGTGCAGAATAAATAAAATATAGAAGCCCTGAAATTAAACTTTGTTATCATTATGTTTCTCCAAACAAATGTACTTTTAGTTGTACCAGACATTAAAAGGAAGAAGGAAATGAAGAAAACATGGTAACTGTAGCTTGCTGTGTCAGTGCAAATCGTCCCAATCAGTCTTTTTTCGCCTGGTGCTTTGATTTTGAGTGATCGGCCGATCCAAAACTTTTATAATACCGTATTTTCCGAACTATAAGGCGCACTTAATGGCCTTTAATTTTCTCAAAAACCAACAGTGCGCCTTATAATCCAGAGAGCCTTATACAGTAGTACCTCTACTTACGAAAGAACCAGCTCACGAATAATCCAAGTAACGAAAATTTTTCACACCAGCCACAACGCCACCAGGTAGCCCCACCCTGCGACACTGATTGGCACCTTCATTTTGAAGTAGATCTGATCCTCATGCTACTTAGATGGTTGTGTGCGCTTAGCGTAATGGAGCCAGATGACGTAGTCAGGTTAGGAATTCAATGCCTGTGGCCTGTGGGGTTCTGGTCCACAGAGACCAGCGTTGGCTTTTCCATGTGACCTGAATATATTTTTAAAACTGAAACTAGTTGTATCTTGAACTCATCTTTGGACCTTTAATGAATCAATGAACATGTACGCTAACACATTGAATGTCAATTGCTTGACTGCAAAGACATTCCAGAAAAGCAACATCTCTTTGGCCAAATTGTCCCGATGCAAAGCTTAAATTTTGCCCCCGACTTGTTACCGTCTATGGAAATTGCAGCATTTTGCAGTGCTTGAGATATCCTGGCTGTTTCCAACAAGCTCTTTGTAAAATAGAACACACATCACATTGGCCCGAGAAAGTAACGGTGTGCACTCCAGCAAACTGAGGTTGTCCATCTGGCAGCAGGTAGTGCCTGTCTATCCACTGGGATCATTCCTTCCTACTCTTCTGCCTCCCACCACTGTCTCTCCAATTAAAAGTTACACATCAGCCTCAAGTCTGAGCCAGACTTCCAGATGGTTGGAATGATAGAGCAAGCTTTTCTTCTGTTGCATTGTCAGTGGAGAAATCCGTTACCTGTGTGTCTATTTTCCAAAAGTGCTGTGCAGTTGGGTGGTTGGTGTATGCTTTGGGAATTGAGCCGAGTTCTTGTGCTTAGTTAAATCCCCAAACTCGGCTCTGTACTTTCAGACACAGCAGTCTGAAGCTGAGCAAGGAAGTGTGCATTTCAAAAGTTAATACGGAACTACATTTTGTTAGATGAGGTTGTTCATTTTTCATTTTTGTCACAAGCACAGAAAGACCTTTTTTTTAATTAAAAGAACTCCAATGTATTTGTTTACTCTTGTTCTATGTGGGCAGTGTGAAAGGAACTATATTACGCTTTAAGGAAAAAGGTGAAAATGTGCGATGAATTAATTTTCTAGAAGGCTTCTCAGAACCCTTAGAGAAAATGCCAATTACAGCACTGCTTTTTGACAAGACATAATAATTTAATTTGCTCTCTTACTGTACTCGAAAGTAATCCATTAAAGTACAACACGAAGCCAAGAATGGCGAACTGAGCATTTTATGAAACGTTGGCTTACATATCAAATATTTGTCTGTTACAAGCTGACACAAAAATTCTTTCTTTTTTTTTTTTCCCCTTAAACTCAGAGGGCTTCAAAACAGAGGCATTCATCCAACCATCTTTTAATGCAAGTTTATTTTCTACTTAGCTCTGAGGCGCTGACATACATGAAGCCGTCAGTGACTGAAGATCACAGCGAAGGCGTGTCAGCCTTTATTTTACCATCACACAGCCTAGTGTGTGTTATCCTACATGCTTAAGTGCAGTTGACAGGTAAATCCCATGGCTGAGTATTTCTGCTGCTCTCATGCTTCTTGGTGAAAGTATTTCTGTGTTTGAGCGACCGTCACATCTCTTGAGACCTCAGGACTGCAGCTATTGCAAAATATAGAATCCAACTTAAACAACCGGATCCACAGGAATAAAAAAATAAGTGAAAAAAACTGAGAACTTAATCTTTGTAAACATAGGTTAAGGGAAGAGAATGACAAAAAAAATAAACAAATAAATAAAAATAAAAGCAATGTGGAGGTATGGTCTGGATTCTGTTATAGTACACCGTTAAAACACCAGTGTTAATATAACACTTAGAGTTAATTTTAACACTATCTCAGTTAACATAGGGTGCCCCTATCTACAGAGCATAACATTTACACTGAACTTAGAGTTACAATTCCAGTCAACTTTACATTAGGAAGAGTTAATATTTTACACTAATTAGTGTCAGTCAACTTTTACACTATGAGAAGTAAAACCCATAGTGTTATTGACATTCAACACTGAAGAGTTTAGTATAAAGAAATAACACACCAACTTAACACTACATGTTCATAGATAAATTTCTACAAAGAGTGTTGATTTTTAATTATTTGAAAACATGACACGGCTATATCCTTCTATAGAATATGTGTGAATGAAAAAAAAAAAAGTTTATTTAGAAAAAAATACTGCAGTTTGAGCACCAGGGGTTGGTGGGCGGGGCTTTTCATATTATCTTTTAACACTGAAAGGTATCTAACATAATAACCTGCAAACAACTAATGAATGTTATTGGCAAAATATTATTACGTTATTGGTAGAGAAATGTTATAAAATTATTGGCAAGTTATGACGTTATCGGTTTCATTACACTTTAAATGGGCCCAAATTATTACATTCTTGGCAGTTATTATTGTATGTTTTGGGTTGTAACATTTCCTTTTTTACTCCAGTTTTATTGTTGGGTCAAAATTGACGTGAACAGTATCTATGGGATATAAACATGAAGAGACTGATCACAAACTTTAGTAAATAAGTCTTATTTAGTGTAATTTAATAAGGCAAACAGCAGAAGTTTCACATTGAAAAAAATATTTTAAGTAGTTTTCCTAGATGTTCCAACTTTAAAACGGGTCAATTTGACCGGTAACATCACAGGAGGGTTAAAATATTTTGATAGTGCATTTTTATTTTTTTATTTTTTTACAGTGGGATATTTACTGTTTAACACCCGGAGCCAAAGCCACATAAATGCGTCAGTTCTAAATCTACCCTGTAATTAAAACCAGTCCAATGTGGGAGATGACTTATGTTTTTTTTTTATGTATCATTAAAAGGCTGGCACACAACTATCACCATGATTTGTTATGTTTCAGGGATTCAGTCACGTTTTGTTCCAATGAAATCTGACAGGCACATCTAATGATAAACTGCCAATAGCCCAGTTACTCAGTGCAATGTGAGACTTGACAGAATTTCACCCAGTGGTTTCTTGAACTGCCTTTACAGACGGCTTCTGCCAGCGGAGATTCTAACGGGCCCGGTTGAGCTTCAGATGGTCAAGCTGAATATCACTGTGGTGCAAGATTACATCAAAGTCCATAGATAAAAGGGAGCAACGTAGCAATTATAGCTTATCGACTGTAGATCTTCCCTTTTATCAAGGTCAGAATGTGGAATAAAATTAAATAGAATCTGATTTGGAATGAGATATTTCAGGGTTTTTTTTAATCACAGAACCAATGGTAGAAATCAAATCACAAGTAAATAAACAATACAAAGGATTCCAACTAATGCATTAACGCAGATTAATCAATCATCGTGAAAATTTGAATTCAATTAAACGTAACAGCTGTTTGCAGTTGTTATGTAAAAACTGTGGAAGGTGTTGAATAAACATGTTAACTGCTTATACGTATAGTCATATTTTTTGGATATTGGATGTTTTATCAAATCTTTTTGTGTTTTTTTCCTCTATTTTAGAAAAGCTTTGAATATGTTTTGTATATTTTGTTGATTGACATAAAATGTTTTTATCATGATTATTAACCAAAAGTAATCAATAGCAACCCTATGATTAATCTTATAGAATAGACTAGAATAGAAAAGAATAGAACCTTTATTGTCACTGATGTAATGAAACTAGATTTTAGCATCATCATCATCATCATCATCATCAATATCATCAATAAAAATCAACAGTAAATCATCAATGAAAGTTTCTTTGCACTGACTTTGAGGACTCTACCAGTCATTTAAATTCTTCTATATTGTGCTTCTCCATTGAATCATATTAAAATGAAGCTCCTGGGACGTCGTTTTTATCCAATATTATGGCTGAATCTCATTTCACCCCTTCCCCTCCGTTTTATGCGTCCATTTGTAGGGGTAGGGGTGTCTCAATTCAGGTTAAGACAGAGGGATTTATACTCCTTCAAATGGAGATTTTCCAGAATCAGACTCCAAACAAAGGGGTACGAGAAATGCCCCAGAATACAATGCGAGTCCTGTTAAAAATGACGCCATCTATGAAAGAAGTACCATATTATTATCATATTTTCATCATAACTAACAGTTTTTAAGTTGCCATAACTATTGTATAAAGTTTGACATTCTCACAATGTATAATGGTCATTTTATCCATAAAACGCACATGAAAAAAACTTGCTATTTACGTAAACATGGAGTAATTGGTCGATTCGTACTGTAGCACTTCTTTGATTCGACGCAGATATTAGTAAAAATATCGGCACAGCTCAGGAGACATGTTTGTTTAGTTCTTGTTAAAGCTTTTGGTTACGTAACAACTGGCCAGAGCGAACTGATGAAGGGGTCTCCCAATTCACAGGGCTTACTTTTCAAGCCCTACCCCTTATAGCTCTGTTTGAAGGGGTAAGGCGTAGGGGTAGGGCTAAAAGGTGAAATGGGACTGAGCCTGTACGTGTTACAGCAGGGATCAACCTTTGTAATGCATTCGATTGTCCGAGCATTTGGGAAACTCGGAGATCATGGATATTAATAAATAAATTCTGAAGTCATTCGAGGTCAGTCCTATTCGTCCTACAGGCCACGATTGGAATCTCTTGGGGGCCACATATTTGAGACCCCCTGCTCTGAATAATATCGACCTTTTGGCCACACTGCTATCATTTTGGTGTCTCGATTCAAAAACAAACAGAAACACTGGCAGGGACCATGGTCATCCTGGACGATCCCAGGTAGGACTTGCACCCTCCGCCGTCACCTCTGTCAAGCTCATTACCTGCCAAATGTGGACTTAAAGTGAACTGTGTGGGTGAGCCTCAAGTATGTGGCTGCTAATAAGTGTTAAAGCAGCATGGTGGGCAGTGTGCGAGAATACATGGTGATAATTGAGAGCATAATGGTCACTTACACCATGTACACCCTCTGGGTTAAATATAGCATGGCATATTCAGAAGTGAATGGTAAGTCTATGATACAGGCGGGTGGTACAGGTTTAATAGAGGGTAAATCCACTCATGATGTGGAAGGGGTCCATGTATATTTTAGTATTTGGATTTTTCCATTTACGAATGGGAATTTAAAAAACTGACTTAAAAAAAAAGATGGGTTTATTTGATAATTGAATTACACTGCATTTTCCTTTTTTCTTAATTTTACTTAACAAAAACAAATTCAAAGTCAACAAAAATTAAACAACTCAATATTCATATTCATATATATACCAGAAACTGCCATTCAGACTGTAATAAAGTGTGAATAATGTGAGAATAACAACCAAGAATTATGTCTTTGGAGACGTATTTGGAAATTGTTTTCAAATGTGCGAAACAAGGCCTGTCATCGTTGGAAATCTGTGCGCACGTTTCAGTGGAAAGTGGAGACAAGAGAGGATTTTCAGCTCGAAATGTGCGAAAATTCTGTGCTGAAAACAGCGTAAAATTGAGGGGGGGTCACCCGTGGAACATCTGGAGTTGTAGGTGACAAAAGCCATAGATGTATGAAAACTCACCTCTTTTCTTTGATATATGTGTGAATGTGCAAATGACTTTATTTAAATTAAAACCATATATGGTGTTTTCTGGACGGGATCAACATTTTTGGTCCGTTTTTTCATTTTTGTTGACTTTGAATATCTTTTGTAAAGTCAAATAAAAAAATTAACATTAAAGGAAAACGGTCCATGTATATTTTGGTATTTGGATTTTCCGCTTACGAATGGGAATTACAAAACAAGTCAACAATTGAATTATTTCGCATTTTACTTTCATTTGAATTTTTTTCATTTCACTTCACAAAAAAAAAAAAAAAGAAAAGTCAACAGAAATGAAAAAATGAACCAAAAACAATTCTTCATATATTCCTTTTCACAGCGGCTTTAAAGGGCAATTTCCTGACGGTTTTACAGTCGGACACTTTGATTTATTAATTATTTCGGTTTATTTTATTTTAGCCTGACGAACAGTTTATAGACCGTAAGTAAACGTTGCCACTTTTCAGTTATTTTCAGTTTAATTCTAATATTTAAATGGGCATCCTCCCTAAGTTCGTTTTTAGCACAAAATAGCGTATATTTTAGTTCAATTTAATTTAAAGTAGAGGTTTGGATAAGTTTATTAGCATCCAAGTATGTGAGCCCAGACCACTTTCCATGGGTCTAGTAGTGAAATTGACTATATTTGTACACAGTCTGACTTAGGATTTTATTTCCACACTGGTCAAACCTACAACAGCAGATGTGTCATTAAATCTACTCCACCATGTGTCAACCTGTCCATCCATCATCATTTGGATTCCAGAGGTAAGAAGCGAAAACAATTCAATACATACAGTATATATCTTTTTTTTTTTTTTTTCATCAAACTTACTACTGTTTATCATTATATGTAGAAGTGGTTCAATCTGTGAACCACAAGAGGGGGCTAACATATGCAGATGTGTTCGACAAAACCCGACTTGGAAAATAATTATACAGTCATGGAAAAAATTATTAGACCAACCTTGCCTTGTTCAGTTTCTTGTTCATTTTAATGCTTGGTACGACTAAAGGTACTTTTTTGGGGACAAATACAAAAGTGGTGTCAGGCAAAACAAATTCCACTCACTCAGAAATACCTGATTTGTCCCATGTTTTATTATTATAAAAACATGTTTTTGGTGACCGTGACATTTGTCCCACATTGACTAAAATTGAATGAGATTTATTCTGGGACACCTCAAACCTTTTGTGAAAATTTCATAGAAATGTATCCAGTAGTTTTTTTTGTAACGTTGCTGATAATCAAACATACAGAGATATTAAACCTGCGGGAAAAAGAACAGAAAAAATGTCAGAAATATCCCAAAATAAAGCCTTTAAAAGTGTTTCTTTTTGGGTCATGGTTCTCAGTTAAGTGGGTATGGACAGGATATTTGGTAGAAATTAAAAAATCTTAAATAGGAAAAAAAAAAGAAGCATAATTATGAGATTTAAAAATAAAGTCTAAATTGTGAGATAAAAAGTAAAAAAATAAAAATGAATCAGTCAATAAGTGAAAATTACAAGATACAAAGTCAAAATTATGGGATTAATTAAAGTAAAATAAAATTAATAAATGTCTCGTGTTGTAATTTGACTCCAGTAATTTTAGTTTGGCCTTTTTCTTTTTCTAAATCAGTTGCTTTTTTTACACCTGTACATCAGTTTCATCAACAAAATTATCAGTAAAATAACACACACACAAAAAAAACATTAAATTTTTCTGAATTTTTAAACTTAACCATCCATTCAGAACACGTCAGGGGTTAAAGGGTTAAAACATGATAATGAACTTGAACTAATGAATAAAGAATCCCCATCTTTTTTATTGTCACTATAATTTTCTGCGAGTAAATGACAATATTTTCTAACTACTGAAATACTGTCAGTAGTTTCTCAAGTGAACAAAAATGTAAAAAAAAAAAAATAAATAAAAAATGCTCATTTAACTAAACACATGCCTATAAATAGTAAATCGACTCATCTCTTAATTCCTTCCAGAGCTTCATATAATGACTTGCTTTTTATAATTATATAATTAATACACTCATTATTTCTACTGTAGTGTGGAGCAGTCCTTTTCAACTTAACTAGTCTATCTTTATCCCTCAAAGGAGACTTTTCATCATTTGTTTTTTTTTGCGAGACAAATCCATCTGCCTCATTTTTTACTTTTACCATCATCCAAAATTTAATGGGATCTATTCTGGACCTCCTCGCACCTTTTGAATTGACTTATTTTTATCCATTAAGTCCATGTCTATTATGAGCTAAAATGTTTGTTGTGCCTGGCAACACTTATTGTCTCTCTCTGTGGAAGGTGTTATATACTGTAAATAAACATTACTTACTCTTTACTGGACAACACGTGTTCAAATCTAGATGCATTATTTCACCAAAGGAGGCGAAAGATGTTCGACAAAAACTGTGTAGAAATATTCTGTCATAACTGTCATAACACTCAGTTTGGTGTCTGTAACTGTACAGACACCAAACTGAGAAAAATGTTGTTGTTTAGCCCCAGTAGTTGTATGTAGATTATTGGACATGAGGCAGTTATTGTTACTGTATATTAACTATGGATTAATTTTGGTAGTGCTTAGTGACTGGGAATTTAGGCTTTATCTCATAATTTTGACTTTATATTTAATAATTTTGTCTTTTTATTTCATATTTTTTTTCTTTTATTTCATAATTTTGACTTTTATCTCATAATTTTGACTTTTATCTCATAATTTCGTCCTTTTATCTCATGATTTTGACTTTTTGTCTCATGATTTTGACTTCACTTAATGCGTCTTATATATGAAAAACCTTCATAAAACCCATTCATTAACAGTTCACCTTATAGTGCAGTAACTACATTAATTCCATCATGTGTTTCAGTCTAAAATAGTGAATGACTATAAACTATTGGTGCAGGGTCCTAAATGGACATTAGTAATAACACAGTAATGGTCTTTACTGTCTTTTTACTTTATTTTACTAGTACTTTTTGCAGTTACTCTACAAACACCCACCAATTTTCTCCAAAATGACAGACATGTGAGATGAGATATTTTATTACATGACAAACAAAAAACACAATAACTAATTTTTGCTAAAAAATGCAGTTACTGTCTTTTTGCTTTGTACGACAGAATAGGAGGGAAAAAAATAATAAAATTGTGAAAACTCCAAGTGAGGGGGCAGCTGATGTAAAAACAACAAAAAAGGTTGAGCATCTTGATATTTGCACCAATAAATGTCTCGGCTATATAATAAACAATAACCCTGCACTGCCAGATGGTTGACAACACTGTAAATGAGTATGTATTCAACCTTGTTTTAACATTTACACTCATGTTTGAATAAATACAACTCCCTGAAAAGAAATTATCGCAGATCTGAGAACTAAATCTGTGGATAACAAACTGAAAATGTCACTGGCAAAGAAATGGAAACCAATTCAAATGCTTTAGTCAATGTGTAAATGCAACAATTAGATGAAAAAAACAAAAGGAAATGCTATGTTTTTGTTTGTTTGTTTGTTTTTTTATCCAGAAGTGAGTGTAACTGGACTAGAAGTTATAGATGGACTAGATAACAAACTAGGTAGAACACATTTTTTCAATATCTGGCAACTAATTATATCTGTTTTTATATAACAAATGCCTAAAATAAAAAAATAAAAAAGGATTTTAGCATATTTACGATCAGAATCAACTGTTAACTGTCCGTAATGAAAATCATTATAGTATTTGATTATTAAGAAATATAAGATTAAACACACAGGCATACATTTTGAACATGTTCATTAACACATTGCAATTCTGAATTTATGGTGTCAACATTCATTAACAGCATTTGCTCTTCTAATTTACACTGTATTCTTATATATTGTCTTATTTATCTAGTTGTAATTCAGGTGTAAATTAAGTGTTAGAAACTACACATATACGTCTTTCATGCCGAGTAATAAAAATGATGTTGACTTTTGCTTGGCCAGGGTCTTTAGCTAACGGCTAATTCAGTGCAAACACAGACCACACTGTTATCAACAAAATACTACCAGGTAATTTCACTTACATGTTTAACACTCACATATATAGAAGGCTTTGATGGTAGTAATGTACAGTATATAACACTGATCAAAAGTGCAAGGGTAAGACCATACAATACAATAATGAACAGATGCTAACATTAGCTAGCTAATTAGTAGCTATAACAGATGCACAGACATTATTTGAAAGAGTTGTCAATGTAAATTGTTGATCAAAGCTACAATCCATATGTCTGCCAGGGAAAAAAAATAAAAATAAATACATATATATATTCTATTCATGTAAAAATGTAAAACTGTTATACATTGTACACATTGTGCATTGACAAGGTTTTCATGAATGGAACAAATAAATGAATGAACATCTCTTATTTTAATTGTCTTTTAATTCATTTTAATTTTCTTATATGTTTTATGTAAATCACCTTGAATTGTCCTGTACATAAAATGTGCTATAAGAATATACTTGCTTGTGTTTTTGTGCTATAGGCTACAACATGCATCTCAGAGATAAACCCCCCCCCCCAAAAAAAACACTATACACCATTGATGGGCAATTAATTTTCCTATGGAGCCACATGAGAAATGTTGATAGTTATTAAGGGCCGGATCAATTCACCCAAAAAAAATAATAATAATACAAATCAGTAAATGAAACAATCCAATGAAAATGTAAAGCTCAGAATACAACTATTTAATGAATATTCACAAAAAACATTTGTGAAAATGGTTTTATCCAACTCCATATTAACTTTACATAAAAAACCTTAACTGCAGATTTGTTTGTGTATCTCAGTTAATTTTCTGACTTCAATAAAGAAATACTTAGAAATCCATGTTTTGTTAAAATCTCTGCATTCTTAATAAATCTTTCATTTTTTTGTGTTTGTTGACATGAATGGACTAAAAATGAGCAACAAACCAAGTTGGTTCATAAACCTTATGCTGAGTGTGAAAAAACATTCATTTAGCAGATTCTTCAAAATAAAAGCTGTATGTTTTATATTTGCATTGAATTTGCCATTGACCTCATGTGGGCCAGTATGGGCCAGTATGGGCCAGTATGGGCCAGTATGGGCCAGTATGGGCCCACATGTGGCCCCCGTGCCTTATTTTTCCCAGGTCTACTACAGTATACACAATGGAAAAAGCAGAAAACTATACTTTTCTACCGCGTCAGCAGAAACGCACAGTGGCTAATCCTCGTTACCATAATGCAAATAATTACCAGCCTCTTCTTCAACAGCTGATATTTCCCGTGTACGTCTGGTGGAAAAGCACAATGTCTTTGTTGTGCTACTGAGCAACGGAGGTCAAAGCAAAGTCATTTATCTCTGTTGAGTTGGAAATTAACTTCTGCCTCTGAGCAATTCGACCTAGTAAGAACCCCCGCTACGCCGTTGACCTCTCAGGCAACATGTGTGGCAAAAATAGCATGGAGGAGGGTGTATGAGTCCTGCAGATTAGCATCACATTGTAGATATGACATCAATTCCCAGAGGGGGTAAAAAAAAAAAAAAAAAAAGAGGAGGAAATCTTACAGTCGTTTAAGTTGCAGGATGAAGAACGCAGAGAAGCTTGATTTAGGTTAATGAAAGGGCAAATAAGAGCACGAGTCTGGAAATACTGCATATGTATAAAGACTAAGTAGGAAAATGGGTTCTGGGATTCATAAATACTACTGAGGATCTCCGTCTGCTTACGAATAAACCTAAATAGTGTGGCAGTTTAATCCAAATATATGGAATAATCGTGACACAAATGATTAAAGCACTAACGTTGGTACAGATGAACTTTAGGACATCATTTCGGAAAATTCAACCATCTGGTCACATGGTTTTATCTCAAAATATGCTTTTTTTGGGGTAAAATATAAAGTTCTAGAAGATATATTGTCCAATGGAGACAAATGTTAACAATTGGAAATGATACCAATGGACGATAGCACGACTCATCATTTTTTCGAGATTTTTTTTTTTTTTAGAAATTGGGAAAGTTAATGGAATATAAATGTGTGCGCTGAGATAAAACGCCTAAATTAGAAATTATTCTAACATAAGTTGTTGTTGATAAGAATTCAGTAGATACATGTATAATAGGAGAAGAATATCAGACATTATACTGCTTTTTTTCACTAATAATAATAATAGAGTAAGAATTTACAGACATTATTTCATCACTACCTGTTCACCTGTATACGTAAATGAAAAATTAAATATTAACATTTTGAACAAATTCAAGTAACTTTCAACAAATATTACATTTTTAGTATTATAATGTATTTCCTGTTTATAATCCATTGCAGTTTGTTTAACTTTTACCATTGATGAGTCATAAAGATCTTTGATAGTGTTTTTAACCCTTTGTTGGTCAGCTCAACCGTTTGGTAGAGGTAACTTCGAACCCTGATATCTAATCTATATTTAAGTCCTTTGACACCAAACGTATTGGGCAGTCAATGATATATTTAGGTCATGCTAGTAGATATACCACCAAGAAAGAAGATCGTAACTATGACAACACCTCTGCTATGATCTTTTCTTTTAGACACAAAATTGCAGGAAAGTTCGATTTTTTATTTTTATAATTTATTACGTTTTAGAGAGTCTATTTTACATAAATAATCATCATGTTTTAGAAATACTTTGTATTCATAACATTTATTTTGAAAACATGCTGAACCAAATGGTAGAGATGATAGTAAAGGGTCATGAAATGCTAATTGCTAATGCTAATCACTAATGATACCAACACAAAGAGTAAATCCATCTAATTTGAACCAAGTCACAAATTATGTTGGTAAGATTAGTGATGGAATAATGTTTGACTTTTAATACTTATAGTAAAAAAAATAAATAAAAAAATCACCGGTTAAGGGTCATTTGGTCAAGACCTAAAAAAACACTAGAATGGCCTGTAACGTAAAAATAAGTGCAGATAGAGAGATAGAGTTACCTGGCACGGGCTTGAAAATGACATCATGACCTTTGACTTTCAATGACTTTTAAAGGTTAAAATCAAGGTCACATGATTTTAAATGGTCACAACTCCAAAAAGAGTGGTAATACAGTAAGTACTCCGTTACTTTTGTTGACAGATAGGAAACTACATGTATGCTTCAAAATGGCATCATGACATTTGACCTTGAGTAACCTTGAAAGGTCAAACCCAGTTTCACTGTTTCGTCCATTAAAAGCTAAAATATTTGTGAGGGGCGGAGCCTGTTGTGCCTGGCAACACTCATTCATTTTTTTAATGCCTCTGGACATTGAATATAATGCTTTTTATTGTTATATAAGGCCGTAATTTTCACAAAATCTATTTAATGTTTTTTTAAATGACCTGCAGAAACCCTAGAACACAAACGCATCCACTCCGTACACGTTAAAACGGAGCCAATGCGTCCATTTTCACCTTTTTGTGCTTTAGATTTCCTTCATTCCGTGCACCCTGCCAGCTATTATGCTTCTCGCTAACAAGCTTGAAAGCCACAGCCTTGTTTATCATGGCCATTGAAGACTGTGCGTACCTAGAAAAAGCACAAAACTTGACTGAAGAGCCCCTTTCAAGTAATTTTACACTAATGTGCACACAGTCCCAAAGACTCCAACGGATGCTGAATGATATGGGCTGTTCATGTTCCAGCATGAACGAGGTGTCCAAATGCATTAGCGACAATCATCATGAAAATGGGATGTTTTTGAGTGTAATTACAGTGTTTTGACATAAATAAAAGTAGAATATTGTACCTTTAACTCTTTACTATATTCATGGCTGAGTTCAGGTTGCTCATCTATACATCAGCTCTCAGGAGATCAATTTTCCGAGCCCTGTTCTTTTCTTTTGTGCGGCCTCAGAGGTTCTGTAAGGAGGGATAATTGTCGACTACTGTACAGTCGGCGTATGCTGCAGGAACCCACCTGGAAAAGTACGTGCAATGCGGCGATAGGAGGAATCAATACAACAGCGTTAATTGGGCTCTCAGCAGGGAGTCGGGAAATAGCTGCAACTCATACCCATTTACACAACCCTCGCAGAAGACGAGGAGCAAAAAAAATCACATGTGACACGCTAAACCTGTTAGTTGTCAATGGAGGGAAACAAAAAACAAACAATCAAAAAAAAAAAAAAAAAACAGCAGATCTGTAAATAGAACACGCTTGCATTCATCCTCTTCTTATCTCTGCATCAGATCAAACCAAATCCAAGTCTGTCGCAGTAATGTGCAGTTGGCTCTTCACATTCTTTAATGCACATTTTACTTTGCTACAGTCGAATCTCACATCTCCTACAGTCCAAGAATAATCTTTAGTTCAGCAAAGCGGTGCAGAAAACACAACAGCTTATCTCCTCCAAGGCTGGAGGCTCCTCTAAAAGATACACACTCACATACAGCATGTCAAATAATTATTAGATTTCCCTGTAGCCATATACTTTTAACACAGAGACCACTCTTATCGGCTCAAACACCTTCTGCACGTTCTACAGTAAGACAATTATTGACAAGTACAGTTGACTTTAATTCCTTTTCATACAGGCGAAGAAAATGGACCACATTCCATGAACCAGAAACAGCCGACGGAGCTGAAGGATATGAGGGGAAAAAATTTAATTGTAATTTTTCTGGCAGATATTGTAAATTTGACGTCATTCATAATTTTCTTCACCAATGTTTGCAAACATCACAGAAACTTATATAATAACATAACTCCACTGCTAGAAAGTAAAAACTAAAGACTAGAATTATTTCAAGTGTAGTCCTACAGTATTTATTAACTACAGTCATGCTCTGTACATAGACCACAGTACAACTATACATAGGCTACATTAAGTGCGTTTCACAAAACAATAAAGATATTCATAAAATATTAACAAAGTCTATTTGTTCTTATCGGCTCAAACACCTTCTGTACGTTCTACAGTAAGACAATTATTGACAAGTACACTTGACTTTAATTCCTTTTCATACAGGCAGAGAAAATGGACCACATTCCATGAACCAGAAGCAGCCGACGGGGCTGAAGGATATGAGGGAAAAAATTTAATTGTAATTGAAAAAAAAATAAATAATAATAATTGCAATTTTTCTGGCAAATTTGCCTTCATTCACGACTTCAGCCCAAAGGACGAATGTGCAAAAACTGCAAAACCTACACTGGTGATATTTATAGTCAAGAGCGTTGAACCCGTTTCAGTTCACGTTCCACTTTCAGCCCAGGTGGGATCTCAACAAACCCCACCCCTCACATGTATGGTAACTTATTTTGGTGTCGAACCAGCTGATGTCATATCTCTCTCTCTCTCTCTCTCTCTCTCTCTCTCTCTCTCTCTCTCTCTCTCTCTCTCTCTCTCAGAACAGAGGATCAAATCAAGCATCAGTGCTAAATTAATTTAATAGGGTTTTTTTGTTCACCAAAAGGAAGAAAAATTAGTTTTCATTATTTATAGTCCATCGGCCTATTATTTTACTGGCCAGGCCCACTTGAGATCAAATTGGGCTGAATGTGGCCCCTGAAAGAAAATGAGTTTGACTGCAATAAACAGCCCTGATTGGTACATGGAGGTGATTTGTGAGAAGATAGTGGAGCGTGATTACAACAATGATGAAAGGTCTTTCACTAAGATTAAATGGGAAACACTCCTACACATACACACACACACATATATATATATATATATATATATATATATATATATACTGACACATACACACCCAATGATGAGTTGTCTGTGTTATTTACTGAGTTGTGTCAGTTCAATGAGTTTACTTACGTGTTATTCATGCTCTACCAACTGTTGCCATAAAATGTTGAGCCAATTTCAAGCAAACATTAGAAAAGTCATTGAAAAAGAAAAAGAAAATGTGACTTAAGTGTAATACTATTATGTATACACACACACACCTCAAAAAAAAGGAGGGGCAAGGGGCTTTTTGGCTTTTTTGTTTTGTTTTGTTTTTTTTTTGCAACTTTATGCAACAACCAGTCAAGGTGTTGAACAAACAGAAGTACACATAGTTTATAAACACTACCCTACAAAGCAAAAATGCAGTAACTGCATTTTTTGGCAAAAAATGAGTTAT
Organism: Siphamia tubifer; assembly: GCA_020466265.1. Lineage (NCBI taxonomy): Eukaryota > Metazoa > Chordata > Actinopteri > Kurtiformes > Apogonidae > Siphamia > Siphamia tubifer. The sequence continues at coordinate 26,133,723 of CM035800.1, forward strand.
TGTGTTTTTTGCAACATTCAAATCATTCTTTGTCATGTAATAAAATATCTCATCTCAAATGTCTGTCATTTTGGAGAAAGTTGGTGAGTGTTTGTACAGTAACTGCAAAAAGTACTAGTAAAACAAAGTAAAAGGCAGTAAAGATCATTACTGTGTACTTACTAATGTCCCAATAGTTTACAGTGAATTACAGTGTATTAGACTGAAACAGATTATAGAAGTACCATATTTTCTGCACTTTCAGGTGAACTGTCAATGAATGGTTTTTATAAAGGTTTTTCATTAAGTGAAGTCAAAACCATGAGATAAAAAGTCAAAAATAGGAGACAAAAAGTCAAAATTATGAGATAAAAAGTCAAAATTATGACATAAAAACTCTAAATTATCAGATAAAATGTCAAAAATATGAGAATAGGTCTAAAAACGAAAGGGTAAAAACAAGTGGCTGTACAGTAGTATATTATAAGTATAGTATGGTAAGTATATACAAGTATATATAGTACAGTAAGTATTATACCTGCAGGTGAAACGTAGAATAGTTCAAGCTTAGCTAAGTAAAATGAAGGTGAGTTGATTTGATAAAAGATACAGACAAAGAGCTACTTAAGGGAAACAGAAAACAGGCAAACTATATGTATTTTGTAGAAAAACACAGTGTTACAATAGGCTTCTTAATGGCTCAGAAGAACATAACTTGGTGTTAGAAAATGTGTTGTGTCTTGTGCTCTGAGGTTACAATGAAAAGATCATTTACATAAAACAATCCACTTAAATCGAGTCGTACATTAGCTTCCATCTTACCAATTATCCACCATGCACAGGTCAAAATGAAACCACGGAAACGCATAAACAGAAATATGTACAGTCTTTAACACCAGTACTGTTGTACAGTTTGTGCAACACCTAATGTCTGTGGTTAATTTGGGATTCTTTACTGCTTCTGCTTCTGCTTCTGCTTGGCAATTATATTTAAAGACAATGTCGGAGCATTTTATTAGTTTTTCCTGAAAAAGGCAAATTCGATAGAAAAAACAAGGGCGAAAGAAATACATTAAATACTTTAACGCTCATCCTAACATCCAAGTTCTACTCTATTTCGAACCAGTTACTCAACACAGTGCCCTCTGTTGGAACTAAGTGGAATAGCGGTACAGACTAACCTAACCCTAAAAATGATTAAGACCATTAAAAGTTATCAAAGCCAATGATTACGCAATGAAGTACGAACTGTTGATTGTGTGATGTGAATAAAATAGACCAAAAAAATAGTCAAGAAACTGGAAAAAAGAACACGAATGGCAGACAAAGGGCGATCTAGTAAACAAAACAAACACCTCATCTCGTCATCTGAATCCACTTTATCCTTTATATTATTTACCATATTTTTAATGCATTTTATTGTATTTTTAGTGCATTTTATTGTATTTTTAGTGCAGTTTTAGTGCAATTTGGTTCATTTTTAGTGCATTTCATAGCTTTTTAGTGCAGTGTAGTCTATTTCTTATGTGCATTTTGATTTTTAATGCATTTGATTGTATTTTAGTGCACTTATTGGTTTTTTGTGTGCAGTTGTAGTGTAATTTTCTGTGCATTTTTGTTAATTTTCAGTAGATTTTATTGTTTTTTAGTGCAGTTTATTGTATGTTCGGTTATAATGGTTCAAATACCATATATATATATATATATATAAAAAACACCAACACTAGTCAGAAATGTGGACCACTGTATGCGCACACAGTTTGGACAAAGACAGGAAGTTGACATTCAGTTGATTTAAAGATTCGTGCGGTCGTGAAACAGCCAAGAAATCAGACGCCACTCCTGTTTTCAGTGAATGTAAGCGCTGGATTTTTTTTTTATTTTTTATTTTTTAGTCTGTTTCTGCCTTTGTGCATGACTGTATGTTGGCGTCTATGGTTAGGATTGTTTCTCTCTGCCTCTCTGTCTCTTTCAGACTCTGAATCAGCAGGTCCCTTCGGTAAACAAGGCAGAGTGATTGTTGGATTTGCATATTCCTGAATAAATTATATTGCATTTCTGCGATAAGCACCGCACTACTGTCGGTAGCTTTTACTGCCTCCTCTGTCTCTCTCTTCTTTCTACAACATTCACACACGCTGCCACGAATTAACCCTGATCACGAGGGACCAGGGCGAGGAAGCGCTGCTCAAAAATTCATGTTTTTTTTTTTTTTTTTTTTTTTTTTTTTACAGTGGAGAAAAGAAAAAATAAATAAATAAAAAAATAAATATGCCATTTGCCCCTGGTGAGCTGAGCGTTGCCAAATACGTGGATGGTTAATGGAGCCTGTTAATGATGCATGCCCATGTCCGCCACCAAGGACAAGGATGGCACCAGTGTTCAATGATGGGGGGGGGGACTGGGGGGGGGGTGGAGATTAAAACCACCGAAGGTACAGATAATCAGCAGTTGAAAAGGAGAAGAAATGGGGATGAGTACAGTGTTTTAAGGGTGTTTAAGGGTTTTTCTAAGGTTTTTTTTTTTGTACAGTGTTTTAAGGGTGTTTAGGTGTTTTTAAGGGTTTTTCTAAGTTTTTTAAAAAAAATTTTTTTAAGTGTTTTAAGGTTGTTTAAAGTATTTTAATTGCTTTTCAGGGTGTTTAAGTGGTTTTTTTAGGGGTTTTTTTACAGTTTTTTGAGGGAGGGGGTCAAGTGTCTTAAGGTTTTTTTTTAAGGGTTTTTAACTGTTTTTTTAGGCTATTTAAAGGGTTTTAAAGGGCTTTTACTTTAAGGATGTTAAGGTGTTTTTTAAGGGTTTTTAGAAGTTTTTTTTGTTTTTAAGGGTTTATGGTTGTTTAAAGGGTTTTTAATTGTTTTTAAGGGTTTTTCTAAGGGTTTATGAGGAGGAATACATGTGTGTTTTAAGTGCATTAATTCCGATATCTATGGACTGCAGGTAGTAAATGGGTCAGTTTGTTTTTTTAAACTTCATTTCCCATCATGCAGTGTGGTACTGTGATGCTTACAGTCAATTATCATGGGCAACGTAACCTGACTGTAAAGCATGGGTGTCAAACTAATTTTCTTCAGGGGCCACATTCAGCTTGATTTGATCTGCAATGGACCGGATCAATCCAATGAAAATATAATAATCTATAAATAATGACAACTACACATTTTTGTCATTGATTTTGTGAAAAAAAAAAACCCATAAAATTAGCAGCAGAGAATATGAATAATGCTTGTTTATGATCGTTTTTTTTGTTGCCGTTGACTTTTTTGTGAAGTGAAATTAAAAAAGGAAAATTAAAGGAAAATGTGGCATAAAACAAAAGTTGAATAAACCAGTGTTTGTTTTTTTTAAATTCCCATTCATAAACAGAAAATCCAAATATCAAACTCTACACAGACCCTTAAACAGCAGCTTCCAGACTATTGTTTCAGTTCAGGTAAATACAGACAGAGCTAGAAGGGTATTTTTGTACCTGTTAGTCACAGCTGCATCAACTGTTTTGATAAAACAGGAGTTTGGTGAGTTTACTGGGCCACCTCTCCCACAGGATTCCACACAAACAGCGTCTGGGCTCCTCTTGAACAACCTGAGGCGCTGACATGTTTTCACCACAAAACTGGAATTTCCCTCTTTAACCAAAAATATCACATATATACAAGGAACCAGGAGGTCTGAGTCACAGACGTGCCACTAAATCTATAACCCTACAAAAAAACAAAAAAAAAGGTTTTAGATAGAGGGAGTGGAACACCATGTTTCTACAGTAGCTTCAAACTGACTTATTTACTTTATTTTATCTTTTCCATTTTCTATTCTACTGAGACCCAGTGATGGGTTGTTGTCCTCTGTAGGGGCCACACTTCGCAGCAAAACTATAAAAACAAACTAAACAAAACAAGGACCCTGCCGACTGAGAAGGATGCTCTACTAAAGAAATAAAATAATGAGAGTGTAATAGTAGTATAGTAACAGTAATACTATCAATAGTAGTACACCATTCTTAGAAATAATAATAGTAATCTTAGTAGTGTTAGTACACTCGTAGTAATAATATCAATAGTAATAATATCAATAGCAATAGTACTGCAGTAAAAGTAGTAATATCAATAGTAATAGTACTGCAGGAAAAGTAGTAATATCAATAGTAATACTACTGTAGTAACAGTAATAATAGTAATAGTTATACAATAATTAGCAGTAATAGTAATAATAGCAATCTCAATAACAACAATAATAATACTAGATTCTTACTAATACACAGAGGACACGCCTCCTCCTCCCTTTTGCCAAGAATGAGCATCTATGAAGGATCAGGTTGATGATGAAGGTTATTTAATGTGGGTGAAAATTTTTTGTGTGTACATATATGTGTGTGTATGTGTGCGTGCGTGTACATGTGTGTAGAAGTGTGTGTGTGTGTGTGTATATATGTGTGTGTATATATGTGTGTGTGTGTGTGTGTGTGTGTGTGTGTGTAGGCCGGGCAGACACATGTGTACATGTGTGTACATGTGTGTACATTCCTATTAGTGTGTGTAATGGGGCAGTGGGTTGTGGTTCATAGTCTACAGACTGAAGCCCCTTTTTAATTACAAACCCACCATACTGTACTAAAGAAGCAAGCAGGAGGAAAAGGAGGGAGAAAAAAATCCTCCATTACAGTCGCATGTAGGCCTCACCCCCTCACCCCCTCACCCCCTCACCCCCAAATCAGTTCAGCTGATGACGGCTTTTTCCCCCCCTTCTCCCTCTTCTTCTTCCCTTCACTTCCTTAGGAGAATTGGGCTGGTGGTATTTTGGCTGTGAAAAGGAAACCATCGGACGGCAGGGGCATGAATATTCCAAATGACTAATGTTGCACATGCTTATTTTTGACATATCTGGCTTCCGCAGGGAAATAAAACACTTCTAATGCAGGGGGGCCATCTGTTATCTGTTGCTGGTGTTTCAGAGCAGGCGGGCTTGGCGCATACACACACACACACACACACACACACACACACACACACACAAGCGGCGAGAGATCGACACATCCTCACGCACCAGGAGGGGTGCACATCCATCCAGACACGTGTGCACACACAAATGTACCAACAGTTAAATCCAGTGGGAACATGCACAACAGACAGCCTCTAAACTCCTATACAAATTGAACACCCTCCTTTTTTATTTTTTTTAATTCAGTGTGTTTGTCAAATGTGCTGTAAATCTGGAGCTGTAGGGTGACAGGGAATACACATACTTTTTATGCTAGCCATAAATACCTGCGACTGTCTGCTCGCAGCAGCTGCAGCAGGATAATATGCTGCTGGTGTGAAGAGGGAATAAACTAGCTGCATCACCTTGAAAAGAAAACATGAGACACACAAACATCCACACGCTTCCACTCACAGCATCCTCACCTAGATTTGTTTGGAACCGTAGCCCGACCGAAAAAAGGTGCGGAAATATGGTAAACAAGGCGCCGTTATGCATGGATAATCTGTTTGTCATTTTCAGACAATAGTCCAGCTTATCGCCATGTCACAATGTCTCTATTATTTTTTTTTTGATTTAAGGGAAATTTTATGTAGCAATTCAATTCACCCTCGTGTCTGTACATTTACACAAAACTTATAACATTCAAATGAGGCTTCACTGAAGACTGAATAATTCACCCTCATCTATATGCATCAATTCCATGAAATGTTTGTGCTTCTAATGTGTTTTGGAAAATAAAGTTTGGTTTATTTAAATAAATACATAAATAAATACATGAAAATCAATCATCCTTACAGGTCTGAATGTGATGATTGCTTTTTTTTTTTCTTTTTACATCATCTTTGGGAATGTGATTGTAAAGCAGATGTTTTTTTTAAAGAATGTGAATGTTAAGGCATTTTATTTGTCATAACTTCTGTCAAGGAAGGATTCATTTTGCTTCAGTTTGTCTTTTTGTTAACTTTGCGAATCAGAGATTTGTGAAGTTATGTTGCTTTAACTGTCTGTCTGTCTGTCTGTCTGTCTGTATATGCGTGTACATTTCCTTTCCTAGCGTCGCCAATTCTTGACGGATCGTTCTGGAAATTTGTTATGTCCAGGGAGGAAGATACAGTCCGAATTTCAGCCGAATCCACTCACTACTTCCAGTCTGAAGATATATTGAATTTTTGCATCAAGGTCACATCAGAGATTTGCAATTTTCAACACGTCATCTTCATCTGGGAAACTAATAATGATATATTGGTGATTTATATATCATCGCATTACAATTCTGTCTTGCGAGATTTATTGTTTCCGCTCTACTTCCTTGACTCCTCCGATGCTTTTCACTTCTGTTCTGGCTGCTACAGTTTGTTTTGCTAGTTAGCTTCAATATTAACACAGTGACTCAGTGAGAAAAAGGATGGACAACTAAAAAAAAAAAAATCACAGCCGCATATTTTTATATATATATATATATACACACATACATACATATGTATACTGTATGTATATATTAGGGCATTAACAGACACGTTGACAAGTTGACTCCCGTAGCACAAGTTGATTTAAATTTGGAGGGGTTGACAAGTCGCATGTTACCCCCCAAAGATTTTTGTCCTTTATTGACAAAGACCTTACTTGTAATGAACTCCTGGTTTTTATTCAAGTTAATATGGTCATTAAAACCCTGTCATGACGCAAGTGACACATATACATACCTCTGTATTTAATACTTACTTCTTGTAGATATATTTATCATTTCATGTCAATCTATCTATCTATCTATCTATCTATCTATCTATCTATCTATCTATCTATCTATCTATCTATCTATCTCATCATTGTTTTACATATACTTGCATGAATGTGACAATGTGACAAACTACAATGTGTTCCGGAGTGGAGAGAGGGGTTGGGGGGTGGGGGGGTTGATGTTATAGCTTACCTCTGTCATTTGCCTTTAAGTGGGAATCCTCTCCGACCAGACGGCCTAGTGCATTATGGGTATCTTTGATCTGCGAAGACATAATGGAAGCAGAGAGGGAGAAAAAACAAGGTCAAAGATCTATACACTTACGAGACCTCAGTTCTCACCTGTATTAATGTATAAAACATATGTGTGTGTGTGTGTGTGTGTGTGTGTGTGTGTGTGTGTGTTTGTGTGAACGACACACACACCAGGAACTGGTTTCAAGAGATTATTTCAGCTGCTGTCCATGACTCTAATATGCACCTCCCTGCAGACGGTGGAGACACTCGATGCCTGCTGTTGTAAAAATCCAAGGTTCCTCCTGTGCTCTCGGAGACTCCCATGAGCCTTTGAGAGACGGTTAATGATGAAAGACAACACGCCTGGATGCTGCTGCTCCCTTTCAGGTCACAGAGGGAAAAACACGCACAGACAAAACTATTTTCGGTCTGAAAATTTCTCTCGAAGGTGCCACGAAAAAGCAGAGTAATCGCTAAGTCCTACCTCGAGTAAATACGAGGGTTGTCAAATGATTCAAATGTTTCGTCAGATTAATTACAGCATTGCTTTGGGTTAATCTGGACTAATTATCATTCAAATATTTTATAATATTCACTTGAATATCAACGGAGAATTGGGGATCCCCACCCACGTCACCCCTGCTAGCGTGTCCGCCGTAGTGAGGGTCTATCCTCCCTCTCCCTCACCCACGAAAAGTCCTACTTTAGCTGTACATTTTTATTAGATCAGTTCTGATGTAATTGTGTTTAGTCAAATATTAGTTCAGCTTTAGTTTTATTTATTTATTTTACAAATTTATTCCTAGTTTAGCCTAAATTTTCACAGCAGTACACCTTAAAGACATCTATGCTAAATACGTTTTCCATTTCAACAATGAAGTACTTTTGAAAATATATATTTTAGTACTTTTTATGTCCAATCCTAATGAGGTCATTTTCCACATTTCAGTCGTAGTTTGTCCACTCAGTGTGTTGCAGCTTTCACAGCAGTTCCAGGGTTCCTTTCACTACTGACTAGACTGAATCAGGCTAATGCTAATGTTTGCTAGTGCACACAAACCTGCTGGATTTCTTTGACAACAGAAAATTCATACAATTTACTGCAACGCCAAACTATATTTGCAGAGAACTCATTTAATTAATTTCAGGAGTGCAATTTACCTGATCCAAAATTAAGACTGCAAAGCCACATGTGGTGTTGGAACACTGTCATCAGCGTTTTGCCTGTTAATTACAGACAACCACTTGTGTCTTTTGGGATACGATATAAGGCTAGTCTCTTAGCGGGATCATGTTTTTGATTGCATCCGACTCTACAACAATGGCCAGACATTGTTGGTTTCTTGCCATTTCTGGAGGAGACTAATGTTAGCATTAGCACTGTTAACTCATTGACTGCCAAAGACATATCCGTCTTTTCGCAAAGTATTCTGGACATGTCTGGCAGTCAATGAGTAAAAATGGAGGCGCTCTATGACGTGACGACAAGTGGGAATCTCCTAGAGAGTGACTATTACTGTTTGGGGGGGGGGGGGGGGGGGTGTCATTCTGCTGAAAACCACTTTTCCACGCTCCTTCTGGAATCTGATGGGTCACCCTGAGTTACCAACACGTGTTGTGTTTGGGGGTGGTGTGTCCCCTCCACTGGCTGCATTTCCCATTTGTGTAGATCAGCACAGAGAAAGGCATGTCCACTACATGTCACGAGGACATTGGCGTCACCCATGTGGGTTTAAGCCCATCCCCCATTGTAGTGAATCTGAAGTAGCATTAGCATTAGCATCTACAAGAGAATATGGCACCATGGTAGCTGCTGCACAAATTTGAAGGGGGTGGTGGCGCAAACTAGTTCATGTGCTCTCTTATATATGCAAGTAACATGTTTATTCTTATTTATTTTTTAATAAATACAAAAAAATACCAAGCATGCTAAAATCAATTAAAATTCGCACAAAAAATCTAAAAACATTTGTAAACTTGTAAAATAGAAAAAAAACACATAAAATGTGATACAATGTAAAAATAAAAACTTTTTTAAATAAATAGATAAAAAGTAGTATGTTCAACACCTTCAAACAGCTTGAACACAAAAAGCACTGAAAAAAAAACTTCTAAAATACAAAAAAACCACCCCAAAAATTTGATAAAATATCCTAAACATATGCACGAATATGAATTACATATGCAAGTAACATGTTTATTCTTATTTTTATTTATTCTTATAATTTAATTTGTACTTATTTTATAAATAAATTAAAAAAAGTAATAAAGAAGCACAAACATTTCTTGACATCCTTAGAAAACACTGTTGTTCAGTACAAAATATTGATTTGACAAAAATCTAAATGTTAGTAAAGCTGTGTTATGTTCGTTCGATGTTTGAAGGAATCTTCTTTTCAAATGTAAAGCTGAAAAATACAACTGCCGACATTAAAAACAGAACTTTTTTTTTTTTTTCCCGGTGTGTTCATGGTGCTGAAGATGACAAACTGTGACAAGGATCCCACATATGGGACCAAAGGAAAAATGAGTGCGACTTGATGACTTGTCGCATACAGCATGGTGTCATTTTTCCTTCAGACTGTAAACGCAAACTGTGCAAGTGAAGAGGCGTCGCCAAAATGTGATGTGACTCACTGCTTCTGAGGAGAAAAAATAAAAGCCACAAAGGAAACAGTTTTAAAGGAAACAACAGAATACATTTTAACAGAAGAAAAAATGTTCTGGATTTTATACATATATATATATATATATATATATATATATATATATATATATATATATATATATATATATATATATATGTTTTGGGATTTTTAGTGCTTTTTGTGTATGTATGATTTTTTTCATTTCTTGGGGTATTTTTGTGAATTTTAGTATGCCGTTTATTTTTTGTGAACTTCAGTAGATTTCCGTATGTACCTTTATTGTCATTTCTTCGGGTATTTTTTGTGAATTTTAGCAGATTTTAGTATGTTCTGATAATTAATTTTTGGGGGAATTTTAGTGGATTTTCCTATGTACCTTTTTAAAATTTCTTCGGGTATTTTTGTGTATTTTTTGGGGGGAATTTTAGTGGATTTTCGTATGTTCGATTTATTCATTTTACTTTGAATTTCAGTGGATTTTCGTATTTACCTCCATTTAATTTCTTAGGGTATTTTTGTGATTTTTTTTGTTAATTTGAGTACTGTGTGGTCCATTCTTTTTTTTCTTTTTTTTTTTTTTTTTTAATTTTAGTAGATTTTCATATGTACCTTTTATTTTTGTGTATTTTGTGGGACATTTGTCTACAAACAGTTAGCGGGACAACTATAAGAACTGAATATTACACACAATAACTGTAAAAGTATAGATGTTTGTGACAGATGGGACTGAAATGTCAACTCACGTACAGACCCTTTAAAAAAACAAACCTGCCTCAGAGTCATTTTAACAGATTTGACGAAACAACGACCTGAAAACCCAACTGCTGATCCCAGATGTGTAACATTTAGTTTACAGTGATCTGGTCTTTCATACTAGATCTGCAGTCGTGTCATGCAAAAACTGGACATTATTGTTGTTGTTGCAGATTTAACCTTTTAACCCCTGACGTGTCTGTGACGAGCGTTCGCAGAAATATACCAACAGTCACCAGAATTCTGCTGCTAGCTAGAAAAATGTTCTCTTCAATCAGCGTTCTGCGACTCACCTTCTTTCATTCAGTCTCATTTCATTTCCAGTTGGACAAACCAGCCAAAGAATAGTAAGAATGTTTGCCTTTGTTTTAATTAGGGCTCTCAAAATTAATTCATCACATGGGAGTAAAATTGCGTATAGACACTATGGACGTGTCCATACCAATGTTTGGATGTTTTTAAAATGTCCATACTAATTTTTTAATAGGAAATGACATGACATTTAGGAAACAAAAGATTACTGTATTTTCTGGACTATAAGGCAACACTTAAAATACTTTAATTTCCTCCAAAAACTACAGTGCACCTTATATATGGATTAATTCTTGTTGTGCTTAGTGACTGAGAATTTAGAATTTTATCTAATAATCAAAATTTTTTATCTAATAATTTAGACTTTTTATCTAATAATTAAAATTTTTTATCTCATAATTTTGACTTTTTATCAAGTAATTTTCATTTTTTATCTAATAATTTTGACTTTTTATCGAATAATTTTCATTTTTCATTTAATAATTTAGATGTTTTATGTAATTAACATTTTTCATTTTATTTTCACTTTTTATCTAATAATTTTGACTTTTTATCTAATAATTTTGAGATTTTATCTAATGATTTTGACTTCACTTCACAATACAGAAAAATATTATGTATTTTGTGGGAAATTTTGAGTACAAAGAGTGAGTTGGAGAAGTATAAAAACCTATACCTACGTATAAAAAAAATAACACAATTTTTATGGCTGTCAGATTAATTCACTGTCATGATTAATCTGATAAAAAATTGTAACGCATTTAAAGGCAACAATTGTTTTGTTGAAATTGTCAAAGGTGTTGAATAAACATGTTCATTTCATATATATGTACATTTATAGTCATATTTGCATATATTTAGTTGAGGAGTTTTTGAAAACGTTTTGGATTTTTCAGCACTTTTTTGTGTTAAGTTTATTTTTTGGGTGAATTTTAGTGGACATTTTTATCCACATCTTTGGTATTTCTTAGTGTAGTTTGTGGGCTCCTCATGTTAATACAGTGAAATCCAACTCAGATTTGTATATAACAGCAAATAACATGCATTAGAGTTCCACAATTTCATCCGTTTTGTCCAATTCAGATCCTAGTAACTACTGCTTCTGACATTTTGTGTTTTTCTTTTTTTCCCACAAAAAGCTCACCTAACGATAGTAGCCTCGACAAGATAAGTGCGCCTCGTGCACCGTGACACCGCAAGCCACAGAAATAATGGAGGCATCACTTCAAGCCCCGTCTACATTTGAGCCATTTTCGTGTCAACATCGGTCTCCAGTCCTTATTTGTATGTGAAAATAAGACAGCGGCAGAGTTAAGCCTTCAACTAGACTCCCGGAAAAAAATAAATAAATAAATAAAAAACTGAGGCTTGCTCTCGAAAACTGTCTGCCTTTGAAGGATCTTTATTCTTCGGTTCCCCAGCTGCCGGAGAATGTGTGTAATGGCTTAGACATACAATGGGCGCACCGTGGGTATTTGTCCACCGAGATCCAGGCCCAGTAAATGAAAAGAGGGGCGCACATACAGCAGGAAGTGCCTAATTAATTGACAAGCAGATATTTCTGCATTTATAATCATCAAACAGACTTCATTTTGTTCCCCCACCACCATCCTCACCAACCCGGCTTCCCAGGCGACTTACTTAGGAGACTTATCTTATAAATACAGCCCTAATCAAAATAAATGACTAAAACCTCTCAGGGAGTTGAAGGCTATACACATTTACATCAGAGGAACTGATGCAATTTAAATAGCCGCCTGTGTACCAACGTAAGGTCCAAATCTCAGAGAATCCCAACTTATGTAATACTTTCCTTCCCTTTTCTGCGTGTGTGTGTGTGTGTGTGTGTGTGTGTTATTGCTCAGTTTGGTTGGCAGACCTACATTCATGACAGCCAACTAAAAGAGATCCGGCCTTATTCTATTTGTGTGTTATGTTCAATTCCCTCGGCGTGATGTTCATTCTGTTACATTTTACGCAAGATCTGTTAAATTTTAATGAGTCACTTACTTTTCGGTTGTTGGAACATGTGTGTGGTCAAGGCGTCAGTGGGCTTGTTTTTGTAAGAGTTTTTATTCCCATTTTATAATAATAATAATAATAATAATAATAATAATAATAATAATAATAATAATAATAATAATAATAATAATAATAATAAAAACTGCAAGCAGTCTCAAAGGCCTTCGCCGTCCCTAGCGACCGACTCCCTGACGTCGTACCATGTGCAGATGCAATATTCTGCCAGAAACGCACGCTTTTGTATAAATATGTAGGTGGTGCTATAGAGAAACATATTTGAAATGTTGTGCGTTGAATGGGTGTAGAACTGTGAGACTGACAAGTGAGTCAAATTTCTGCCAAATCGATGTTTGTATGTCCGAACTACAGCCATTTTACTGAGTGTGAATTTGTAGGGGGCGCTATAGAGCAAAACTGGCCTGGAAGATCGAAAATTTCAGCTAAATCAGTGTTTGTATGTCCGAGCTGAAGCAATTTATATAGTGGTAATTTGGCAAAATTTGCGACAGCATAGCACAAAAATGATGAAACTTTTCCCAAATTTTTTCATAACTTTTGATATCCTACTTGTTTAGATAGTGTTCACAGATTCTGAGGTCAATGGGCCCAACGGCCAAGGAGGAGTTTGTTAAAATATGAAGACAGCAAAAACGATGACTCAGCATTTTTTAAATTTCAATCCAAGATGGGCATGGCCATTACGTTTTTTGTTCGTCTCCTCCTAATGAACATGTGTCCCAATTTTCATAGCTGTAACTTCACTTGGATGTGATCGGGCCTAATACAATGAATTTGACTCTTCAAGGGGGCGCTGTAGACATATTTCTTTACAGACTTTCATAAAACTATAGATACTCACAATTTGTCATACGTCTGAAGTGTGCACAAAATTAGGTGAGTTTTCGTGCATGATCAGCGGGTCAAATTAGAGCTCAAAGGGATGCCTCTCTGGCGATCACAGCAGACACAATAGGCCTTGCGCCGGATGTGGTCTGCGGTGAATTCCTAATAATAATAATAATAATAATCATACATTTTATTTGTATAGTACAGGGGTCTGCAACTTGTGGCTCTTTCATCCTTATCATGTAGCTTCAAGTGGCTTGGGAAAATAAATTACTACCAAAAAAAAAAGTATTTAATGAATAAATAGGGTTTAGTTTATTTTTAGTTTAATTAGTTCATTTGAAAGGCGACAATGCAATTTCATAAAACACATAATTAAACATGGTTAAAAAAAAGTTAGGATTAGCCAAAAGGATATATTTCATCTGTAGTTCCCTGGCCATGATAAAAAAAAAGCAATAAAATACATCTACAAGAGAAAACATGTTTAGAACATGAATGTAACAAGTGACACAAACAGACTGTTAAGAAAACACAGGATACAATACCTAGACTATGTGATACGAGATACATTTTCAAGCACTTGCTATACAGTTTAAGAAAAGAAAGAAAACTGAAAGGAGAAAAAAATATATCACAACAGGTTTGTCTTTTAGTGTTGGCAGCTATAAGTGTTTTCAGTTTCTTTGTCAAAGCCTTGTATGTTGTGACCAGTTTAACGTCCATAGGTACCAACTTCCACTCACTAGCGCTCCGCACTGACTTAGCCTTTATAAGCATTTATTTTTATGATAATGACGAAGCAGCAGCTCGACCGAATCAACCACAAGAATCAAAATACGAATGCCGACAACGTGCAGAATGACTGGAATAATGTTAAAGCAGAATTAGCCGTTTAAATGGCAGAGGAATTAGCAGATTCGGAAATGAGATCGTAATAAACCAGTGACTTTATTTACATTTAAGTTTAATTTGGAATTATCATTTTCAACAGGAATTAGGTGTTGACATGTCCCATCTTAAAGCGGAATTAACTTTTATTCAGAATTAAACAGGAACAAAAACTCCGATGTAAACGGGGCACCAAAAAAAGATCCCCCACCCCACCTTTAAGTACATGCACCTGAAAGGCAGTGGAGGGATAGACAGAGGAAATGCAAAATAGACGCGAGTCACTATCAATAATTGCTCGTGTCCAACCTTTAAACAAGAGAGAAATGTGAGAAAATGTTAATACCTGTCTGAAAAAAGCATATAAAAGGGGGTTTTACAACCTTAAAATATGTATAATTGTAAAAAATAAACCTGACTACTTTGCGAATTTCACTTATTTTCAGAAAATATCCCCCATATGATAAACAAGGTGTAAGGCGCCATCTTGTTTTATGTATTAGAGTAAATACACGAGACTCACACATTTGAGTCAAGAAAGTGAGAAGTTTCGGGCATTGTTATTTTATATAATCCTACTTCTACAGACCACGATATATGTAACTTTCAAGAGACATTTACTGCTCCACATTCTTTTTCTGGCATTCTCTCCAGATGTTTCTGGAAACCGACGACTAATTTTAACATCCAGCAGCTTTTACAGACTCCGTTGTACTCAGCCGTTGATGTCTGGCACTGGCGAAACGCGGTGATAGATGGATTGTCAAGTTGCACCTCAGTCTGAAGGTGCCACGAAAAAACCTTGATACAATAGATTGCATAGAGCAGGGGTGTTATACTGTGGTCCTCGAGGGCCGGGGTCCTGCATGTTGTAGATGTTTCCCTCTTCCATTCCACCTGGAGGCCATTGCATCATCATCAGTCTGATGAGGAGCTGATTATTAACTCTTTAAGTGTCAGGGATGATGCATTCTGAATGGATGATTTAATTTAAATATTCAGAAAAATTCAACCGTTTTCCTTTTAGTTTTGTGCATGGGACAGGTGCCAAAAAGCAAGAGTTTTTTTTATTTTTTAAAGGCAAAATTAAAATTGCCTGGACCAAATTTCAATACTAGTTTTGTTTTGTTTTTTTTTACTTTAGTTTGTTTCAGTCATATATTCACTTCAAAGCAGCAAAACGAGAGAGAACAATACAGAATTTGACTGAAAAAATGCTCAGGCAGAAGCAAAGATTATTAAGTAATTAATAATTTTCCACATTATTTGTCATTTTGTAAATATTTATTAGTTTTTGTTGCTCATTTTGTTTATTTTTCCACCTTTTTTTTTAAAAATTATTTAGTATGTGTGTCTTACTTTGCTCATGTTACCAATTACTTTGTTAGTTCTCAGGAGTTAAAGGGTTAAACTGAATCACATGGAAGAGGGAAATATCTAAAACATGCAGGACACCGGCCCTCGAGGACTGGAGTTTGACACCTGTGTCCTAGAGGGTGAAGACACACTTGTCAGGGTTTAAAGACAGGTGGCGCGCTGTTGATTTTCATTTTAAGTGGAGCCACTGTTGGAACTTTCAGCCTCTTTTTTTTAGTCCGAAAGCTTCGGTATTCAACAATTTTAACAGTACTGTACATGTGGGAGCAGGACGATGTTTTCCAAGTGCCCACAGTCTCATCTGCCTCATGGCGCTGCTGCTAATGCAAACTGAAATAGACGGTGACATTTGTTGAAGCCTCGGTAGAGTTTAACTTTTGGACAGGAGTGCAGAGTGGAAAGGTGATGCCGTGCCTTCCCAATCTACTGCAGAGCTTCACTCTTCACTCTCATACTTAAAACATTATCAGGTCTTTTATCCGTGCCTTCCAGACTTCTAATCCGCTACCTGGCAGAAAAATATCAATACATATGCACACGCAGGTCACTTCAGGGTCACAGGACTGCTTTTAAAGCAATAAGAAGTGCTGACGGAATACGTGACCATACGTTTACAGCTACTTCTACTCTTGATATTTATCGTATTTCAATGCAACCAGGACATTCAGACTGAAGCCACGTTACAAGATTTATGCTTTTTCTGCTGTGTATTTGATCACAGCAGAGTTATTATTTGTTGATTTACAAACTTTCATGACTTTAGTCTTGGTAGTTGAGGAGCAATAGCTGTTTTAATTTGGGCATGCATTTAAGGCAGAATTTGCCAGAAAACTCCCTAGGGGTTTAAGTGGTTAATTAATTATTTATATTAATTTTGAAAATAAATAATACATTTAAAAAATTATATATTTGATATCAATTTCTTTCAAGAACCACATATTTTGAATGTTTGCATAAAGCTTAAAAAAAAAATAATCTATGCCCATTTAAAGTCCACGCGTTACTCGATCATAATTTGACACTTTTCACCGCAAAATTTTATCTCCATAATTTTGTTAGTAATAATACTTCTAAATACCTACTCATATATGTGGTTCTCCTCAAGATTTCTTCTTTTTCCCACTGGGTTTTGAAGTTTTTTCTTGCCAAGAAGGAGGGTCTAAGGACAGGGGATGCCTGGGACCTTTCATGTATTTCTGTAGTTGATTGTGTTTTTGTAAAGCCGAAAAGTTGAATTGAATTGAATGGCACGGTGGTGCAGTGGTTAGCACTCGTGCCTCACAGCAAGAAGGACCCTGGTTCGAATCCTACACCAGACCTTTCTGTGGGAGTTTGCATGTCCTCCCCGTGTCCGTGTGGGTTTTCGCCGGGCACTCCGGTTTCCTCCCACCATCCAAACACATGCACTGATAGGTTAATTGGTTAATCTAAAAATTGGCCATAGGTGTGAATGTGAGAGTGATTGTTTGTCTATATATGTTCAGCCCTGCGATGAACTGGCGTCTCATACAGGGTGTACCCCGCCTTCGCCCATTGTAGCTGGATTAGGCCCCCAGTGACCCCCGCGACCCTAGTGAGGATAAAGAGGGTTCAGATAATGAATGAATGAATTAAATGTGTATATTACATGCTTAAAATGTACTCCACTTACATTGCAGAGACTGTTGAGCTCGAAATGTATCTGCGTGTTAGCATTTGATTGGATCCACAAGCATCGCATAGCGTTACTGTGGCAACACGGAGAGAACTGGGGACAATTGGCCTTAAGAGCTTTTCAAAGTCAGAGTTAAATTTTCTGCTTGCAATTATTTAATATAATGACTTTTAAGTGCAGCGTTTTCAACTCAATGTAACTCGCTAGCGATGGTCATGTGGTTGAAGTTGTTTGAAAATGTGACTTTCGCAGCTTCTTAAGAGCAGATCAAGCCAGAAAAAAAAAGCGCGTGCTGGTGGAACTGTGAAATATGTGTGTGTCTGCGAGGCGGTGTGTTCACTCTGTTAGAGGTAAAATAATGACAGGCGAGAACGGATGACTGGTAACGCTGTGACGAGGACAGCGCCATATTTTTGGCCTCAGGCTGGGCAGCTGTGAGGAACTTCTTGTGTCTTATCCCTTCTTCCCCCTGGTTTCCACCCTATTCCGCCCACTCCCCCACCTCCCTATAAACCACTGTTCAAACAGAGGACAAAGACACCCTGAGTGGTTTTCCTTTTCGGATCTCTCTCCATGGCTGCTGGCACTTTCCTCTTCTGTATCTCAAACTCACAGTGAGACGACTGATGGAATGAGTCATGGTGGTTGTAACAAGTGAATCTTTTGATTAATTTTAATGGCACTTCCGAACAAAATCTTGCTCCATGAGGACATTTTTCTGTCTATTATTACATGTTATCACATCTTATTTTCGCACAAACTTGGGTATGTGTGATACTCAAAAAGATTACAACAGCTACTGCACTCGTGTGTTTTGCACCTTTTAATGTATGAGTCAGAAGTCTGCAGGAAAACCATGTTTAGTCTGAACAGCACTGATACACTCAAATAGAAACTTGGAATGAATGCAGCGCTCGCTCAAGTCTGACGGCGTCATGAGAATCATCATGAAATGTGGCGTGTTTGAGACTGTGAGACAAACTGCAGTTAACTGTGAACTCAAAGGACAGATGAAAAAGAAAATACACAGACAGTTGTTCTCAGGCAGTACGGTGGTGCAGTGGTTAACACCCGTGCCTCACAGACAGAAGGTCCCTGGTTCTATTCCCACACCAGACCTTTCTGTGTGGAGTTTACATGTTCTCCTCGTGTCTGCGTGGGTTTTCTCCAGTTTTCTCCCACCATCCAAACACATGCACTGATAGTTTAACTGGTTAATTTAAATCACCCATAGGTGTGAATGTGACAGTGATTGTTTGTCTATATATGTTCAGTCCTGAGATGAACTGGAGATTCATACAGGGTGTACCCCGCCTTCACCCTTTGTAGCTGGATTAGGCCCCTAGTGACCCCCATGACCCTAGTGAGGATAAAGTGGGTTCAGATGACAAGACGAGACAGTTGTTTTCATAAGTTTACATTAGAGGTGGGAGATACAGTACTATATACATCACCAACGATAATAACCAATATGTTGATTTGACAATGTGCAAGTAATTATATATACACATACATATATCACTATCCTGTCTCATCATCCTATTCATCCTCACTGGGGTCACTGGGGGGTCTAATCCAGCTACAATGGGCGAAGGTGGGGTACACCCTGTATGAGTCTCCGCAGGGTTGAACAAAGGTGTGATTTTGATGCCAATTATATGTATGTACTTTTGAAAAATTAAAAAGTTATTTTTATGCCGGACAGTCCCTTCAAGGCCTTAATTTTCACAAAACTTATTTAGTGACTTTTAAGGCTTTCTACTAACCCACAGAAACCCTAGCTATGCTAACTTTAGCTCGTGTAGGTAAATAATATATATATATATATATATATATATATATATATATATATATATATATATATATATATATATATAAAACAGTAGAGGACATGTAACTGCACTTTTCACATCAGTAAACAGTCTTACTGGTCTAATATTTTAACCGCAGCTGCAGAGGAGTTGTCGTGTTGGATTATATGTTTTATTCAACAAACGGAAGCTCCGAAAGTCTGAAAGAATAAACAAAATAGGTGACACAGCACAGATAAGAGCATTATCTCACAATGATAACTCATTTTGGACCAACAATACAGTTAGCAGTAGGTTCAAAAGAAGCAGTAGTTCAGTATTGATGGAAAATGTTCTGGTAATGAATGCTGTATCTGTGTGCGTTTGTATTTGACAGCAAAACGAGGTATAAAAGGTATAATGTCTGGTTTTGAAGAAAAACAAATGTCGATGCTAAACTCATGGACATATGGCACATTTATATGTTGGCTGAAAAGATATAATTTTATGAAAATGAAGGACTCACACATGCACAAACACATCTTTTATACATCACTGGCACCCTCTGCTGCATCCTGGGACACCAGTTCAGACCGGAGTGAGAGCCAATTAAAGTTCTTTAATACAGAAAAATTGCTGCATTTCGTTTCATGCATGTTTGCGTACTGGATGGCTATCAAGGAGACGGAGGAGGGAGGGGGGGGGATAAAAAATAAAAAAAAATTAAAAATACGGCAGCTTGCGTCGTCGCTGTCACACTTTCAGGTCATGCCAGCTGGCTTTCCCCCCAGTGTGTGACAGCGGTAAGATCCAGAAAGAGCACGAACAAGAAAGTAAAAGAGCAGAAGGGGAGAACATGGCAGCCGAGGACTACCACTTCTACATCAAACGAATGTTGTCAAAACAGAGCAACAGAGCCATCCCTGTTAACGGTGACACCATTCAGCTGCTCGTCACACTGTGCAAGGCGAGGCGGAAACCGACTGTAAGTCAAGCAGCCAACACTGTTTATTAAATGAAGAGAGCAGAGAAGGGGGGGGGCAGCACCAAAGTGAGCATACTGTAGTGTTGTCAAATCTTCGTAAGTAGCGTAGAAAGGCAGCGTTTTCTCATCCCTCCATGAAATTGAATGTTGGTGAGGGAAATGAAGTGTGCCGTCCAATAACGGTGAAGGCAATCGTCAGAGCTTGACTTGGAGAAATAAGATATTTAGAGGCGGAATCTTGAGTTTGAGCTGGAAGAAACGACAGATGTGACTTTTTGGTGACATCGCAGAACATTTCTGAAGGTGTTTGAGGTCAGATTATGTCAAGACTAGAGCTGCACAACACAGTGGTGCCTCTACTTATGACAGACCCAGCTAACGAATGATCGAAGTAACGAAAAAAATAGAGGGTTAAACATATTATATTTCATCTTATTATATCATTATAGGTGTTTTTAGTTGTATAACCCAGCAGCAGGTTCTATTTCAAACACGTTGCCTTATTAAGAGTACTTTTCCTTGGACAAAGTGATCATTCATTCATTAATGTAAACATCAAAGTTAAAAAGAAAAACCTCAGTTAAGCGTCTGCACCAACTTAAAACTGTGTGATCGTATCATTAAGTGCTATAAATGTTGCAGCCTGTGCAAAAACAGATTTGTATCCATATGTTGGCATTTTAACTAAGTGCATCAGATGGATGGGCAGAAGTTCTGCAGAAATACTAAAATTTAAAGAAACAGCTAAATGATCAGGAGCCAGAAAGAGCTGTTGTCTATGTGTGTGTGTGTGTGTGTGCTTTTATTACTATCTTTATGGGGACATTGATATGATTACACAGCCACAATATGGGGACCTAAATTCAGGCCCCTACAAGTGTTAAATATAGATGTAGGTCCCCACTAGTAAAATATAAATCTGTGTGAAGAATACATAATTTTATTTTATTTTTTCAGAAGTTCCCATAAAACATGAAGGAAACCGGTGCAAATTGAAACGTGTATTTTTCAAAAAATTTGGAGATGTGCTAACTATTATTATTATTATTATTATTATTATTATTATTATTATTATTATTATTATTACTATTATTATTATTATTAATTTGATATATTTAACTTATTTTTTTAAATGCGATATTTTATTTTATTTGTTATTTTATTTAGATTTTCTTAATCATATAATCTTCTATTTTTTATTATTATAGTTATTATTATTATTATTTGATTTTTTAATTAAATATTAAAACTTTTATTTAAGAAAAAAAGGCTACTTTACCCACAAGTGATGAGTACAAACTTGGTCCTCATGAAACACTGTAACGAGAGTGCGTGTGTGTGTGTGTGTGTGTGTGTGTGTGTGTGTGTGTGAGACAGAAGGAAAAGGAAAAAGCAGTGGGAGTGTCAGGAACCACAGACCAAACAGAAAGGCTGTCTCCTAGTGGACGGCGGCGGATCGGCCTGTCAGGCGTCATCGAGGGGCGCCTGCTCTGTTCAACACCGTGAAACTGAGGCAATGTTCCCCATGAAATATTCACCAAAGTTGTTTTAGCCGAAAAAGGAAAAAAGGGGGGGGGGGGGCAATGTGAATTGGTAGAGATGAGATAGATGGAGACTCCCCTGTCATGCTCTTGATGTCAGGTTTGCTTAGGTCTCTTTACATGGTTACATAGGAGGGGGGTGTGGGAGGGGCAACAGAGGGAGCAGCAGGGGGTCCATTAAATGTTCACACAAATGCACCCCCCCCACACCTCCACCCCCATTCCCCATTTCTCTTTAAAGTGCATCCGTCTCCGCAATCTCAAAATACCACTGGTGTTCTAGAGCACAGGTGTCAAACATGCGGCCCAGGGGCCAAATCTGGCCCGCCAAAAAGGGTCCAGTCTGACCCTTTGGATGAATCTGTGAAATGTAAAAATGTGAAACTAACATAGTGGTACCTATACTTACAAAAGAACAAGCTAATGAATGACCCAAGTAAACAAAAACATTTGCCTCAATTTTTCGTCCCTGAATAAGAAATAAAATTGTATTTACGAAAGGAAACTGAAACTACGGTGGCCGACGGGGGGCAAGCAACCAAAAACACAAACACATTAAACAAATTAAACAAGTGAAGCTGCAACAGAAAAATGCTGCAATAACAGAAAGGAAGCCGAAGCAAATATGTACAAACCCCAAAAAAATATAAGAAAGAAAAATGCTGCAAATACCAAAACACGCAAACTCCAAAAATGACTGCAAGAGAGAAATAGAACATATGTTTCACCATCATTATTCTTGTAGCTGATTAAATTAAATAAATACAAATTTTATTAAATTAAATTAATAAATGAGTAAAATAAAAAATAAACAAATAAATAAATAAAACACATTCAAAATACAAAATAAATTTAAATAAAACAAATTTATATATATATATATAAAGACAAAAATGGCTGAATACAAATAAAAATGTAACATTTTATCACTTAAAACTAATAAATATAAAACACAAAAAAGTTAATGAATACATGAATTCAAAAATAAATTAATATGAATAAATAACTTAAAAAATAAAAACAAACAAATAAAATACATTTAAAAAATAAATGAATACAAATAAAAACCAAGTAAAATCTTCTAATAAATAAATAAATAAAAAAAATACAAATATTCTAAATAATAATAATGATAATTTAAATAATTACAGCACCTATGATGTGACTATTGCACACACATACATTGCGACGTCGATACTCAAACAGTATATTATAACCTTTATTTAAACAGGAAAGTCATTTAGAACACATTGTTATTTACAATGACGCCCTGTGAAGAAACTGGAGTAACTTGAGTAAAATATATTGAACATATTATTTATTTGTCCATTTCGTATATTGTGCAGCTCTACTTTTTATCCATTCTATATTCGGGATAAGCTGAAGAAATCCTCCTCAAATATTATTTATTTCAACAGAGGCCAATTCAAACCCAGCAGTCCTTCGACAAGACAATGGAGGTCAGGTTAAAGTCGTACAAAATTAAAGAGTGAATAATTAGTTGCTAATTGGGCCTCATGACAGATGCAGTGATTCATTAGCAAATGCTTCCTTTTGAAACACAAAGCACTGTCATAGCCATTATTATTATATGTGTGACAGCCTGTGCGTTATATAAGGGACTTTAGCATGGTGTGGCGTGCAGGATGAAAACACGCCATTAGCCACGGCAGCTACAATATGAGGCTTTGACGTAACACAATTAGAAGGTCAACTGGTTCATCAGTCTTAATGTCATCACGTTGGCCTCACGGCGTCTGGGTCTGGGTCTGGGCTTCGCTGCGGATGCTTCGTCTCCTTTTGTGTGTTGCTCTGTTTTTATTTTCTATTTGACAAAACAACACATTTCTACTCCAGGTTTTTTGACTTAAACGTTAAAAACAACTTGTGTCCTAAAATGTCAATCATCACGTTACGTTGGCTTTTCTCTTGCCGACTTAAAAAATAAAGTTTATACGAAAACGATGTGTGGATACTAAACTAAGGAATAATTGTTATAAAAATAAATAATTAGGTTAAAACAGAAAAGGCACTGTAAGTTAATTGGTAGTTAACTACTAAACAGGAGCCTCAGCACCAGAGCATGTTCTTAATAATGACCTGAACACATTATTTTTGTTCATATTTATTTAAATTAATAATGTTGTATTTTATCTAGTTTGTTTAATTTATATATTATTTTAAATTACTTTAGATTTCGTTACATCACCCCTCCTCCTCCCTCCTTCTCACAAATAAAACTTGAAAGTTCGGGTTTGTTTCGGGATTAAAACCCACGGGCCTGGGTCGGGTCGGGCTGGATTTTTTTAGGCCCAATCTTACCTCTAATCCAAAGGTGTCTCGCTGTTTGTTTGTTTGGTTTTTTTTACAAACTTATGATTCTTCTATAGGGAATTCGCCATAGTGACGGTCTACCATAAGCCATGAAAATTCCTACTTTAGTTGTAAATTACTCTTAGATCAGTTCTGATGTAACTGTGTTTAGCTTAGCTTTACTTTTATTTTTATGGTTTTTTTAACAAATATATTCCTAGTTTAGCTTCAATTTTCACAGCAATACACTTTAAAGACATCTATGCTAAATAGGTTTTCCATTTCAACAATTAAGTACTTTTGGAAATATATATTTTAGTACTTTTTTCCAATTCTAATGAGGTCATTTTCCACATTTCAGTCATAGTTTGTAGTTTGTGCTGCAGCTTATACAGCAGTTCCAGGGTTCCTTTCACTACTGACTAGACTGGATCAGGCTAATGCTAATGTTTGCTAGTGCACACAAATGTGCTGGATTTCTTTGATAACAGAAAATGTATTACAATATAATAACCTGGATATATATTATATTTTATACAAAGTGATGTTGCTTCTATAGGTTAAAAGGAAAGATACTTAAAGTAAAAAAAAGTCATAATTTCACTAGAAGCTGATTAAATTATTATTATAATTATTTTTAAATGTATTAAAATATAATAATCTGGATAAAATAATTAATTAAAGTCAGTTTAGTTTAACTTTACATTTAAGTCTTGCCAGAGTCAATAGATATTTATAAAAATTAAAGCTATGAAGGGAATTTTAAAGGAATAAATGTTTTGAATGTCATTTTGACCTGAAAACTGTTGTCACAAAAAAAAACCCACAGGAGTATTTCTTTGTTGCATGTTATCATGTTTGAGTTTGTATTGCAAGTCAGTGACCACGAATAAAGTAAAAGGACATTGAAACAGATCAGCAGACCTTACTGTTTACTCTTACGAATGAAGGAACTTTTAACAAGACACAGAAATAAGGTCAATGTAACCCGTGTATTCATTGTTCATTCAAGTGCAAATCATTACTATACGGTTGTATGAATCTAAATCTATGGTATAGTCATCCAAAGAAACAATGATATAACAGTTTGTGTAAATCTATAACTTAACTTTTACAGCCCCAAATATGTTTTTTTTTTTAGTGCACAGGTGTCAAACATAAGGCCCGGGGGCTAAATCTGAATCTTAATTCAGGTTCTATATACAGAATAATTATACCTCAATTGGGTCAGAGCAGAAAAATATGATTTTCATCTTTTTTTTTTTTTTTTTTTTTACATTAAGGTCCTGCTGGGACTCTTCTTTGTTGGTAGGACAAAAGTTCTGGACATAAATGGATGGTATAAGCCAGGAAACATTGCTTAGCTTCTTGAATTTCCCTGCCACCCAACAGCAATGTTGGACAGCCAAAATTATAATTATTAGTAGTATTATTATTATTAGTAGTAGTAGTAGTAGTAGTAGTAGTAGTAGTAGTAGTAGTAGTATTAGTATTGGAATTAGTAGTAGTAGTAGCAATAGTAGTAGTAGTAGTAGTAGTAGTAGTAGTAGCAATAGTAGTAGTAGCAGCAATAGTAGTAGTAGTAGTAATAGTAGTAGTAGTAGTAGTAGTGATAGTAGCAGTAGTAGCAATAGTAGTAGTAGCAATAGTAGTAGTAGTAGCAATAGTAGTAGTAGTAGCAATAGTAGTAGTAGTAATAGTAGTAGTAGTAGTAGTAGTAGTAGTAGTAGTAGCAATAGTAGTAGTAGTAGTAGCAATAGTAGTAGTAGTAGTAGTAGCAATATTAGTAGTAATAGTAGTAGTAATAGTAGTAGTAGTAGTAGTAGTAGTAGTAGTAGCAGCAGTAGTAGTAGTAGTAGCAATAGTAGTAGTAGTAGCAGTAGTAGTAGTAGTAGTAGTAGTTGTAGTAGTAGCAATAGTAGTAGTAGTCGTCGTCGTCGTCGTAGTAGTAGTAGTTGTAGTTGTAGTTGTCGTAGTAGTTGTAGTTGTAGTAGTAGTAGTAGTAGTAGTAGTTGTAGTTGTAGTTGTTGTAGTAGTAGTAGTAGTAGTAGTAGTAGTAGTAGTAGTAGTTGTAGTTGTAGTAGTAGTAGTAGTAGTAGTAGTAGTAGTTGTAGTTGTAGTTGTCGTAGTAGTAGTAGTAGTAGTAGTAGTAGTAGTAGTAGTAGTAGTAGTAGTAGTAGTAGTAGTAGTAGTAGTAGTTGTAGTAGTAGTAGTAGTAGTAGTAGTAGTAGCAATAGTAGTAGTAGTAGCAATAGTAGTAGTAGTAGCAATAGTAGTAGTAGTAATAGTAGTAGTAGTAGTAGTAGTAGTAGCAATAGTAGTAGTAGTAGTAGCAATAGTAGTAGTAGTAGTAGCAATATTAGTAGTAATAGTAGTAGTAATAGTAGTAGTAGTAGTAGTAGTAGTAGTAGTAGTAGCAGTAGTAGTAGTAGTAGCAATAGTAGTAGTAGTAGCAATAGTAGTAGTAGTCGTCGTCGTCGTAGTAGTAGTAGTTGTAGTTGTAGTTGTCGTAGTAGTAGTAGTAGTTGTAGTTGTAGTAGTAGTAGTAGTAGTTGTAGTTGTTGTAGTAGTAGTAGTAGTAGTAGTTGTAGTTGTAGTTGTCGTAGTAGTTGTAGTAGTAGTAGTAGCAATAGTAGTAGTAGTCGTCGTCGTCGTCGTCGTAGTAGTAGTTGTAGTAGTAGTAGTAGTAGTTGTAGTTGTAGTAGTAGTAGTAGTAGTAGTAGTTGTAGTTGTTGTAGTAGTAGTAGTAGTAGTAGTAGTAGTAGTTGTAGTTGTAGTTGTTGTAGTAGTAGTAGTAGTAGTAGTTGTAGTTGTAGTTGTAGTTGTCGTAGTAGTAGTAGTAGTAGTTGTTGTAGTAGTAGTAGTAGTAGTAGTAGTTGTAGTAGTAGTAGTAGTAGTAGTAGTAGTAGTAGTAGTAGTAGTAGTAGTTGTAGTAGTTGTAGTAGTATGACCATGTGTTTTGTTCTGCAAATATATGCTCTAAATAACATTTGTATTAACAATTTGGGAGAAATGTTGTCGGAAGCAAAAATGTTAATTTTACTAAAAAAACATAAACCTATAAATGGTCAAATCAGAGAAAATGATAATTGTTCTGTGTTTCCACAGCTGCATGTATGAAAAGCAGCAGACAAAGGCTTTTATTAATTGATTTGGGGTAGAAAAAAAAAAAATCAAAGCATGAAACAAACTCAATATTCCAAATTCTACCTATTCTGGTGCCAATAAATTAAAGAAAAAAACTTTAATTATTACTACAGATGGAAAAGGTCTCTTCAATGTGAACTCAGAGAATCTTTTTCAATACTTACTGGACTGTTGTTGACCTTTGTGAAATTCACCTGGCAGATGAACACGGAAAGACCTTTTAGTTATTAATCATTCTTTATATTAGTTCATTTAATATAATATGATCTGCCCTCTGAGCTCGTATCTCATTTCAATGGATGGATCTGAAATTCAAATGGTGTAACAACGTGTACGCCTGGGTTTTATTTTAATATGTTTCAGTCACTTTCTCTGGCCTTGATGGTTTCATTGGAAATTTGCAATTATAAACACACTCCTGCAATGATTCTACTTCAATTCTAATAGTTTCATAAAAAGAAACACACAAAACAGATTTTTTTTTTTTTTTTTTTTTTTTTTTTTTGCAAGAAGCTTGGTTTTAAAAACACATTTTAACCAATACTTTTCCATGACTCCTAAAGATAGTGCCAATGTCCCTGTGCTCATCCGGACCTCACAGCTGTGATGTCTTGCTATCAACAAAAGGGAGTCATTCAATAGATAATTAAATCACAATTTAAATCTGTTGAGAATTGAGGGAGGAGAATTAATTTTAGTGCCAGACTGGAAAATAAAGTTGTAAACAAATTATTTACAAAGGCAAATTTCGACAAACAAAGTGACTAGTGCTTAGATCTATCTAATGAATCAATCAGAATTCAAATCTGTTGAGAAATGAGGGAGGAGAAGGGATTTTAGGGAATTGTGGATGACGACAGATATATAACTAAGAAAGATAATGTGACAAAAATGAGGAAAACTGATTCATATTGTGTGAAATCAAACAAGTGACAAATGAGCTTTTCTGCCTTAGTTGTTTTAGTTTTGGTCTTCCATTGTTTGGGTACTTCGCACTGCCTATAGAAATTTTGATTTATCAATTTGGTAAAAAGCTCATGAAAAAAAGAAAACTGTTATATACTTTATACTTCATACTACTTGATGAGCTGATGAAAAAAAAAGGCTATATGGGTTAGTATATAGGAATTAAACTGATCATTGCAAAATCACATTTTTGATGATCTTGACCTTTGACCTATGTTGATCAAAATGCATCTATTGTGGACCGTTTTTCATGGAAATTGGCCCAGGATTTTTTGCTGACAGACAAAAAACCTAAAAAAAGACCACACCTCACATAGTGGTAAAGACAAAGGTAGCAGCAAATCTCTTCACTATAAGACTTAATAAAATTGACCTCGTCTTTGTCCTTTCTACTAAATTAAAAGCCTCTGCAGAGACGTGTCATGTGACCTCTTACTACAGTGCTGCATAAAACTCCATTGCCTCTAAATGTACATAAAAAAGGGTCTAATTAATGTACTCACTTGCTTTAATTAAATTTATATTTTATGTGAGCTAAAGGACCGACCCCTTTAGGTGAAGTGGGGGGAAAAAAAAAAAAAAGGCCCTCTTGTTTCTCGTCCATTTTCATTTAATCAACCAAAAACTCCAGTCCGGTGATAACTAGTGAAGAAAACAACCATTGCTTTAAAACCCAATGAATCTTCCTCAAGTGAAAAACCCTTCATTTAGATTCAAATATTGGCAGCAGATGCATTAGGAACCTGAAATCAATGAAACAACGGCCTTAAAATGGTTTCATTTTGTCCACTATTAAAAGGATATAGTCACTATAATTACGGATGAAACTGTCAAAGATCCAAGTGCCTCAACATCCACTTACTAAAGTCACTAAAAGCAACCTTGTATATGCAGGAAAAATAAAAAAAAATAAAAAAATAAAAAAAAACTTTTTACTTGGGCAGGAATGCTAATGCGTCAGATTTGATGATATTTCTAATGCAGGCTACTGGTGCTAGCGGTAATAATGCAAATAGATTGATTCCATTTGTGAGTCTGCGTGTGTGTTTCCGTGGTGTTTTCATAAAAAGACGGGGGAACAGGAGTTTGCCTTATAATTCACATTCTATGATGAAGCAACACAGAGATAAGCTCCGCAGATGGTGAAATCTAATCTGAAGCCCAGTGTTTTTGTCTATGGAAATGACTAGCTTCTTATCGGCGGAGTGGGTTATTTGAGCAGATTCTCGCCGTGGCTTAGAGAAGGGACTCAATCACAGCTGCTGGGCGATAGGCCTCACTTT
Source organism: Siphamia tubifer (assembly GCA_020466265.1). Taxonomy (NCBI): domain Eukaryota; kingdom Metazoa; phylum Chordata; class Actinopteri; order Kurtiformes; family Apogonidae; genus Siphamia; species Siphamia tubifer. The sequence continues at coordinate 26,163,178 of CM035800.1, forward strand.
CGTCCTCTCCCTCTCTCATCTTTTTATCTGGAGGAGCGGAAATGAAAGGATGGTATCTCACGCTCTCCACGTCCTCGGTTCAGGAGACGAGGCATTTTCTTTAGGCCAGATGAAAAACACGTGGTTTATAAACTTAGTTCTGGGAGATGGTTTACGCACTCTATATTAACGCCGACTTGTTCTGCTGCAAATTATGAAGAAGGACGACAACAAAAGGAAGGTTTAACCCTTTACAGGACGATGTCATTTATAAATAACACTTAAAAATGACAGGCCTGTAACCCAGGGGTGTCAAACTCATTAAAGTTCAGGGGTCACATTAAGCCAAAACTGATCTGCAGAGTGAAATAACCTAATAATATAAAAATATAATGTCAACTCCAAACTTTCTTCTATGTTTTAGAGTAAAAAGAGTAATGTTATCAGATGAAAATGTTTAAGTCAACAATGTGAATAACATGAACAAACTGAAATGTCTGAACTGTGTGCAGTTTTAACAATATGTTTCAGTTTGTTATTTACACATGTAAATTAAGACTTACAGCTCACAATAGTTGCAACAAACATTTAATAACAGGACAAAAATTTAAAAATGTTCATATTTGTTCAGTTTACTTGTATTTTTAATGTAAATACAATACAATTACATGCCCATTTTTAGGTTTACAAAAAGTATATATATATATATATATATATATATATATATATATATATATATATATATATATATATATATATATATATATAGACATACTCTAATGCACAGGCATCAAACATAAGGCCTGGGGGCGACATAGGGTTCAATCTGGCTCCTGAGATGAATTTTCAAAATGCAAAAATTACACAGAAGATATTATTAATTAAGGAAGTCAAAATCATTTGACATGAACATTCATTCCATTACTCAAAAATATAATGTAAATACATTCATGCACACTGTCAACTGCAGTCCTGTGTAGGTTGTCCAGTGATTTCTGGGAACGCCCTATGAATTTTCCTGCCATTTTACCAATTCTGGAGAACCTATTCTTATAGGCCTGTAATAACTTAAAGGTGTCATTCTGCTGAAAACCACTTTTCCAGTGGTTCGTTACCTCCACTGGCTGCAGACCACATTCACAGAAAACAACAAGAGGAACAAGGGAAGCAGGAAAAAGCCGGTCCATCCGACGTCAGATGGACTTTAGCGTCACCCACGTGGGGTTAAGCCAGTCCCTGGCAGCGAATCTGAGGCAGCATTAGCATTAGCATCTACAAGAGAAGACGGTGCCACGGTAGCTGCTGATCAAACTGGTTCATGTGCTCTCTGTGGAAATAAAGCCTTGTTTTTTTCCTGCACGGTTTCAGAATAAACAACAGCACGAAACCTAGCTGGGTGCTACTCTGGTAAACACACACAGAGAGAGCGAGAGGGGAGTAGGGAGTGTTCCTTCGCGCATTCTGAGCAAATCAGAGACGCCTCATCACTGCGTCATGGACATGTATGAGGAAGTACCAGTAAACTCTGTTCTTCCACCTCAAGTCATTTTTCTACCATGAAAAAACAACTGGAAACAAAACAACCCGGACGTTTTTTTTTTAAAATAGAACCAACACAATGTATTCAATAACAATGGAGAACACAGTAATATTAGTGAAATAACCATGGAATAACAGCTTTAAATGTAATAACATTTCATAATGTATTAAATCGCCATACCCTAGAGTCCACCTTCCTTCCTCAGAAAGGCTTTGACAAAGTGTGCCAACTCACCTTGACACTGTTTCCAGTTGTCAGGATGTCCCAGAGCGTGTGTTGGAACATGGTTAAATCCATGCGATGACCTCCTCCAAGCAACGTCTGCAAACAACAGGAATATTTTCACCTTAGAACATTTAGTTTTCTTGTCAAACAGAAAACACATTAACTACACAACAGGGAACATCCCTTAAGACAGCCATTATAACAGGTCGCCTAGGTGTTTTCATGTTTTTTTAATGCAATAGAAATGCCAAATAATGCCTTTTTTGCCAATTATTTTACACCTTTGGTTTCGAGAAGAACTTAACTTTTAATATATTGCCATTAATTACCATTATTATGATAAAAAAATAGTTAAAGCAGTGTGTTTTAGTAAAAAAAACAAAACAAGAAAACAGACTCAAGAAAACAGACTTGACTTGTACTATCAGAAAAATAAATTGCACGTCTAAAATGAAATGCATAAATAAACTTTCAAGTATTTTACATCAGCTCAAATGTGCTTTTTACTTTTGAACATTCAGTATCTATTCGGGCTGCAAAGATTAGTCGAGAAAAAACGACAATGGAAATAGTCGACAATGAATTCCATCGTCCGCTATTGTCCCCAGATGGGTTTTTGCAACAGAGTGAAGCATCTTACTTGATAAGAATCTCTGCTGAGAGTTGCTCATGCTCAATAGCATCTCTGTCTGGGAGCGGTAACATACAGAAGTGATGACATGATCATCAGGTACGTGGGCGTGTAAAGTTTGGGAGCATTTGAGCCTGGATATGGCGAATAAAAAGAGTACTGGAGAGGTTTGTAAAGCAGACCATGTGTGTCATGGCAGTACCTAGGAATGGTCGGTATTAAAGATATCATACCTTATGAGGTATTTTTTTGTCCATGGTAGAGACTGTTACTATACTGTTCTACCATCCATCCTGTAAATGGCAGAAATGCAAACTTTCGAACCTCCACCACCAGCCTCTAAGAAGCAGCTAGCAGCACAATCTTCGTAGACGCGAATATAAAATATATAGTTTATGTAGTGTACTATTGGTTATAATGGTATACGATGCCAACATATTTCGATTCAGAACTCTACAGTTTAATTTACAGGGTGTCTGAAAAGTTAAATTCTTTATTCAACCTGATCCATAGCCTGTTCACGTCTTCTAAAAGGGCTGATACAATACGACACATGTCTTCGAATGCACACAAGCTCACAATCTTCCATCTATTGCAAAAAAACTTGTAGCCCCACAGGTATGAGGCTTATAAAAAGTGCATTACATAACTGATAATAAACTGCACATCATCCATCTCTCCCCCATTCAGCTCACCTCCCCATAATCCTCAGTGCCGTATCTGCTTATCTATTCCAGTCACACTCTCATTAAATCAACTTTTTTTTTTTTTTTAACAGCCAAACAGAAGAACTTTACTGCATATAGAAGTCAAATATCATTCATCACATGCAGGGTTGTATTTATACAGATATACTGCATGTTTTAATTCACTAGAGGACAAACACATCATTCCTTAGATCTGAATAAACATAGGCTTTCTGCAGGGGGAGGAAGGAAGAAAAAAAAAGAAAGAAAAAAAACCTGACAGGCGAATTAATCTGCTGCCTTTTGCCCAGTGGAATGGAAGTGGGTGAGGCGGTGCGTAGCGGTGGATGCCTATCAGAACCTCGTACAAGGCCTGAAAAGACCGAATGCAATGCAGCTGCACATTGGGAGGTAAAGGTTGGGGGGTGGGGTGGAAGGTGGTGCAGCTTTTCGGTGTTTATTCAACTGAAACACACTGTCCCCTGGAAGCCATTTTGGCAGCGAGGTAGCTCAGCGGGCGTTGACCTTTAGACGCTACGCACAATTAAGCTAAGCTAATAAACACCAGCGTAGACGTGGACATTTGAGCGGTTAGAGGAGGTGCTGTGAATCACCTTGGACGTGGACTGGTCAAAAAGTTCTTTTGTGCTTGGGTATTCTTTTCAAAGCCAAATGGACGAGGTGCTTGTGGGCGCGTGCGGGATAGCGCCGCACGAACTTTGGGGGAAGCGAACGGGATGTGGGTTTTGTTTGGGAGTGAAGTTGTGAAGTGTTTTCGTTACGCACCGTTCACCCTCCACTTTGACTGGTGTGGATAAATGAGAGGCTTTCTACAGAAACAAGTGAAACAGTTGGTTAATATTCCCCAAAAATAAGTGGATTTACAGGAAATTAATTTGCACCTATTGTGATTATGAAAGACTTATTGATTATTTATTGATTTGACCCATAAAGCTACTTTTGTGTCAGTTATTAAAGTGGTTGGTTTGTTTGAAATCTTTGTTTTGAACAAGTAGAAAATAAAATCAATGCAAATTACTGTAATGATACACAATGGATTGATAAGTTAAAAAAAAGAAAATTATATATATGTAAACACACACACACACATACACATAATAAATTAAAATAAATTAAATTAAACATGCTCAAAAACAAATAGGAAGAAATAAAAATGGATCCTCCTACCCCAAATCTTTGTTCCCTACCTTACGTTATGTAACATTTATTATTTTGCATCATTACCTCCGCCAGTGGCAGATCTAGACGCTATTTTTAGACGGGTCTAAGTGAAGTCGGGTTGGGCAAAAGTTTTAAGCAGTATCTAGAAATGGTAAATCACTGTGTAAACTAAACTAAAATGGAAGCAGTTCTTCCTCTCCACAACATCCACTGACAGAAAACGTGACATTTCTAAACTGATTTTTTATTTTTTTTCCCCCCATCACATCACATCAATCACATTCACATGAAAGATATCCAGTGGTGTTCGGTGCAACATCAGGTGTTTACATGATCATCTTGAAGCGAAATTAACTTTAGCTTAACTTCTGTAAACCCACCTATTTTAATCATTTTCTTCGTTAGCTTGGATAGCTTTTTTTTTTTTTTAATCTGTAGATAATTTTTCTTCATGCTCACACTATCAAAGGACATAATTTTCTTTCTTTCTAAGCCAACAGCCACCTTTCCATTCCCTGAGTGCAAAAACTTAAATGAGCTTCAACCTTGTCCGTGTTAATTTATTGAAATATAAATAAATAATTAAAAATCAAACTGGATAAGAAGAAAGGAAATGTGTTGTTTCAAGGCCAAAAGCACAAAACTGAAACAGAAAAAAAAAAAATAAAATCATTAAAGTGCAACTTAAATTCTTACGGTTAAAATCTCACGCTACGGCGGTTACGAAACCTGGAAAGTTGTGTTTTAACTGCAATTTGGGAGAGATATGAGTCCTGTTAAGTGAAAATTCACCTACAGTTCTGACAAATAAACCCAGCCTTGATACAGCCAAACTAACGGGAAGGCTGATAAAACAGTATGCAAAGATATTACTTTACAGACAGAGCGAGAAGAGATGAGAGATCAAATAACATGGTTACATACTGTGCTATGTTATTTGATAGATCCAGCTCGTCCCAGAAGCGCCGCTCTACAAATACCACTTATATCAACCTGGCAAGAGAATATTGGGTTTCTAGTCTCAGTTATGAAACATATCGTCTTGCAAATATGTGGAAACATCACAAACAAAAAGATGAGAGTGAAAATATTACCACACCCACTCGATATTAAAGCGAAAACTCCATGTGCGCGAACTGAAAATCAAACGTGGGCCGGGCTATAACGGCACATGTAGGAAGTCTATCGGCTACTTGTGTCTAATCTAAACATCTCCGAGGCTCGGTTTAGGTTTTTAATCGAAGGTTTTCGGGCCGCAGCTACAGCAGCGCGGCGTGTTGTCCGGGGAGGAAAGTACAGGCTTTCAAGTCATTTGACACAAGATGGGAACATCAGCGCTGAAATAATAGAAGCTAGAGGCAGATTTCCCAAAGGTAGAAAGAACACCGGTCATCTGAGCAGATAGTGGAAGGAACATAGGATCCCTCGAGTCCCAAGGTCCAATTTAAACCCCAAATTATTTCCACCCAAAAACTTTCCCGGTGTACTTTCACCCCGAGATTGCTCCGGAACAAGCGTGATTGGATCCTCAAGTTTAACGCCGCAATCAAAGATTATTCTTGTCATCTGGAGCTACAGTACTATATCAGGGGTGTCAAACTCCAGTCCTGGGGGGCTGGAGTCCTGTATGTTTTAGATATTTTCCTCTTCCATTGCAGACATTCCATCATTATCATTAGTTTACTGTGTTTTGACAAGAGTTTTGTTAATGGAACAGGTGTCAAAAAGCAACTGATTTTTTGAAAAAGGTAAAATTAAAATTGCTTGGACCAGTTCTCTTTGTTAGTTCTTGGTTTTTTTGTGCAAATTTTTCCACATTATTTTTAGTTTTGTAAATATTTATTACGTTTTGTTCATTTTGTTGCTTTATTTATTTTTTACTGTGGAACTGCTCTGTCCTAACTTACAATATTAAAACATTATTTGCCACAATATTATTTTTGACCTCTCAGTTTTATGTTTCTACACCCTCAATTCCTGATCCTGTGCTCGTTTAATTTCTACTTGAGCTCTCATATTTATGACAGACATATAACGCAATAAATTATACATTTTCCCACATTTCCTTGTGGTCTACGTTAACTGTAAATGCTCTGCTTGAGTCAGAATTCTTCATTAATTCAACTCCACAGGTCCATCTTCAACCTTATTTCTGACTAATGACACCAGAAAGTTTCTTTTGAGCGCTGGCCCTTTAAATAGTAACACAACATTAAAATTCAATCGAATGTTAACTCAAGTGAATTTCAAGCACCGCTATAAACATTTTAACTCTAAAAATAGTTCAGAACCCTCCATTACATAATTACTGTTGAAATTAATACTGTAACTACCCATAACATCATGACACTAAATTTTAATCATACTGATTATTTCAATTCCGATGGTTCCTTTCACTAGATTGGATCTATAACAGATAAAACAAGTTTTGCCAGGCAAAATAAACCTGGCCCCTCGCAAATGTTTTAGCTCTTAATGGGCATCTCCCTCTCAAAACAACATGCTATAGGATTGACCTTTCAAGGTTGCTCAAGGTCAAATGTCATGATGCCATTTTGAAGTCTACATGTAGTTTTCTATCCGTCAACAATAGTAATTAAGAATTTACCACCACTCTGTTTGGAGTTACAACCATTTAAAATAATTTCACCTTGATTTTGACCTTTCAAGGTCAAAGTTCATGATGATATTTTGAAGCCTATGCCAGGTTTTACCTGTAACGAACCCCTCAGAAATATTTTAGCTCTTAATGGACAAGACATTATGGGCTTGACCTTTCAAGCTCACTCAAGGTCAAAGGTCATGATGCCATTTTGGAGCTTACATGTACCTTCCAATTTATCAACAATAGTAATCGAGTACTTGTCACCACAGTTACAAGCGTTTAAAAATGTGACTTTGACCTTTGACCCTTCAAGGTCATTCCAAGTCAAAATTCATGATGCCATTTTGAAGCCCATTCCAGGTTTCATATCTGCCAATAATAAGAACTTAGTTTCTATCTCCACTTCTTTTTCGTTATAGTCCATTTTCATTTTTTAGGTATTGACCAAGTGCCCTTTGACCTCTTCGGTCAACAATTGGTCAAAATCTACACACAAAAGATGCAAAATTGAAAGACAATATTTTCCTGCTCATTGACAGATGAGATGAATAGTTCAAAACTAATATCCAAAATTAAATGTGTACCTTTGTGACCTTGACCTTTGACCTAGAGTCTTCAAATTTGGCCATTGAGGTTCTGATGTCAATGTACATCAGCAGCGAGACCAAATATAAACTATATGCAAAACAGAGTATACAGGAATGAAAAGGAAATTCCAGAGTTTCCCCATCTCTTATTGCAAAAACACTTTTATTGTGACCTTGCCCTTTGATGTACAGTCACCAAAGTTTAATTGGATCTATTCTGGACCACTTCACAAGTTTCCTGGAAAATTTATGGAAATTAGTCCAGTAGTTTTTGTCTAAAGTTGCTGACAGATGAGACAAAAAATAGAATACCCTCACCTCCCCTTCGGGGGGCGGGGTAATCAGCTACATTTGCTGCTGAACAGGAACAAAGCTGTCAATGAAACGAAAAAGGAAACCACTGTAAATCTAAGAAACAATAGGACTTGACAGGGACACGATACCTGATAAATGAGGAGGGAGACGGCGGGCTATTTACTGACAACTTATTAAAAATAGAACTGAGGTGAAGGAGCATCTTACAAACTAAATACATGTTTACAGTAATTGTGACTTGTGACAATTAATACATCCCTGAAGCCAATAAGTTACATCATAATCACACAATGTACCAGGCTGATTAGGGCCACCCGAGGCCATATAACTGAGTAAAGCAAAACCAAAGTTAATATTCTGAAGCGTTCTAGGAAAGTTTGCTTATCTGCTCTGGTACAACGTTAAATGGAAAAATACTGATACGGTTGGGTTTAAGGTCACCCCTGTGGTTATATTTATATCAAACTGCTGCTTAAATAGTCACGAAAAATTATTAGACCATCAAATGTCATACAAAACAATGGTTATGCAATCAAATACTAACTCTTGCGTGTATCACGTGACTAAAACAGACAGAAAAGAAAACACTCTAAGAAAATGAACAGCCCCAAAAATGACCCACTAGTCCAAAAAAATGACCCAATATAAGAAAAAAGTGACCAACACAAGAAAACCCATGACGGAACAGTCTATGGACAAAGTGTTTTCAACAAAATCCAAGAGGGAATTTTTTTTCATCTTACAATACCACATTAACGCGAAGCAAACGTTCGGAGTCCGGAATTCCGCTAGCACTTTGGCTAATCCATCACCGAGTTTACAACAAACGCAATTAGAGCAGATATATTCCCTTCTTTCTTGAGTTGCTCATGCAGAATGAAACACAATTAATATGGGTTAAAAATGAATATTTAACCACGATTAATCAAAATGAACCCAGAGCAACCCTGTGATTAATCTGATTAAAAAGTGTACTTTACCCATAAACACAATTCCATCTGGTCTCTTTCCAACTCAGCTTAATCGCAGCCTTTCATGCCGTAAATCTCAGGTGGTGTTGTTCTTTAACCAATGCTAATGAGCAGTAACTCTACTCTTAAGATAAAAGCAAGAAGACGGGCACGGATCGATATATAGCATCGCATCAGTCTATATTTTGCTCAGTATCTAGGCACAGGGAACATTTCATAAAGGCCATAGGGTCGGCTTATCACAGAGCTAAATGCCAATGTAATTATTAGTGTCTGGAGATAGTGGAAAGGGAAGCACATCCTGAGGCAGTACACCATATTTAATTAATAAATGTCACTCTGTAGAAGGGAGGGGTGGGGGGGTGGGTGCGTGAGAGAGAGAGAGAGAGAGAGAGAGAGGGAAAAAAAGAAAAGCAGGGAGGGTGTGAGAGTGACAACAACACTGATCCTGATGGAAGTGCACAGGAAAACATCCACGCCCGGTAGACATAGAAATGTACTCCATAACAAATGCATGAAACGCAGATTAGAAGAGCATGTGAACATGACGATAATGAGGAGCTTTATCAGTGATGTTGTACGTAGCAACAGGGAAATGGTAAAGTGCACTGGACTCATCCTCGAAAATAGACCAGAGTGTAATCAGTGTCACTTACGGATGCGTACCGTTCGGAACTTTGCCACACTCCGCAGCTTTATGTTGGCTTTTTGAAAGTTAAGAGGCATAAGCAGGGCCATTGCTTACATGAGGAGTTTTTATTCCTGTTTAATTCAGAATAAAGGTTCATTCCGCTTTAAAAGATGACCATGTAAAACACCTATTTCCAGTTGAAAATGATAATTCCAATTTAAACTTAATTACGAATCAAGCCCCAGGTTTATTCCACTCTGAATTCTGAATTCAATAATTCCTCTGATATGTAAACAGTTAATTCCTCTTTAACAGTATTCCTGTCACTATGCACATGCTCCTGGTCTTATCGCGACGACACACATATTTCGCATTGATGGCGCACATATTCCACACTGTTGGCATTAGTATGTGGATTCCATGAAGTTACTGCTTGTAATTACTACAAAAATAAATGCAAAAAATCTCACCTATCTGACATCTGGCCTTCAATGTTACGAGTTGAAACAAAAACAAAACAGTGTTATTTTCTGTTTCCTTCCAGTAGACATCCAGATGTTAAGTGGGTGTTCTGTCCAATCAGAAACCCTCTGTACCTCCAGCTCTTAAAGCCCAATTAATGGTGGGGTGGGAGATCTTTTTTAGAAAATGTTTTACCATATTGCTTGAAAACTTCTTCACGATCCCATATCACGCATAGAAATAGAACGTTTGCAAAAAAACTAAATGTTTTAGTCCAGTCTAGAGGGTGGAACCAGAGGAAAACTCTGGCCAATCACTGAACTGATCATCTTTACAATGATTGACTACCGATACGTCTATCAAATATCACCTTTAACTCCAGTGGAATACATCCATTTCCCGTGTAAATCATTGTTCGGAATTAACATTTCCATGTAAACACAAAGAAAATCGCTTTAATTCTGAATTATTTCATAGTGGTGGTGCACCGTGGTGCAGTGGTTAGTAGCATTTAGTTATTTATTTATATTTCATTGTATTCGGATCTTAGTTCTTTTAGCATTTATTATGTTTTATTGTGTTTATTTTAGGGCGGCCCGGTGGAGCAGTGGTTAACCCTTGAGAAGGTCCCTGGTTCGATTCCCACCCCAGACCTTTCTGCATGTTCTCCTCATGTCTGCGTGGCTTTTCTCTGGGCACTCCAGTTTCCGGATTAGGCCCCCAGTGACACCCACGACCCAAGTGAGGATGAAGCGGGTTCAGATGTAATTGTGAATTTAAAAACATCGTGTAAACATAGCCAATATCACAAAATGTACTGGAGTCTAACACTTTAGTGCTCTCGGCTATAATGTGTAAAAAAAAAAAAAAAAAAAAAGCCTCAGAAACCTTGGGGTTGTGTTTGATTAGGATACATCTTTGGTGGGACACACCCGACAGCTGAGCAAAAAGACAAAATATGATCTGGAAATAATCATTCATGCCTTCATCTCGTCTGCCTTTTTTAGTCGATAGAAAAACCTGTCCTGGGAGTGTGGAACAACTCTGTTTACCGAGATAAATGCAGAGATGAGAGGAGCGCAGTCACGCTGGAGCTGTTCGGTAACACAAGTCTGAGTGTCGTCTTACTTTGGTGAAGGCCACAGAGGTCGCCCGTCCTGTCTTTTCTGTCTCTTTGCTTTTCCTGCTGTCAGGGCGTCTGCAACTACTGGCAGCTCGTCACACAGAATGTGAGCTCCAACAGTGCCCCCTCTCACCCTCACCCACTTCCTTTGCACCCCCCCCACCACCTCCCCAACCATAGATCTTGGAGTGCTACTTGAGTCATGACTACACCTGGGACCTCTCTGGCCTTGGTGCCATTTCTGTCATTGGATTAGCTCCTGACTCCGGCCCTGCATCTCCTGTCTTTTGTTCTCTGCCCACGTATTAACTCTGGATGGCCTGGAGAACAAGAAAACAGTTGAGGCAGCTAGAAAAAAAAAAAAATAGATCAAGGTCCTTTGAAGCTGCAAACAGAAGATGTCTAAATGTTTCTTATGCAACAGTCTCTTTCCCTCTCACACATTTCTTCTGAAGGCGACGCTCCTCGGCAAACAGAAGTGGGTATTCTTGTTTGGAAACAATAGCAGGCATGCTTTCTGAGGCAACTGTTAAGCTATTGCGAAGCAGATGCTTTTTTTTTTCCTCTCGCCAATCAATTTAACACCTACACCTCCCCTTCTCCTCCTTCATGCTGACTTTGGCTCATCAGTTTTAAATGGCACGAGCATTGCTTGCATTGTTCCAGTGACTTACTCAGAGGACGAGGAGCTGAAGCACCAACCCTATCAAGCCTGAATCACCGATACGTCAGGTCAGCACCGACAAAGACTAAAGCACTGCATTATATTTGATTTGGGGGGTGGGGGGGTGGGCAGGAAGCCGGAGAACGTGAAGAAAACCCGTTTCTTTTTTCAACTGTAGTAGGAGCAATTATACACTGCCCGTCACCTCTCGCTTCGTTGATTTCAGCTGAAAATAGATGCTACTTTGCTAGCACTAAATATCAGAGCAATGGTTTCATTTTCTTCAAAAGTCCAGTAAATGCAATGAACTGATAAACAGTGGAAACAAGATGAAGTGAAGGCAGGGGCGATTATCACCCAGCAGGAATTATAGTAACTGCAGCACTGAGATATTTTTTTAACATTAAATACTAGTAAATATGACTTATTAAAAATGTCATTTGAAATGACGGATAATAATAATGTGTCATGACGTAATTTTTCCGATCCTGTCCATCAAAATAAGAAAAACGTCTGCTGCCACCTCTGCCTGTTACGCTAGATGTATTGGTTTGATTCTCCATTATCGATAATCAATGGGGATGGGGAAATTATGATGAACCTAATTGGGAGCTTTATAAGATGTCATAGTGAATAGCTCCTGTAATCAAAACCAAAGTGCAATGGTGTAGTTATATATATTGTATATGGGGTGGGGTTATTTCCAAAAGGCTGTAAAAACAGGAGGATGATTTTTCGGTAAGACTGTTTTTTTTTTCCCACTTCTGAATTTTGCAGTAGACAGAACTGCAAGGGAAAAAGCCATCTGTGTCTGACTCTTATCCCTGGCTTCTCCAGAGCCCGGATGAGCCTGAGCCAGCAAATGTCAGTCGGATAAAGACCAAGCCTGACAGACAGACACAGGAGTTTTGTCATTCCGTGTGTCATCCCTTTGCGAGCAAGCCCAATCTCTGCCGGTCTCAAAAGCCCCGAGATGATGGGGAAGAAACATTCTCAGGGTGAACGTCAGGTTGTGTAACTCTTCCAAGTGGCACATTAGCTGAAACGCTGCCGACGTTGCGCTATTCCACTGCCCCTGCGGCCTTTGAGAGGTTTCATTATAGTCTTATGTACGACGGTGGCGACGGTGGTGGTAGTAGTAGGTGGGGGTGGTCACCATGGAAACTCAAAACACATCAACTGATTCACCCATAAAGGATGCAAGGTTCTTCCACAAGAGTCGGTGGTCAGTGCTCGATGGTCTGTACAGGGTCAGACAACAAAAGCACTTCAGGCTTTATTATATGTTTCGAAATAGAAAATCTAGCGATATACTGTTAATAAAAGTAAACAGTTGAAGGAGAAGTGGCTTCTAGAATTGGATGACTTTCACACGAAATACACTCTCGGATTTACAAATGTAGTTCACAATGACATTTACTGATAAACTTGCAAATATTGGTCATTGAACATACAATGGAGCAAAACAAAGCAGTGAGTGACACTAAAAATAAACGGTTTGGGATTTGTTTGTTTTTACTATGGTTTACAGTTTTGTTGTGATTTTTCCTCCACAGCAGCTTTTAGGACAGATTCACAATCAATCAATCAATCAAATTTTATTTATATAGCACCTTACAACACCAAAAATGCACAAGATGCCTTCCAAAATGAGATCAAAAAAAAAAAAAAAAAACAAGTAACAGTTATAAAAGCAAGTATAACAATTATAAAAACCAAGATACAACAAGTTAGAAAACCATAGCAACAACATAAAAAACACATTGACAGTAGACTACATTTACCTAAAATAATGTCTCAGGAGTGAATGGGTTAAACTAGATCAACAATAAATGGGGATGGGAGAAGACTGAGGTGTTTTGCCCGTGGAGGCAGATGTACCCGAACAATTACACTACCTTGGTACATTTGCTAAAAAATAATTACAACACATGAGGCTACATGCTAATAGTTGCTAAGACTAGCAATATTATATAGCTTACTAGCAATATAATATAGTTAATATTTAGCAAAAAATATCAGCTCTGAATCCGCTTTGACGAAGTGCCATTGAAGTGTGGATGTGTTCCATTCGGATGCTAATTCTATTTTTCCGTGCACAAACTGTTGTCTGCCTTTTGCAAATGGTCCCAAACTTCTACTATTTACTAACTAACTATATTTTTAAAAGTACAGAAACAGTCAAGACCAGATGCACCTGTTCTGTAGCGTGTTTGCAAGTTTGAAAATGGTCGCTAGTAATTTACGTTACATGATCGGCATATTTTTCAGATCACCGGTCAGGCTGTTTTAGGCAATATCGGGCGATTACAATCAGCAGCTGTTCGATCGGTGCAACACTAATAAACAATAATTCGACTCATTATTGAACTGACATTGCACATTTTTGTTTTTGTTATTATGTCTTTTGTGTATTTTTAATCTTATTTTATACTTAAATCCTTAATTTATATTTAAGTCTTTATTTTATACTTGCATTTTTAACTTATTCATGTGAAGGGAGATGGTACAATTTTGTTGTATTTTGTTGCAATGACGATAAAGGCTATTGTGATTGTTGCAGACATGGTACAAAGCTGTAGTGTAGTATTTTAATATGCAGATAAGTGTGACTTCATGGTCATTTGTGACTAAATACAGCACTTACATGAGGATAAGGTGGAATGTAAAGTGATTTAGTGAATTAGTGCTTGTGTGGACCAATAAGGAGACTGTAATATTCAGTAAAAAAAAAATACAGAAAAGACCAGTCAACAGCAGATGGAAAATATCATCAATGTACGAAGATCTGCAGAAATACATTTTACTGAATAAAGTCTTTAACAAAACATGACTATCAGCTATTTAGACCAAAATAACTCTTACTATATAAACAACTATGAAAGTGGATCAGGGTTAAAATGGGAGAAATTCATAGCACAAGAAAAAATAAAATAGAGAATCACAGTTGTGTGGGTTCAAAGGTCAGAGGAAAAAAAAAAAACAGCTACAGGTCGCACAAATATAATATTTCAAGAAAAAAGTCACACTGGTTCAAGTTCATATTAAAGTCAATATTTCATTGAAAAAAAGATAAATTATATATATATAAAAAAAAAAAGATAAATATATCCCTCACGTCCCCATTAGAGGAGGGGGGGTGAAGAGGAGCAGATGTTACTGCAGGTACAGATACTTCTGAAAAACGACATCACCCTCGCCAATGACCCTCAACTCCTAAAACAAACACAAAACTCGTCTCCCATCAATGTGAAAGAAGTCGACTTATAGCAGGATTAGTGGCATTTGAAAGGACAGACGTGCTGTTGTTGAAGGCATTAGGCAGCCATAGAGGAACCATCCTTTTCTGTCTTGTTCTGTTGATACAGTATTCTGTCACTAATCAGCGTTCTCACCTGGGGAAGCGCCGGCATAGATCGTCCCTGAGGAACCTGATGTCTATTCTCCCCGGACGCCGCTCGCTGCTCAGCGTCTACCCTTTTCTCAGGAGCTGCAGCTGCACAGGTGTAACATCAATAGTATTTGTCAAGTGGTTAAAGCTGATAAGAATACAAATGACTGCCTTGAGCTCGCTTTAAGGCTGGTTTGTCAGTACAACGTGTAAGACAGAACCCTGAACGATGTAGTCAAAGCGCTACAAACACCACGCTGCCATTGAACATCCTTAAATCTGTCACACCGACACTTTTTTCCCCCTTTTCTTTTTTGTTTTGTCATAGTTCTCTGGTTCATCCAAAGTGTCGGTAGAACTGAAACTATTAATCGTCTTGAATCAATTACAATAAATAACAAGGTAGTCAGAGATGGCAGAACTCCGCCAGGGCTTGATTTTTCAGTCATTTTTGATTAAACTCAATATTATTAAAAAAAACCCAGGAAATCCTACAATGATTGGTTGCTGAGAAAATTGATAAAACATGGTTCAAATGACATTTTCCATGTCAAATCCAAAACAGGATAATATTTTTCGTTACATCATTTCCGTGTTCGCTCGAGATTTGGATCAATAGGAGTCTCCTAGAGAGTCTCAACATTTTTTTTCGTAAAAACATCATTGTTTCCGTTTATGTGATATGGCCATTTCAATATTCGATTACTTATGATGTCACTGTGATGTCATGCAATGTTGCTTAGCAACTGTATTGCATATTTTTGATCTGATATCTAATATGAAGCACAGTCTATTGTCAGATTTGATAAAATGCATTAAGAACCGTCAAAGTCATGTGATGAAAATGTCAAATTATGAGATAAGAAGTCAAAATTATCAGATAAAGTCACAATTAGGCAATAAAAAGTCCAAATTATGAGATAAAAAGTTAAAATGTGAGAAAAAAAAGTAAAATTATGAGATAAGAAGTCAAAATTCCAAGTCATTAAGCACAACCAGAATATATACAAAATGACAGAGCACCATATATAAGGTCCTCTCTCATTTTTGCCTTAAGAGTCGTTACATGTATTGACTAGTGTATGAACTAGTGTAAAACACTTCCGATCAGTAGATGGTGTTATTCGGCGGCAGATGTCTGGATGTTTAAGGGTTAAACAAACATGAATGTGCGCCTCTTGATACAAGAACCCTCTGTTGAGACTTGTTGGAGTAGAGTAAAATGATGCCTCTTCATTTTTCTTCGTTCTTCGCTTCCCTTTGACCTCCCACCAGTTCCATTACCTGCCCGACCTCGAGCGCATCCAATCTCCACGGTTACGTAACAGAAGGCAAGTGGCGAGGAGGTTTGTCAGCGCAGAGGAAGAAGACGAGGTGTCGAGGACTGTAGGATGAACAGCCTCAAACAAAAACATACAGATGGACACATCACAGCCCTAGTTTATATATATATATATATATATATATACACATATACATACATACACACACACACACACACACACACACACACTAGGACTGTCAAAATTAATGCATTAACAGATTAATCGGTCATCATGATTAATCTCATGAAAAAAATTTATCACAATTTTTGTTTCACATTGTTTTGTGTTGAAACTGTTGAAGCTGTTGAATAAACATGTTAATTGCATATATAGAAAATACTGTGTCAGTCTTTTTTAACTCATATACACAAAAATACAGAACAAAAACACCAAGAAATTTGATAAAATATCCCAAAAATACGAACAAATATTCACATGTATGAAACTAACATGTTAATTCAACACCATCAACAAAAAAAATGAAACAACTAAACAATTGTGCTACATTTTTATTCAGATTAATGATCATGATCGATTAATCTGTGTTAATGCATTTATTTATATATATATATATATATATATATATATATATATATATATATATATATATATATATATATATATATACATACATACATACATATATATATATTCGTCCTCAACCTCCACTTTGCACTCTCCCCAGCCTCTTCAAAACAACATGACACGTTATCTTTTTTTTTTTTTTTTCTATTTGGAACATCAATTTTGTCTATCTCAGCTCTACAAACCTTCACCTCTGGTTTCATCCTGTCATTTTGGATTATATAACTTGAAAGCACTGCAGCTGGGAAGCAAAAACATGACACGTGTAAAGGGAGGTGATGAATGGTACTGAAGATGCAATGGAAGGGGGTGGGGTGGGGCAAATGCAACCCCCCCACCACCACCACCACCCCACCCCTCCTCCCACCATCAGCCACCAGCTTCACACCCACCCAGCGTTCTTAATCTTAACGGGAACGTGTGATTGAACGCTCTACGTTACAGTCAGAGTACAGTAAAAGCTGTGCATGGTTTACTATGTAATCCTGCAGCAAACACAGCACAGGCTCAGTAAAGTAACACCATGGCCTACATCCACAGTCAGCACATATTTAAAGTCTGCAGATATTATACTTCCGAGGTGACGCAAGAAGGGAACATTGCAAAAGACGTTTGTGCAAAGTTAAACACGGAGCCTAAAAAAAGCCTGCTCTTATGGTCCCATCTGGACCCAGAAATCTCCTCAGAACACACACATTAATCCTCGAATCACAAGCGAGATTTTCCTTCCAAACTCATGAAAAGGAAATTCTTCAAGGCAAGATGAGAACTGTTCATTTTCTGGACTGGGGAAGGAGGGAAGGAGGGAAGGAGGGAAGGAGGGAAAGAGGGAGGGAGGGAGGGATCGCACACGCTCGCTTCTATCGCTGCTTTTTCTTTTCTTTTTACAGAGAGAGAGAGAGAGAGAGAGAGAGAGAGAGAACGAGGCAGGAAAACAGCGCCAGAGGCCCAGCCCATGACAAAACAAAGAGATTAAATGACCTGTGAATGTGACTTTCCATTTTTCCATTAGCTCGCCGTGCAACTTAGAGGCCTGCTGCCCCCTTCTGGAGGAAAGTGGAACATCCTCAGCCCTCAGCACAACATGGACTTCAACCCTCAAACACGTAAACATCCACCATCTACTGATCTAAGCCGTTTAACACCTGTTGATCCACTAATCCCAACAATACATGGAAATAAGTGGTGGAAAATACAATTAATTAACTTTTCATCATCACCAGATATGTTCAGAGGCTACGTACAGTCGTTGCCATAGAAACACAGTCATCTTCTACAACAGGGGTGTCCAAATCCAGTCCCACATGTTTTAGATATTTCCCTCTTCTACATGATTCAGTTTAACCCTTCAACTCCTGACACTTCAGCAGTTCCACAGTAAAAAAGAATTAAAATAAGAAACAACATGAACAAAAACGGCTAAAGTCATCGATAAAATTAACAAAAATGACTAATAAACTGACAAAATAATTAGTAACACGAAAAAAAGACAAAGTTTTTGTTCATTTTGTTGCTCATTGTTTGTTTTTATTGTATTATTTTTTACTTTAACTTAATTTCTTCATGTTACTAATTATTTTATTTATTCATTTTTGTTCATTTCATTGATGACTTTTTTTTTTCAATCAAGAAAAAAAGGTACAAGTACATTTTACTAAAACATTCATTTAGAAGTCAGACTATTCTGGTCTACAAGAAAACAATGAAAATAGCAAACTTACGGAGAAAATGAAGGGGAAAAATGAAAATTAGGTTAGTTTGTACATGTTTAAAGACACAAGATTGAGTTAAAATATTACATTTATTAAATTCTATGAAAAACAAACTTTTTCCTAAGTTTTCTCAATTTATATATATATTTAAATTGACTCAAATATCTACACGATTAGTGAACTAAACAAAGAAAAGCACACGATTGACACTGAAAAATGAGAATGGAGATAATATATAACAAATGGAGATAAATAACTTCAAATGTGGAAGAAAAATAACCGAAATTGCTGTTTAAGCGTTAAAATCTACATTTGTTTTTATTTAAACATGTCTTGGTGCAACTTCCAACGACCATGAGTTTCTTAAAACCAAACTATTTCACTAACATCGGTCCATTTTGGAGTTTATTTCATTGCCTTTGAGATAAAAAAATAACTGATGGTGTGTTTGCCCTCTTCACGTACAACACAGAAACAGAATGCAAATACGCCGCAGACTCCTCTGTGGCGAGATTTCACTCTTGGCCTGGACCAAATGTCAACCAGCTCCAACAGATGGTGTGATGAGCCAGGCCGAACAGTGACCTTGACGTGGGCCAGGGGGGGTAATGGGGGGCCCCTAGGGTGGGGGTGTTATCGCTGGATGTCAAGATCAGTGTTGTCAAGACAGAAAGGTGAAGCCACGTCAAGATCTATGTGAAGGGTTAACACTTTCATCAACAGAGTAAATGTCTTGTTTACGTACGTTTAATTCAGAATACAGTTTAGGCGACGTTTATACGTAGACGATGAAAACAGAAGACGCAAAAGCGGCGTCTTGTTTTCAGTTTTTCATCCGGGCGTATTCGGGAGGAAATTCTTGTTTATACGAAGACGCAACAGTAGGTGAAATACGATTGGATAGTTATGCCAGGACGCTATGTGGTACTGTGATAGACCGCCAATGTGTCCTTTTCTGTTTTTGACGTATGTAATTGTCCACCTGTCCCTGTTCAGGTATGGTCTGTGTGTAATTTGTCATTTAATTTGTACAGATGAAAATTAGCCTTGTAGCTACATTCTGGCTCAAGTGTTATTGTGCACTGTCCTGTCAAATAAAGAATAAACTAAACTAATGTGTGTACAATAGCTAAAAGGACTGCTGTACATTTACTACAGCTGGGGAGGTTATTCTTTTGATTCTTACAGAAATGATTAAAGCACCAAAATTAGTAGGACATACCACATGGTTTCAGAAGGGGAGCCAAAAAATGTGACCCACCAGTCACATGGTTTTATTTCAAAATATGATTTTTTTTTGGGTAAAATCAAATTTTTTAGAATTGTATTTTTAGAAAATATATTGGCCACTGGAGAAAAATGTTAACACTTCCAAATGATACCTGTGGTTTTAGGTGTGTTGATTGAGCTAACTTTAACAAATGACAATGGTAACAGCCATTTTGGTATGAAAAATGCCTTTTTCATTAGTAAAACATTAAAACCAATACAGATATTTAAACAATTTTTGGATTATTCTTGTCCTAAAACCATCAGGACATTTTTAGTCATTATGAAGTGGCAGAGATAGTTTCATAATATGGAAATTTTGGGTTAAAACGGCCGTTCTTGCACTTGAAATTGCCGATTTTCTGCTGAAATGAATGTTTTGCTTAATTAAAAACTATTGATGATGCAAATATTGTTTAAGTATCTGTATCGTTTGTGAGATACGTTTTTTTTTTATTATAATGAAATCTATGTATTACTTTTCATTTTTCCTAAATGTCCTGCCCATACCCACAAAAATGTTTCCTGCTTAAATAAATATTGTTTCATCCATGCCAAAAAAAAATTATTATAGTTTTTACTTTATTCTAATTTTTAACTGTTACTTCAGTAAAGGAGTTGAATGAGTACATCTACTGAGCTTTTTTTTTTTCTATTTAAGTACAGAATGTGAGTACTTTTACCACCTCTGCAGTTTCACAGAAGTACCAACACAATAGCAAGTGAAAAAAAATGTTAGATTAATTAAAGAGATTCCAATTAATGTAATCACCTATGGTTGTGTGAATCTGACTTACAGTAAAGACTAAAAACCTCCCAAGAAGAGCTGCTTAATGGACTGGCTGCTCTGTAAACAGTTCAATAATAAATCTAAACTTCACAGTTAGTTCTCAGTAGTTCAGAGTACAATCGATTTACAAAAATTTAAGCCTTAAAAAGAATGGAGTCTTCTCTGAAACACTGAAAATAGAATGCTGAACTTATACTGATATGCAATTTCTTACAAAAAATACAAACAGCCGAGCCACGCTATCCCCATTCATTACATGTATAGGTCTAGTCATGCTTCATAGGGAGGGGAGGCGGGGCTAAAAGGTTGTCTTTCACATCCTCTGTATGCAATAGGACGATAGTACAACCGTCTTGTCTCGTCGTCGTCTACTTTATCCAGGTCGGTCCACCACAATGCTGTAAGAACCTACTGTAATTTTGATTATCAGCTAGAAAACGTGGAAAATGGATCAATATCAACTCTGAAATTAAACTATTTCATAAGACCTATTTTTGTTAGATCTGTTCAAACAAATGTACCTTTAGTTGTACCAGGCATTAAAATAACCAAGAAATCAAAGAAAACAAGGGTCGTCTAATATGTTCATCGCATATATATATATATATATATATATATATATATATATATATATATATATATATATACATACATACATACATATATACATATGCCACAGACTTCTTTCTAATGACACCTTTAGCATGTTTCTTTCTTGCTCCATGCTCCACTAGCTCCATACTACACCACAGTAGCTACTGTCTTCATTTCTGCCTCGTTACCGACTAATGTCAGCTTTTTTCCCTCCATATATGAATCCTCGGGGAGTAGCCAATAATATTAAATTGTGACACAAGCAAAATTTCCATACCCACAAGCAAGCTGTTACGGGGAATTCCCAACCTTTATAACGTACCCACAGCCATGGCTTTCATCTCCGAAACTAAACTGAAATTTCCCCCCTGTACCTCTGCTTTTGTATTCTGCTTCTTATAAATAAGGGGATTTATTTTTTAATTTGTTTTTATTTTTTATTTGTCTCCTGTTCAGAGGAAAAACACATTCGATTGTCAAGTCTTCTTTCTGGTAGAGTGAGTAAGGGGCTTTGAAGGGAGGTGAGTGGGGGGTAGATGGATAAGTGAAATTCACCTCTGCACAAATGCCTATTGCTGGAGAGAAGGCAATTTCCTGTAGCTCTGTTCGCCAGCACATAGCCACAGCCCCAAACGTGGTCACACATCAGTGATTCTGAGGATGTATTGTCCTATGGTTAATGCCAAAAGAGAGGACGGTCTCCGAGCCAGTGGTGTATTAATAACCACTGACTGTTGCTAGGAGCTGATTTAGTGCAAAAGGTTCTGTGGTGAAATCTACAGGAGTCTGCCTTCAGCGCTGTGTTTAAACGCACTAAAAAACCAACAAGACTATTTCCTGCCAATGATGAGATGTTCTTTCCGAGACACCTACAATTACCTTCTAAATGTGAGTGAACTTGAGTCGATATTAACAGTACTTTCTACAGCAATGGAGAGTTTGTAACGCAGTCCAACGCCGAGGGAGCGCCACTTCAGAATATCCCTTCCTCTTTTCCCCCCAAGTGGAGTGTCTTCTTTGATCATCAAATTGTTCTCCTGAAAATCCTCTCTGTTCTTGAATTATCTGGGCCGCTGAAGTGGAAACTGAATTTTCCGTGGATGCCAAAGCTTCTTAAAGGAAAAAGAGGAAGGGGAGGTGGAGGTGGAGGAGGAGGAGGAGGAGGAGGAAGGGGCGACTAATAAAAAGGTGTGAAAATGACACAAATTGAATTCGTCCGCAAAGAAGAAATACACAGAAGAGAAGTAATCAAGGTCTGCAGACGAAAATGACGAGGACGTGGCTTTGCTCTGCCTCCACATATTGTACAACAGAAAAAAGGACCGTGAACTACTTTCTGTTTATCTGCAATTGTTGTATCTTCTTCAGAAAGTTCACCAAAGTGTCCTCATCCTACTGTTCTGTTTTGTGTATTTTGTGGGAAAATTGAGTAAAGAAACTAAAACAAAAGCTGCGACGGAACAGTCCACCAACATCAAGTATCTTAATCCTGATTAATCAAAATTAATCCAAATCAACCCTGTGATTAACCCAATTACATTTTTTAATCATTCAACAGCTCTAGTTTAAATGTCACTAATCAAAAATTAACCCACCATAACCCTGTGAATAATTCGATTACAAATTGTAATCATTTGGTCTGGCTTTCTCTGGCATTTTAATGGATTTCTCCCAAAATTACATCACGCACTTGCTTAAATATGGGGGAGATGTTCATCGCCAACCTGGAATCTAACCTGACGGAGGTCCGAGCTCTCAGACTGCTTTTCTCGTTTGTAAAGATGCAATGTCAAGATGTTTGTTGACATTAGTCACACTGCTAGCCGCTAATAGTAGCGGTGAATGTAAACAAACATGCAACGCATCTTGATGTGTCTAGGTCAGGGGTGTCCAAATCCAGTCCTCGAGGGCCCATGTCCAACATGTTTTAGATATTTCCCTCTTCCACATGATTCAGTTTAACCCTTTAACTTTAGCAGTTCCACAGTAAAAATAATTAAAATAAGCAACAACATGAACAAAAATGGCCAAAGTCACTAATTATTTTGTCAGTTTATTAGAAATTTTCGTTCATTTTATTGATAACATGAACACAGTAAGACACAAAGCTTTGCCCTTTGTTTATTTTTTCTACATTTTACTTTGCATTTTATAATTTTTTCTTTAATTTTGCTCCATTTGTGTCTTACTTTCTTCCTGTTACTAAATATTTTGTCAGTTTGTTGCTTATTTTAATTATTTTTACTGTGGAAATGCTAAAGTTTCAGGACTTAAAGGGTTAAACTGAATCATGTGGAAGAGGGAATTATCTAAAACATGCAGGACACTGGTCCTCGAGGACTGGATTTGGACACCCCTCGTCTAGGTAAACCATATTACAATTGTGTAAATGAACATTTAACCACAACCTAATGATATATAGCACAACCACATCAACATCATTTA
Organism: Siphamia tubifer; assembly: GCA_020466265.1. Taxonomy (NCBI): domain Eukaryota; kingdom Metazoa; phylum Chordata; class Actinopteri; order Kurtiformes; family Apogonidae; genus Siphamia; species Siphamia tubifer. The sequence continues at coordinate 26,186,890 of CM035800.1, forward strand.
TTTTATTTATTTTGTCATTTTTTTAATATTTTAACTGTACCTGCAACTGCGGGACAATGGGGGGGTCTGATGTAAAGCACGTCATACTACATATGCACCATGTATTTTTCATACTCTATAGATAAAGATTGATTCATTAATATAATAAAAAAAACATAATTGCATTTGCAAAACGGACATGACACACTTTTGTTTATTGACATTTAGTAAATATTGGTGAAGTTTTGCACATAATTTCCAATGGAAAAATAACTAGTGTTTGGATTTATGCATGGCTGTTCCAGTATGTGTTGGCCAGGTATCCCTTACAAAAGATATTCCGGATCTCATTGGAACTTCCTGGTTCAATAAAGGTAAAATTAAATAAAATATGTAAATAAATAAATAGAATTTGCTGGGTAACAAAAACCAAACCCAACTCAAAATACTCTCGTTTTTTTTTTTTTCAGACATTTTTTTTTTTTTTTTACTATTTTTAATCTTGAGTGCCAAAACAGTGCCGGTTTTAATTTTGGATTCTTTAATTAAACTGTAAATACTGGAAAAATTGATTCGACTGAGGTGACTGCTGCTATTATACGGTTCTAAATAAAGACTGTGAAGAGGGAAAGGAGAGAAAAAAAAAAGGAAGGAAGGAGTGATAATGAATTAGCAGACAGTTATAAAACAAAAGCCTGGCCATGAATCCCTCCCAGTGCAGAATTACCTACAACTGTTGCTTTCCCTGGACCTTGATTAAGGTGCTAACACGAGGCTGCTTGTCAGTTCTAATGAAATGCCTGTTAACTACTGTCAATGGCACCCTGTTTAATTTTCCCAGCTTGATCACCGTTTGTTGTGGTTGCCGTTAAGTACACATTTTCATATTCATGCATATTCATATTGATTCATCCTCTTCAGATGCAGCTGAATTCATTAGGAGTGTCTCCCCGTTAGCCAACACAAATAACAAATGTGCACAGATTTTTTTTTTTTTTTTCTCTCTCTCCTCCTCATCCGCTAGTCTTTCATGTCGGTCGCAGCTTTGGTGTTTTTACAACCTTCCCGACAATTTTTCAGTGGGAACTGCAAATGAAAAGTAAGGTATACTTTTTCACCCATAAGATAGTGGAAGGCGTGCTACGCTAACAGTAAATAAAGGCAAACTTCTTTTATTTACATAAACACATTTTCAGCAGGATGACAACTGAGGCTGAACTTTCTCTGCCCCGCAGTGGGAGAACCCAGCAGATGTTCTCTGTGAATGTGCATATGAATTGCTGTTTATAGTATAGTAAAAAAAAATATAAAAATAAATGTATATTTTTTTTTAAAGCGGCATTTTGTTTACAGCTAAAGATTTTGATATGTGTTGCCTGGAAAGAGGGAGGTTGAAAGTGAAACAGACAATGCAAGATGGTGAAATTGTTCAGAATTCAGAATGAATGTGGATGGGGCAGAGGTCAAAGGTTCGCATTTATTCCAGAATGTCCGTATAAACAAAACGGTGGGATCATTTGGTTCCACCTTTACCGCAGCTTCTCGAGGTAGAAACAGAGCCGTGATGAAGGTGGAATCATGATTCTGGAAATATCTGTGGCCTATATCGGTCGTCGGCTAAGGCTGATATATATATATATATATATATATATATATATATATATATAAATATAAAAAAAAAATGTTCCTCTCGCCCCACGTGGGCGGTGTCTCCTTCAGGCTCGGGTCCTCTACCAGAGGCCTGGGAGCCTGAGGGTTCTGCGCAGGATCTTAGCTGTTCCTAGCAATGCGCTCTTTTGTACAGAGATCTCTGATGTTGTTCCTGGTATCTGCTGGAGCCATTCTCCCAGCTTGGGGGTCACTGCCCCTAATGCTCCGATCACTACTGGTACCACTGTTGCCTTCACACTCCACATTTTCTCTAACTCCTCTTTCAGCCCTTGGTATTTCTCAAGCTTCTCATGTTCTTTCTTTCTGATGTTGCTATCACTGGGGACTGCTACATCTATCACCACCACTGTCTTCTCATGTTTATCCACCACCACTATGTCAGGCTGATTGGCCATCACCATCTTGTCAGTCTGGATCTGGAAGTCCCACAGGATCTTGGCCTGTTTGTTCTCTGTCACCTTTGGGGGGTTCTCCCATCTTGACCCTGGGACCTCCAGTCCATACTCTTTACAGATGTTCCTGTACAGTATGCCCGCTACCTGGTTATGCCTCTCCATGTATGCCTTGCCTGCCAGCATCTTACACCCTGCTGTGATGTGCTGGACTGTTTCAGGGGCTTCTCTACACAGCCTACACCTTGGGTCCTGTCTGATGTGGTAGACCCCGGCCTCTATTGCTCTGGTGTTCAGGGCTTGTTCTTGTGCAGCCATGAGTAGCGCCTCTGTGCTGTCCTTTAGTCCAGCCTTTTCCAGCCACTGGTATGTCTTTTCCATATCAGCCACTTCCTCAATTTGTCGATGGTACACGCCATGCAAGGGTTTGTCCCTCCATGATAGCCCCTCTGGTTCCTCGACCTTACTGGGCTTTTGTTGCCTGAGGCATTCACTTAGCAGTTGGTCATTGGGGGCCATTTTCTTGATGTATTCCTGGAGGTTCGCCGTTTCCTCCTGGACAGTAGTTCTGACACTTACTAGTCCTCGGCCCCCTTCCTTTCGCTTAGTGTACAGCCTCAGGACACTGGACTTGGGGTGGAACCCTCCATGCATGGTAAGGAGTTTCCTTGTCTTGATATCAGTGGCTTGTATCTCTTCCAGTGGCCAGGATATTATCCCAGCTGGGTATCTGATTACTGGCAGGGCATAGGTGTTAATGGCCTGGATCTTATTTTTGCCGTTCAGCTGACTTTTCAGGACCTGTCTTACCCTCTGTAGGTATTTGGCTGTGGCTGACTTCCGAGCTGCCTCCTCATGATTACCATTTGTCTGTGGGATCCCTAGGTATTTGTAACTTTCCTGCACATCTGTGATATTCCCTTCAGGTAGGTCAACCCCTTCAGTTGTGATCACCTTTCCTCTTCTAGATATCATCCGCCCACATTTATCTAGTCCGAATGACATCCCAATGTCTTTGCTGTAGATCCGGGTGAGGTGAATTAGGGAATCAATGTCACGCTCATTCTTGGCATACAGCTTGATGTCATCCATGTAGAGGAGGTGGTTGATGGATGTTCCACTTCGGAACTGGTATCCGAAGCCACTCTTTGAGATGATCTGGCTGAGGGGGTTTAGGCCTATGCAGAACAGCAGGGGGGACAGAGCATCTCCTTGGTAAATGCCGCATCTGATGTTCACCTGTGCAATTGGCTTTGAGTTGGCCTCCAGAGTTGTCTTCCACAGCCTCATTGAGTTCTGGATGAACTCTCTTAGTGTCCTGTTGATGTTATACAGTTTTAAGCATTCCAGTATCCATGTATGTGGCATTGAGTCATAGGCTTTCTTGTAATCAATCCAGGCAGTGCACAGGTTGGTGTTCCTCGTCTTGCAATCTCGGGCAATTGCCCTGTCAACCAGTAGCTGGTGTTTGGCTCCCCTGGTGTTGTTGCCTATTCCTTTCTGTGCTCTGCTCATGTATTGCTCCATGTGCCTACTCATCTTAGTCGCTATGATGCCTGATAGAAGCTTCCATGTGGTGCTGAGGCAGGTTATAGGTAGTTAGATGGTATTGTTCCCTTCTGGGGGTCCTTCATTATGAGGACTGTCCGGCCCTGGGTTAGCCACTCTGGGTGGTTTCCCGATATCAGCAGCTGGTTCATCTGTGCTGCTAGGCGTTCATGGAGTGCTGTCAGTTTCTTAAGCCAGTAGGTATGAATCATGTCGGGCCCTGGTGCTGTCCAGCTCTTCATTTTGGACACTCTGGTTTGGATGTCTGCTAGTGTGATGACTACTGGGTCTTGTTCTGGGAGTTGGCTGTAAGTCTGTCAGCCATTGGGCATTGGTGTTATGTGTTGCCTCCTTCTCCCAGATGCTCTTCCAGTATTGCTCAGTTTCAGCCCTAGGTGGGTCTGTTGTCACCTTGCCCCCCTGCCATTGAGAGTAGACCTTAGCTGGGTTGGTGGAGAACACCTGGTTTATTCTCCTGGCCTCTACCTCTCTTGTGTATCTCTTTAGGCGGGTAGCTAGTGCTGTGAGCCTTTGCTTAGCCTCTCCAGTGCCTCAGCTGTGGACAGTTTGTTGTATTTCTTGGGCAGTTCTTTCCTCAGATTCACACCTCTGCTTAGTTCTGTTAAAACACTGACTTCTCTCCGTGCTGCCATGATCTTTGCCTCTAGCCTTCTCCTCCATGGGGCAACCTTCTGGCTGCTCTGGCTGTTCATCTTGTAGCCAAGCATCTCAAGGATTACGGTTGCTGCTGCATACATCAGCTGATTGGTCTCAGTGATGGTAGTGGTAGGGACAGTTTGCAGTGCAGTGTTCAGGTCCTCCAGTAGAGACTGGTCTGGTACTTTGTTCTTTAGCCTTGGCAAGCAGGTAGTTGTGTTCCCCCAGGATTTCATGATTCTCTTTCTCAGGTCAGCTGCCCTTGTGTTTAGTCTTTCTGGGGCTTGGTACCCAATCTCGATATTTGGGGGTGGTGGTGAAACCACCCCCAAGCTGACCTGTCGTCCTGGCTCCCCCTTGCCGTAGCATCTTTGTACCGTGGATGAGGTACAACGCTGTACCTCATTGATCTCTAGCTGTGATAGCAACCTCTTATTGCGGATATTCGAACACTGAGCTAGGAGCTGTTGCTTAGTCAGTGAGGATGTGGGGTTTCGAAGCAACCATTTCTCCCACATCCTCTGCATGTACCCTCTCTCACTGGGGTTACTCCCGTAGTAACACTCCATCAGTACCATGTTCTCTGCCCTGCTCCATGAATGTCTTGTTCCAGTAGCCAATTTAACATCAGGGTGTCCTGGTTCCTCAACCCCTAACGCGGACCTTGTTGTCCCGGGCGCCGTCCGAGCCGGTATGACTCTATTTATTGTATCGCTCATCGTGAGGTATAGGCATGTATAGCGTAAAGTGCCTTGCCTAAGGGCACACCTGGGATTCGAACCGGCAACCTTCCGCACCAAAGTCAGTGGTGTAGACCACTAAGCTATCCAGTCGCTATATATATATATATATATATATATATATATATATATATATATATATATATTAAAAAAATAAATAAATAAATCAGTCCCTCCAAGATTTCTTGGGCCTTTTTTGAGATTGTTGCGTCCTAAAATGTGTGATGTTGCATGAGCTTTTCCGAAAAATTGCAAAGAAAGTTGTGGTGCTTTTTAGGCTTTTGTTGCGGAAGGAAGAGACTGTTGCGATAAATAGTTGCGATTTTCCCTTTTTGTAATAAAAATTAAGTAATATTTCTAATATTTAATTACTGGAAAATTAATTCAAAGTCCTTGTGATATGGTCCTCAAAACTACCTTCCCGAAATGGCAAATAAATGATTAGGAGGATTACAAAAATGCAACAAAATGTTTTATTTTTTTTTCCAAATGCACCTGGTGGTTCAAAGGTTAAAGTTCATATGACCTCACAACACTACATGAAACTGTAAAACATAATATAAATGTCTCAGCCAGTCAAAAAAAAAACATTAAAATATTACTAGTACTGTGTACTGTGTAGTAGAGGCAGTTTCTCTGACAAAAATAGAACAAAGATATTAAGACAACCTTTTAAATATGGCTAATAAAATGTTACCTACTCTTCCAAATGCACCTGTTGGTACTAGTGCATCATTTTAATCTGTACTGTAAAGTAAACAGGAAAGGCGGAAGGAGGAGCTCAAGACGTCGCAAATGATTGGTCACATTTTGCGGGAAAGTCGCGATGATTGGTTAAAATTGCAACATCGCACTGAGTTCACAGGGATTGGCTGAGTTTGTGTTGAAGATGCAAATCACAACATCGCAAAATTCTGCAATGTCTGATAAATACATTTAATAATCTGTAGCGGCAGGGTGATCATCAGTCGAGGCTAACTTACCACGGCTTCATCCACAGAAAGAACTCGCTCCTCATCTTGGGTAAACGCCACTTTAGACTGGACTTCATCCACTGTTATGCTGAAATATTTAAGGGAAGAAAAACATTTTTAGTTTTGGTAATTTGGTGCAATTTCTAAGAATGTCACAGTCAGAGGTAAACTCCAACAGAGGCATTCAAATGTGTTTTCAGCTTGTTAGCTTCAACTTTAAAGTACTGCTGAATCAGTGCAAAATACAACATTATGCTGCATCATCTGCACTGTGACATGTTTTGTGTTGTTTTATTTTTTTGTTTTTTTTTTGGGGGGGGGGGGGTCCACATTTCTCTGCCTTTTCTGGGAACTTAATTGAGCGAGTCACTGCTTTGTTGTTTTAAGGTGTCCTCAAGAAGATGACTTCCTATAAACATCACTGGTGTTTTAGAGACATAAATGCATGACTACTTTAGATTTTTGGATTTTAAATTCTTTTTGTAGACTCTTTAAGTGACACAAAACAACACAACAATTTAACAGCACAATCAAGGGCTCAGGTGTGAACATATATAGACAAACACTCTCACATTCACACCTATGGGCAATTTAGATTGACCAATTAACCTATCATTGCATGTGTTTGGATGGTGGGAGGACACCCACACAGACATGAGGAGAACATGAAAGGTCTGGTGTGGGAATAGAACCAGGGACCTTCTGTCTGTGAGGCACGAGTGTTAACTACTGCACCACTGTGGCACCCTAAAATAAACACAATAAAACATAATAAAAGCTACAAGAACTAAGATAAAAATACAATAAAACATAAATAAATAACTAAATAGCCAACTACTACTTTTCTATATCCTCCTGAACCCCCCACCCCCCCCCCATCTCTTTATCTGACAACACTTGGTTATTTTTCCTCATTTCCATTGGCCACTCTTCCCTGCTGGTGTCTTTCTTTCAGTGGCTCCACCTAAACCAACACTAGTGAGCTAAAGATAATGACTGTATAGTCCGGATCAATCCGTGGAGTCCATCAAAAGCGGAAGTGCAGACAAACATACAAAGCAAATCGCTTGTTCCACTACAGAGGATCAATGCTCAGGGTAAGTGCTGGAGGAAAACAATGGCTCTCTCCATTGTGTAGCTGCACAGAGGCTGCAGAGCCAGAAAAAAAAACCCAAAAAAAACTCATGTAATGAAAACTAGCTTCAGCTGCGATCATACTCGTATAGACCGCAGCATCATAAAAGCAGGTGCTTTGCGTCGCACATTCAAATCTGAGCGAAAGAGACAGTAATAAACATTAGGGAAGAGTCGCTCGCACACATGCACAGATGAATCCTGACGGAGAGGAGGGGGATAAAAAACACAACCTGTTCATGGGCCTTTGGGAGGCTCCATCATGGTTCATTTCCTGAAGCAGTTGGTTGACTCTATTTATAGGCCGGCATACTGGTACCAGTTAATCCTGCGTTGGGCTGCCAACTGCCTGCCAGCTGGCACAATGGGTCGCACTTGCGTATGTGTGTGTTGCACGGGGGGAAGGTTCTGGATGAAATAATGGTGAGAAAGTCCACAATCTACCTTAATGACCACTGTGTGCAGCAGCAGCAGCAGCAGCAGCAGATCCATGACCTATTGGATAATTCGCTGGGAAAAAAGTCAGCTTTATTAAGCCTGGCACCATAAAGGAGTCATTTTCCAACACTATTCCATCATAATTTAACAAAATGCACCTCAATTTAAAACCACTTTAACCCATAAAGACCCACAACTACTTTTGTGCCACTTCCACAATATATTTTTATGAATACTTAAATTTTCTGAAATGACTTATCCCAATCTGTTTCTTCCTTCAGTGGAAATCAGGTGTTTTGTTATAGTTAAAGGTGGGGTACATGATCTGAGAAAAAGGCTTTGAGCAAAGTACACGTTTTAAAAATGCACAATTTTAGAAGTTCAAACCCCTTTCTTTAGACATCCTCTCAAAACCATGTGACCAGAATACTGGCATGTGCAATGATCCGACCCCGCACACACACACACACACACACACACACACACACACACACACACACACTTACAAAACAGCCCCATTTCATTCCTATCTGATTAACATTATATTGGGCCTGTTTACAGTATATGAGAGTTTATTCCCATTTAAATCAGAACTAGAAAAGCACCCCCCCCCCACTCCGAATGAAGAGAGGTCATGACTTTGTTTGCCAGTCTGTCCATTAGTTAGCAAGATAAGATGAAAGTTTCATGACATGTTGGGGGGTGTCAGAAGGAACAAATGATAACAACATGGTGATGATCAAGAAGAGATCCTAGATTCTGGATCACTTTTGAAATTTTACATTGCGGTAAATGGAGACTATATTTCAAAGTGATCCAGAATCCAGGATCTCTTCCGGATCATCACCATAATCTAATCATTTGTTCCTTGTGACACCCCCCCCACCCCCAACACGTCATGAAATGTTCATCAAGATCTTATCTTGCTAAGTAACAGACAGACAGACAAAAACATAACCTCCTTGGCAGAAATAATAAAAGTTAACTCCTCTTTAAGATGACAATAAGTTCCAGTTGAAAATGACTATTCTGAATTAAACTTAATTCTGAATAAAGCCACTGGTTTATTCTGATCTTAATTCAGAATGTAAAGACATTAATTCTTATTTAACATTACTCCCGTCGTTCCACACATGCTCCTGGTCTCATTGCAGATGCACATATTTCACGTTGACGCACATAATCAGCACTGATGGCATTAGTATGTTGACCGAGCTGAGCTGCTGCTTTATAATTATTACAAAAAGAGCATCTAGTATCTGTTCTTCTATGTTGCTAGCACCTGCAGAATAAATAAATAAATAAATAAATAATCTACTTTGGGATTTTAGTGTCACCTGCACAATTTGGTGCATTCTGATCTTTTGTCTTTTTATAAAAATAAAATGCACCATATTTAGATAAATATTTACCAGATTTAGCTACAAATCATGCAAACAGCAAAGTCACCGACTGACTATTTCCATACAAATGCAATTACAGGGATAATCAACAGCATGTCAAATTCTGTTATTCTTTTATGGATTCAAATATGCATTTCAGACAGGATTCGCAAACTTTATGAAAAAAAAAAATCTTGTTTTTTGTTGTTTGTTTTTTGTCAGCAGGCAATTACTGGTGTCTAAATAGACACAAAAATGAGATTAGTTCACACTTTAAATGAGAGAACAATTATCTGTGAATCTGCATTAAAGATAATTAGCAATTCCAATGGAGTGGATTAAGAACGGGGTAGTGTTTTGCTAAGTGTCATTAGAGACAAAGCCGAGAGCTTTTTTGTACAAGATAAAGAGTCTGCGATGTGCATGCTAATCCGGTTCAAAGTCAGCAAATTGCTTGGCGATACAAAAGCGTCAGGTACACCAGTGACTCCGGACTTGCATTCATCATAATGCCAACTAAATCAAGACGGACAGATGGGTGTGTGAGCTGCGACGCTTTACAGGAAAAATGGTGATGTAGCATACATATACAAAAAAAAACAAAAACCTCCACCTCCTGCTTTATTCAAATGGGCATCAATATACGTCGTGGCTCCAGATCGCCGGCTCACTGAATCCCATTGACTGATGGGCTGAAACAATGGCGGTATAAAAATAAGCGGCACTTGCAGATATTTCAGCTTAGTAATGCGTTTGTTTAAGCGCCAGCCCGTCGAGAGACACCGTTAGGGATGGAGGGGATAGAATGGATGGATGGAGGTAGGGCTGGAGAGGGAATGAGGGGAGAGGTGTGTGTGTGGGGGGGGGGGGTAGAGGAGCTGAATAATAGTACATATCCAGGCACAGGAATGCATAAGTGGGCACACAGCACAGCGCTCGCTGGAGAAAAAAAAAAAAAAAAATCGCCGCACAAGCACTTCGTTCTGGATGCAGCCATATGTTTTATAGTGCATTCGGTTTACTATGCCCAGCCCTGCTCTCTTTTAGGGAGGGGGTGGGAGGAGATATGCCCAGCCAGCTTAAGCAGTATTGATTTTTATTTTTTTTATTTCCTTTTTCTTCTTTGTAGGCGTGGCGAGAGAAGGTGAATACATATATATATATATATATATATACACATATATATATACACATATATATATATACACATATATATATACACATATATATATATACATATATATATATACACATATATATATACATATATATATATATACACATATATATATACACATATATATATACATATATATATATATATATATATATATATATATATATATATATATATATACACATATATATATATACATATACATATATATATATATATATATATATATATATATATATATACATATATATATATATATATATATATATATATACATATATATATATATATATACATATATATATACATATATATATATACATATATATATATATATATATATACATACATATTTATTGTATGGGAAAATGCGATAAAGGGCAGGGAATAATCAGAAATAGTTACGTTTTAAAAAATGCTCTATTAAAAAAAAAAAAAAAAAAAAAAAATGTAATTAAATTTAAACATTTAAAGGGTAAAATAAAACTAAAAAAAGGAAATCAATCTGCACTACCAACAAGTTTTCCAATCCAACTTTATTTATAAAGCACCTTAAAACAACCACAGTGGACCAAACTGATGTACAGAATACTGAAAGCTTAACTTAACCGCATGTACTGTAGTTAGCTTAATCGCATGTACTGTAGTTAGCTTAACCGTATGTACTGTAGTTAGCTTAATCGCATGTACTGTAGTTAGCTTAATCGCATGTACTGTCGTTAGCTTAATCGCAAGTACTGTAGTTAGCTTAATCGCATGTACTGTAGTTAGCTTAATCGCATACTGTAGTTAGCTTAATCGCATACTGTAGTTAGCTTAATCGCATACTGTAGTTAGCTTAATCGCATACTGTAGTTAGCTTAATCGCATACTGTAGTTAGCTTAATCGCATGCACTGTAGTTAGCTTAATGGCATGTGCTGTAGTTAGTTAACCACATGTTTAAACAGTTATTCTTTTTTATTCAGGTTTATTTTCTTCTCATACCACGTCTCCTTTAAGTCTTCTGGCGCCCCCCAGGGGAGGGTCCCCTCACTATTTGAAAACCCAAATTCCAACTCATAAATTTCGTGTTCCACCACATAAGGGGATTTGAATTTAGAGGAATAAAATGCTCCTTCAGTTAATTAAACGATGCAAATAAGGCAATAAAAGACTTTCTAAAGTTTGCCCAAGAATAAATGTGTGTAGGGGTTTCAGGGGGATGAAGCGTGTGCACTCATCGTCAACTGATGAGACTTCACTGCATCAGAAGTTAAGGTGGAACTAATGATTGAAGTACATACCGGTGTGTATTAGCGCGTCATAAAACACCCATTTATCTTGTAGCAAAAGCAATACAAGATAAGATTTAAGATTAGAAAAATGTCATTAATCCTGTTTTATGAAGGTTCTTTTATGTTGGTTTCTTTCCCATTTTGTTGCATTGGTACGATTCTCTGGAGGGGTCAAACCAGGTGGGATAACATAAAAAGAAAGGAAGTGAAGTTTTTACTAAAGGTTTTTACTAAATAAGGCACTGACTATGTACATCACACTCAAAAAATATAAATCTTACCAAGTGGATTTTTGTCATTTGTGGGGAAAAAAAAACATTACATTACACTGAAAATAACTCTTTGGTGAGATACAAAGAACTTATTTTGATCTTGAAAATCTTTATTTAAAGAAAGCTTACCAAAATAATGTTCACTTATTAAAAAATTTTTTGGATGATCATTAATATAAATTAAATAGAACGTTTTGGATGGAACCATGTTATTTGTTGTCTCTTTAAGATGTATGTATTTATGCAAATAAAAAGCTGAAAACTTACCGATGCTGTGGAATATATATATATATATATATATATATATATGATGTCCCATAAGTCTCCATACATAGGCAAAATAAACCATTTTTATTTATATATGCTCTATATCCACGGTTCTCAAACTGGGGTCCCCTAGGGGGACGTGGCGCATGTCCAGGGGGTACGCGAAATTATTCACGGTTTTGTTTTATTTTTGTTTTATTTTTTTTCCTGTTTTATTTTGAAATGCGGAAGTTTTATTTTGTAGCGAGCGGGCAGAAGTAACAGCGCTGTTTGACGCTAGCTTGACTAAATTGAGACGAAGTGAGTCACAGGCTATTTTTAGCCACCCTGCAGCGAACATGGATCGATTTTTGTGTCCGCCAAGTTCCTCAAGAAGTGGTAAAAGAAAATGACAATGACAAAAACAAACGCCCTAACCCTAAAAAGAGAAAGTACATTGATAGTTATATTGAGTTTGACAAGCCCATCCCTCTCATTAAGTCTCTGTCTGTCTGTCTGTCTCTGTCTGTCTGTCTGTCACACACACACACGGTTTTGTGTGTCTTTTGTTCCGTTTATTATTTTAAAATTATTTATAATTGTTGTTTCTGAAGTGCTCATTTATATTATAATACCTGAAAATTTCGCTGGTTTGCACAAAGGCACTATTAAAAAAGGTTATCATTGTTTCATAATAATCATTGTTGAAGTGGTTTTTTATCATTTTCAGTATCGCGAGGGCGAGGGGGGACATGGAAAAATTTCACCCCTCCAAGGGGGACCTGGGCCAAAAAAGTTTGAGAACCCCTGCTCTATATGACTGACATTTTATCTGAAATATAAAGAAACACATGTTAGAACCATATATGTATGAAATGTATTATGTCTCCTATGTATGGAGAATTATGGGACACCCACACCCACCCACCCACACACTTACTTTTGCTGTGTTTTGTCATTTAGATTTAGTATGAATGTTATATACGTCTATAGAACCTTTATTCTGGTGCAGTTCTTCAGCACAGCCAGGCCACAGTTGTGTCCATTATAATACAACACCTATAATTTCCCATAGTGTCAAGAAGTGTTTCATCATCCAACTTTATTTGAAAAAGGGCGTTTTTTTAGGCAAGTGTCACTGGCAAAAACCTGAAATTTCTTCCAGGTTTTTTTTTCTATATATATTTTTTAAATTTCACAGTAATTTAAAAGCTCTGAGAGAAGCCTTCTCCCTTTGCAAGAGTGGAATCCTACATAAAAGGTGGTTTAGTATAAAAATAGCAGTGCTGCCCTTCAAAGAACCTGGAAAATCTTTGCCGGCGCTGACTTTAAGACCACCTAGTCAAACGATGGAACTCAGAAGAAAACACATGCACCTGTTTATTAAAAGCTACTGCATTTAAATATTTTTATGGCACATTTCATTAACCCTTTCATGCAGTCAATTGTTTTTATTCTTCTTATGGCATTTAGAAAACAATGCAGTTGAAAAGATTTTTATTAACCTATTTTTTGAACAAATGTCCACTCAGCTGGACACCATGCATAAGAAACATATGTACTAGGGCTGACAAATGGTTACAATTTTTAATGAGATTAATCACAAGTTGTTGTAGATTCATTTCAATTCATCACGATCAAAACGCTGTTCTGCCTATGGAGGTTTTGAACTTGGATTTCCCAAAAAAACAAATAATAAATACACTGATAAACCAAAAAATGTGGAGGGAAAAAATAAAACAAATTTGGCTTCACTAAAATGACTTTAGTTTGGACATACGAACACAGATTTGGCTCAAATTTGACTCAGTTGTCAGTCTCACAGTTCTACACTCATTCAACACCCAACAATTCAAATAAGTAACTCTATAGCACCCTCTACATTTTTACAAAAGTGTGTATTTCTGGCAGAATATCGCATTCCACCCACGGTACGATGTCAGGTTGACATTGGCTGTGACTGTGAAGGCCTTTAAGACTGCTTGTAGTTTGAATTATTATTATTATTATATGTTCATGAATATGTGCTATCCCTATTTTAAACAAAGTTAACAGCTGTTGAATGGCTGTCCAGTGTAGTGACTAGTCTGCATGAAAGGGTTAAAGTTGTCAACATGTACGATTCTGTGTTATTTACCTGCCATCGTTATTGCTGTCCAGAAACTGGAACAGGCGGGTGGCAGAGCTGTTGTAACGGCCCACACCTAAGAGAGAAAAATCATATCTGGGTTACAAAAAAAACCAAGAATGCCGACCAACAACAAGACATGATAACAAGAAAAAAAAAAAAAAAAAACAGGTAACATTTCTTGGGTTTGTTCTTATCGATCACAACTGTGATGTCTAATCCTTTAAGATGGAAACTGAGGTGGAGATGGTGAACAGGAGAGAGCTAAAGTCGGATTTAAAAATATAAGGGAGGTGGTGGTGGTGGTGGGGGGGGGGGGGGGGGGGGGTCGGTTCTTGGGCAATCAGGCAATGAGTCAGTCACGCTGTGCGAGAACATTTGGTTTCCCTGTAGGAAAAGAAAAAAAAAAAAAAAAAAAGAAAAAGAAAAACATGGCAGAGTCCAGAATGCAATCAGGAGGCTTTGTGCTGCAACGGCTGCAATGACAGTGATTTCCCTCTTCCTCATTCACATTCGCAGGCAGATGAAAAGAGGACGCCAAAACTTCCTCAGCCCCCTTTCCGTCGAGCGTGTGACCCCAGCTGATTCGTTTTGTGAATCGCATGGAGTGGGATTGGGAGGGAGAGGAAGTTCTCTTATGTTTGCCGCTAAGCATCTCCCACATCATCAGCAGAACCAAGAATGTAAAGGGGCAAAGTGATTGGCCCCTAAGTCTAGGGAAAAGCACTTTACATAATGCTAATTGCACATCCGCTGCAATTACCTTACCCGTACTAATTACAGAAAAGCTAATTGTGAAATTAGCATTTTTTTTCCCCCCAGCGTTACAGTATAGTACGCCTGCATTGAGGAGCTGCTGTCGGGCGTTAAAAAATAAAATAAAATAAAATAAAATAAAATAATGAATTCAGCCTTAGAAAATAAGAAGCTTAAATCCATGTTCATAAAGCCGTGTATCTTCCCTAAAGTTGACCTTTTAACCCCTGAGACATGAATCCAGACAAAGGTGCTGCTGTTTAAGGTTCATAAAGTTTGTGCTCGTGTTCCATTTTCAGAATAAGAATCACTTTATCGATCCCAAGTGGAAATTACTTATTACAGGAGCTCCTAGTCAAGATGAAAGTGGTAAAATACAAGAGTCATAAGGGCAATAAAAAAAACAAACATTTTAATCAGTATAAATGAAACATTCAGTAATAAAAATTACAAAATGACTTGCAAAATAATTGAAAATAAAATGAGGTAAATTGGGATAAGACAAGATATTTTAAAATAATTTAAGATAAAAGACAAGCTAAAATAACTTTTTATGAAAAAAAAGAGAAGAAAGTCTATTTTTATATTTATTAATTAATAATTCAGGATAAAATAAGATTAAAAAAAAGAATTCAAGATAAGACAAGATATTGGGAAATCATTTAAAATAGAATAAGATAATACAAGCTCAGGTAAAATAATTTAAGATAATATATATATAAATATACATATACTCTTGGATTTATACTGCAACAAAGAGTATGGGTGCAGTGTTTTCCACAGACCAAGTGGCATTGTGTGGCGCTAACAGAGCAAAGATTTAATCTGAAATGTCAAAAAAAAGCACAATCTGCGCCACTTTCTGCTTCTGTTACTAAATGTTTTGTGTATCTGTCGATCTGATCCATAATGCACATGTAGTATTCAGAGAATACTTAATCTCACCACTATTTTGTGCCAGTATCAAGTTTCTATGACAACCTGTTCTTGAATTAGAGTTAATAAAGTGATTCCGACTTTTCTGCTAAATGTGACATTAACCTTTGACCTTTTGCAATATTGATAATGTCATTATATGTATATATGCATCAGTGTGTGTAATATTATGATAATATATCCAGTATTGATTAAGTTAGAGCATGATATGTCTATGCTTGAGACACGCAAGCAGTGTTACAGAAATGTATTTTGCGACATGTCACCTTTGACCTCCAGAGATCTGAAAAACTATTGGTCGTAGGTGATAACACCAGTTCTGAGAATTGTAGAAATCTTCATTCAGCATCGTTTGGTACCAATTTGAAAGTTCTGTGACCCCCCCCCCCCCCATTGTTGAGTTATAATCGATGTAGTGTTTTTGACCTTTTAGTTAATTGTGACCCTGACCTTTGACCTTTACTCAAATAGATCATTGCATCTGATGTGCATTAGCTATATGTACATGCCCATGTAATTTCATGGTGATATCAAGTATTCATTGAGTTATAGCATGACACACACACACACACACACACACACACACACACATTACAATAATCTCCCTCAACCAATTTTCGTCGAGATTAAAGATGCATCATAAAATGAGGAATATCATTCAACAGGAACTACAGTTAAGGCATCACTGACAAGTTTTTCAACATTAAATACTAGTAATAAATATGAGTTGTTAAAAATGTAATTTGAAATGATTGATAATAATGTGTCGTTATGGTATTTTTAGGACCCTGTCCATCATAAAAATGTCTGGAATAACCTTTCGAATGTAGGTTTAATATTGTTACAATTTCTGTCATTTTTTCCCCAGGTTATTCACATCTCTTTTTTGTTTAGATCGTAGAACAATTTGAAGTCGTCATCATTTATAGGTGATTTAGCTTTGATTTCACAGGCCACGCCCACTGGACTTGAATGTGGCCCCTGAAAGAAAATGAGTGCGAGACCCGTGGGTTAAAGGGTTAAAAAAGAAACCATGGCACATGTTGTCACCTCTGATGTGACTGGAAGCATCAAACATCTACCCAGAAGCCCCGATTCCTCACCCCCGTTTGTTGACTCCACTCAGCCGAGAGGAAAAACAAGATTTGCTAATATTTGTCTGCGATACGCGAGGCATCTGTCATATTAGTGGCCTCTTCTTTTGTTTTGAGTGCGGCTCCTATTCCCAACCTAATGCTTGACATTCTCAACCCGTTCTCCAGTCGCTGTGGCTCGCAAAATGAGTGCACAAAAAGGGTGGGGGGGTGAGAGAGAGAAATGGTCTGGGTCCTCCCTTCTACTGCAGAGCTGTAGCTATGAAAAACAACCATAAGGAGGATAGATGGAGCTGGGTGGAGAGGATTGGGGGAAAGGAAGAGGAGTAGGGTGGTAGTGGTGGGGGGGGGGGGGGTGAAAACGGTAAAGAGAAAGAGTGGGGAAGAAGGTGGAAAATAAGTGAGGACGAAGAAAAAGAAGGAGGTTTGCGTCGAATCTTTAGGCCAGTGGCACATATAGGGGGCTATGTTTAGTAATGGACACCATCACTCATCCGCCCATGTTGCCCTGGTGATAGCGCTGCACACTCATAAAATAAGACGAGGCACAAAGCGAAGGGAAGAAAGTGGAACGTATCAGCAGGAGATTGTAGATCTATGCCTGGGCTCCAGAGCATGTTATCCAAACAGAGCTGCTTTGTTAGCTCTGCACTCCAAGACTAACAAAAGCACACATTTTTGCTTTTTCTTTCATGTGCAGTATTTCCAGGCAGGAAATTACCGCTTTCTGGAGGTTAAAATAAAACGCTCGTGGGATGGAAATAGATGAAAAGGCTGCAGGTGTTGCATTGAACTTTTACATTACTAGAAGGAAAAGGAGGAGAAGGAGGAAGAGGAGGAAGAGGAGGAGAAGTGGTTTGATCTAAATGGTGCATCCTGTGCAAAAGGCTCATAAAAATCACTATCATTCACATTCAGGTTCCAGTCTGTTTGAATAAATTGCTTTGTGATTTACATTTGTTCGGTAATTCATCTGCGGTTTGAGTGACAGATGCATTCTGGGAAATGTTGTGTGTAACGGTAAAGGGTCATTTCGGTTTGGTACGTTTTCGGTACAGTGAAGAAGACAATGGAAGAAGGGTTAAGAATAGAATCCATTTGTTTTTCAAAATAAAAGCAAAAAATAAGACAAGGGAAAAAAAACACTTGTTTCTAAAACCAAAATGAAAAGACGGATAACAATCTTTTTTTTTTGGTTTGCTTTTGTGTTTAAATGAAAAATGGAAAAAAAAAACGATGACGCCCATTTCCCATTTTATCCAATTTTGAGTGAACCAAGTTGAGTAACCCAGAAATGTTTCTTAACAACCGAAACAAACATGGCCAGCGGGCTTGAAGATCATTACGGTATGATTAAACAGCTGTTTGACGATAGAAAAACAGATGCTGAGATTTGTAACGCGCTCTAGCAGTTAGGTATTCAGACATCCTCTGAAATGTTACTCTGGTAAAGGTAAACACACAAACACACAGAGAGCGAGAGGGAAGAGAGAGAGAGAGAGAGGGGGGGGTGTTCCTTCACGCATTCTGAGCCAATCGGAAACGCCTCACCACCACGTCATGAACATGTATGAGGAAGTACCGGTAAACTATGTTGTTTGACATCAAGTCATTTTTCTACCATGAAAAAACAGCTGGAAACAAAACAATCCATGTATTTAATAACAATGGAGAACACAGTAATATTAATGAAATAACCAATGCATTAAAAATATTGGTTTGTAAAAGAGAGAAAGGGGGGGGGGTTATCACTTTTACTTCTTCCCACTCCTTTTTGAGTACAAAAAAATATTTTTTTGACTATGTTGATTGATGAATTGATGATTTTGTGTGCTCGAAATAAATTGAACTGAACTCAGTGTCAATAAACCTGATGAGACACATGTCAGGGTCTTCAGTCTTTATATATATATGAACCTTTATTTTTTTATAGAGGGACAATGTACATTAATAAACATTTTATAGAAAAGGAAAATGTAAATGCACCTGTTTTTAGCCAAAAGGCTAATTTCCAATGATATTCCCCCTGCCAGAAGGATCCTAGCAATGAATTAAAACATAATAAAAACATAAAACTCCGTATATAAAACTTGACGTGTGAACATTACTAGTGCTGACAGACGTGATTGTGTAGCAGCCATTTTTTGAGTTGCGTTTTAAATTATCTGTATGAAGTGGATAGTATTCCACTCACCAGCTGAAGACTAATTGACCAAATAAGAATGATATAAGAAAGGTGTCATTAGCCATGATAACCATAACCTTTTAAACTGTGTGAAAATGCAACATTTGCACTCGGTTCTTATTGTCCATCGTCTCAAATGTGTCTTATGTATGTTTGTCATCGTTTTAGGTTGTATAAATGTTTAGTTTTTAGCTCATATATATATATATATATATATATATTTTTTTTTTATTATTTATTTTTTTTTTTTAATTTTTTTTTTCTATTTATTTCTTTGGAAAAACGGTCAGGGACTAATGCCATTTCAGGTGTTTTTATGGGCACACATGTAGCAGAACTGACAAATAAAGCAAACTTTGAACTTTGATAATGGCACAGTAACAAACAGTTAATTCATAATGAACAAACATTTACAAATGGTTAATACACAGTGAATTGTTTATAAAGTCTTATCAATGTATTAATCATTTGACAGCTCTAGTACGACTGGATAAAGAGGATGGAATCGAGTCTTGATTTAGTCACAATCTAAGATCTCTGCCTGGTATAAATGCTGCCTGTAGAGTTTCATCGCATCTTTAACTAGCTGAAAGAAACTAACTTCTGCCGGTGGTATGGGAGAAGAGCTGGAAGTAGTGCACCTCTCAAAAAGTTCCTGACAACTAATGAGGCCCACAGAGCAAGGTGAAATGGCCAACACAGTTCAAGAAAACCGGAGATGTGCTACAGAAATCACCTCATTTATGAAGATATCACCGAACAATAGCACAGAGTTCCTGCACATATTTCACATTTATTCCGTGACTTAAATTTTCAGCCTAGTCAGTAGATTCCTCAGACCACATCTGACATGTCCTCTTACAAATTGATCCTTTTTTATAATATAAGTAAGAAAAGAAATGCAGATTCCGACCGGTGGGTTGAGTATTTTTAGTTGTATGGAGTTCATACACATTTTTAAAGGTAAAAGTCAAGCATTTTTGTGGGTTATTTAAAAATACTGGGAATAACCTGGTGTAA
Source organism: Siphamia tubifer (assembly GCA_020466265.1). Taxonomy (NCBI): domain Eukaryota; kingdom Metazoa; phylum Chordata; class Actinopteri; order Kurtiformes; family Apogonidae; genus Siphamia; species Siphamia tubifer. The sequence continues at coordinate 26,206,895 of CM035800.1, forward strand.
AACACAAATATATACACTATTTTTTTGAAAATATATGAAGCTACAGTAATATTCATATCAATGAAGTCATACAAAAGGAAATAAATGGAAAATGTACCTTAATTATTACAAAGCTCTACAAGTACTTGCAGGTTTATCATTAAATGTATGATTGTGATATTAAATTACCATAAAAAGACAATCCGTATTACAGTATATATCCATATAATTTACATGTATTGAAAGGATTAGTGGATCAACACATATTAAGTAAAATACATTAGAAGTTTTTAAGGTTTGGGGTCTTTATGGGTTAAGAATAAAACCCAGGAAGGCTTTGTGCACATTTTTTCAAGGCCAAATTCAAGCAGTTTTCAAGCATTTTTACAGATTAAAAAAAAATTCCCAGCACAGTAACTTATTACTGGACTAAAGCAGATCTACGGAAATACATACACTTATGATTATTGACATTTTTATTACCATATTGCATATTGTATAATGTGACTAACATATAAAATTATGTTTCATTACAGAAGAACACAAAGTTTCATTCAAAAAAAGTTAGTCATTTCTGTCTCGTTCTTTACAACTAACTTTGGAGTAGCGGAAAATGTAAACTTGACAACAACAGTGATTTGATTAACATTGGCTACGTTTTTATGATATTTTTAAATTCAGAATTATTTATTCCATTCATTACAAAGAAACATGACAATTATTAAGGTTCATATTACATTTCTGATCATAATTGACATAGTCTTTAAAATGACGATTGGTATCCGAAATATATTTTTTACTCACTGGCAGATTAAGGAGAGAAAAACTTCTCACGAAAAACTATAAATATTGGATATTAGTCCAACATTTAACACCTATATTTAGATGTCTATGTAAAATAAATATATATTATATATATATATATATATATATATATATATATATATATATATATATATATATATATATATTATATATATATATTAAATGTTGGACTAATATCCAATATTTATTGTTTTTCGTGAGAATTTTCATTTTTCTTGAGAATATATATATATTTATACATATTTTTTTATTATACACAGTCTGCTTCTGTTTATTTTACCCCAAAACAAGATCAATAAGGTTTGACAGCAAAATGTAATATGTAAACTCGTGGCCTGCTCCAAATGCCATGACAAATGATGCATCCATTCATATTTCAGAGTTACACTTGTTCCAAGCTAGTTTTCTGGGAACCCACTTTAAAAAAAAAAAAAAAAGACAAACCATTGCGACCCAATTCTCGATGGGCCTTATGTATAAATCATGAGAAGAGTGAATCTGTGCATAAATGATGCTTCCTGACCATATTTGCTGCCATTTCCTCATCACTTAATTTTGCCTTAAATAGGTAAACCGGTCAAACAGATGGTCGAACAGAATAATGACATGCATGTAGGTAAACCTAACAGGACATATTCATTCATCACTGAAATGCATGTAAATAAGACTAAGTTAGGACAATAAGTTAACACGATTTTGTGCTTTTCCCCTGATCAGATTAAATGTTAGATGTACAATTCTTTCCCTGTCCCCTGAAGGGACGGCAAGGGGTATTGATTTTAGTTATACAGTAGCAGCAAAACTATTGGGTGAATTTCTACCAAATTGGCTTCATCGATTGCCAGAAGAGATTTCATTACATTCTGAGAAAAGTAGGTTAAAGTACATTTTTTATTTTCTTCATGAATTAAAAAAATATCTTAAAAAAAAAAATGTCCTCCCATTTACTTACAATGGCTGAAATTCCAAATGATTCTAAAAACATACATTTTGGCAGTTGATATGTTGACATGAGCAGACACATAGATAAGATGCTCTGCAATTTTTTAGAAAATATCTGCTTCAGACGTTAAATGTGCTAAATGTTCCATACTTTAATAAGATGAAGTATCATACATATTAAAAACATGACTTAACCAGCACTTTTGTCACTTGTTTTCTGATTCATCTGATTTAATTATGTAAGATTTAGCACATTTAATGTCTGAAGCATATATTTCCAATAAAAACATTGTAGACCAGTGTTTTTATTCAATATTGGTTGTGCTTGCATGGCTCACAGAACATTACTTAGATAAGTGTTTTTCAACCTTGGGATCAGGACCCCATGTGAGGTCGCCTGGAATTAGAAAATATACTTTTTTGTTTTATTTGACCTTTACTTTACCAGGTAAGATCAGTTGAGAACGGCTTCTTATTTACAATGATGACCTTACTAATAAACAAGCGGTGCCAGGCACAACAAACCCCACCCCTCACAAATGATTTACCTTTTTCAGCCTTTCTCTTACACTCCTCTACTTTTTTTTTTTTTATAAAGTATCTCCTTCAGACATTAAATGTGTTAAATCTTACATACTTTAATAAGATGAATCAGACTTAAGTGCTGATTAGCTCAGATTTTTAATATACATGATGGTGTATTATTCCATATATATGCTGGTTTATGTACATGTATACAATGGATTAGTAAATATTCCACTAGAAAGAACCTGTAAAGTGAATGGATCATAATGTGCCGACAGTGTTTTGAAGTAGATCTGACACCAATATTCCTTTGAACTAAAACATATTCTTTTGTTAATTCAAACAATTTCACATTTTGACCCCAGACTTATCTTGGAACCTTGAGCCAAACAGCATTTAAAACTTGGGTTTTCTTTATAAGCAAAACACATGTGGTCAAACTTCATTAGTTTTATTCTGGAAGGATGTTAAATGTAGACCGCTGCTACCAACTCCACAGAGCTAGCATTAGCCGCTAACACAGAAGCATTTACCAAGAGTTTGAATGAGATACCAACAGAATTATAATCAAATGCAATGTTCAAATGTATATTAATAAAGAACAGATGCATTTTATACCCGTGTAGGAAAGGACAACTCCAGCTCAGTTCTTATTCCTTTTAACATCCTTAGTTCTGTCCATTGGTTCAATACAGAGGTTTATCAGTATTTTACCCCATGATCGATCATGTTCCCATTTATCTTTTTCTTTGTGCCAGTCCAGCTCCAGTTCCAGTGTCCACCATCACAACTAAAGAAAGCCAACTAATTCTGTTCTTTAGGGAAAATGACAGATCTTACTCGTCACTCATTCAGTTTACTTCTCACTGAACGCTGCAAGTTGGTGTGGCATTATACCGACATAAATCTGCTGTAAATCAGTCCAGTGTTTTACGACCTGGCCAGGAAAGCTGGTGGAAATAACTATTTTTGGGACCAATAATGTCATTTTAAACTCCATAAACTCTATAAAAATGTGATTATTAAGTTAAAGACCTTTTCAAGATCACATGAAAAGTCTTTAGGGGATCTAACTATCTCTCTGTATTAATCAGATTTTAGAAAATAATTATCATTTTACATATTTTAAACACATATCACATCTAAAAACACTACAAAACAGATCATATACATTAGTGGAAGTCTGCACTTTTTGAGTGCTTTTCTAGTTTATTCTTTTATGCGTTTCATTTGTTTTCATCTGTGTACAGCGCTTGGCCAACTGTGTTGTTTTTAAAGTGTTTTTATATAAACTTGACCCTGAGTTGACTTGACTTCCCACCTTAAACAATCCCTTTTTTTGTTCAGTCCTCCTGTTAAAATTGCATTTAAACAGTTTTTCTTGCACTTTTGCTTTTTGTACTTTAGCACTGATGCTTTATTTGTTCCTCCCTTTTCTAAGTCGCTTTGAATAAAAGCATCTGCTAAATGTAGTGAAATGTCATGTAATGCAATATATAATCATTAAAATTTTTTTGCAGGAATTTATATAGATGTATCAGGGGCAGATCTAGCCATTTTGCGGCCCTGGATAAAATATAAGGCATGTTTCCACTATCGAAACATCCGGGCCATTTTACAGGAACGGACCAGGCCATTCCGACAGGGTTGCCTTCTAGAACTTTTACTCGACGTTAGGTACTCGATAGCAGCCTGGTAGAGTCGCTGGGCAGAAGTCGCGCAGATTGGTTGTCGCAAATGACATCATCACATCACAACAAACAACTCAAGAATAGCTGCTGGAAGGAGTTTACCACACGACAAAGCAGAAAGAACAGTGAAAAGAACAAGCTAGAATGGACAACAAGAGTGTCCATGTCTAGTCTTGTTGTAATTTCCTCCTCTGCTGCTGCTTTGGTGCTTTTTATTACTACGTCACCATAGCAACTGACGTGATATGACAACGTTATTGCAAGGTTCGTAAAGGGCCATTCTGTATGGAGACATGACGCCTGAGAGGAAAGGGCTAACTCATGGCCCGATCAAAGTAAGCTCCCCACCCCCTAAAAAAAGTCCTGGAAGCTCCAATAGTGGAAACGCCTATAGACACAGGGCGCTTATTCTTAAAACACGTACACCAAATAATAGTCATCCTTACTTGGCACCCATTATACCCTGACTGTAAACTGAGATGAGAGAGAGAGAGGCAGAGAGAAACAGAGAAACAGATGAGACAAAGAGAGACAGAGAGAGAAAGACAGAAAGAGAGAGCGATAGAGAGACAAGGCAGAGAGAGAAAGAGACGAGACAGAGAAGGAGAGGCAGAGACAGCTAGAGAGAGAGAGACAGAGAGAGACAGACAGGCAGAGAGAGAGAGACAGAGACGAGACAGAGAGGGAGAGGCAAAGAGACAGCTAGAGAGAGAGAGAGAGAGAGAGAGAGGCAGAGAGAGACAGAGAGAGACAGAGAGAGACAGACAGGCAGAGAGAGAGAGAGACAGAGACGAGACAGAGAGGGAGAGGCAAAGAGACAGCTGGAGAGAGAGAGAGAGAGAGAGAGAGAGAGAGAGAGAGGGAGAGAGAGAGAGAGACAGAGAGAGAGAGCGATAAGAGACGAGACAGAGAGGCGGAGCGAGAGAGACACAGAGAGATAGACAGAGACTACCGGTAATGTCAAAGTCTGAGGGACAACCAGTGGGCAGGACAGAAAGAAGACTCTCTGTGGACTATCTTACATTGACCATTCAAGGGTTTCCTGTTTTGTTTTTTTCTATTTAATTTTTAGTGACTTTTATTTATCTTGTATAGCTGTATGTCGTGTATATTATTTGTAGATTATTGTAAATATGTTTGTTTTGGCAACGTATGATGCTCTTTACTACGCCAACAAAGCTGCTTTTTATTTGATTTGACAGAGAGACTAGTTAAGTCCTAAATCTTCGAATGTCCATTTTTCATGTTGCCATCCACATGAGTGAGTGAGTGAGTGAGTGAGTGAGTGAGTGAGTGAGTGAGTGAGTGAGTGAGTGAGTGAGTGAGTGAGTGAGTGGCAAAACAGTGGGAGAGCGCGAGTGTGTGTGTGTGTGTGTGTCAACAGATAGACATTAATTCAGTATATTCTGTAGCTATTTAATGTTTTTTTTTCTTTTTTATAGTAAAACATTTTATTACTTTACATCAGTAAATTAACATTAGATTGTTTTTTATGCGTTTACTGTGGCAGGGCTGGTCAGACTGGGGGGGGCTTTGCAGGACACATTTGATGGGGGCCCTATGCAGTTGCCTCAGTTCGTTTAATTCAAATTCTGAACATGGGAGGTATTGACTATATGTTCTTTTTTTTGTTTTTACTTATTAGTTCAGTTCCATGTCTAAACACATTTGTGTATCTTTACAAAACATGAGTACTAAGGGGGTGGTTCCCATAATCATGGTCTGCTGGAGAAATCAGGTCAACCGCTGGATTATCGTTGAACTCCAGGAAATCTCCTCAAACTGTGGGTGAACTCAGACTGTGTAGTGTAGTAGCGTACTGGGACGCACCATTAAGCGTTCAAAGATGGTAACAGATGTAAAGTACAGGACATCTCCACATGAGAGGATCACATCAAATGCACATCATCAGAGACGAGACCGTTACGTGAACCCAAAGCTTATGGCATGAAGGAGGAATTTTTACAAAAAACATACACAATCCAGCATCTTATAACTGGAGGAAAATAATAATGTATTTATTTCAACTGAGAGAACTGAAAATGAGGTGAATACATTGAAAAACAAACAATTAACTCATTTGACCTTAAACTGCAACTATATGTGCAATATGATGATGATAAGGGTTTAAAAAAAAAAACAGAGAGAGAGAGAGACAGAGAGAGACAGACAAATAGACAGAGACAGACAAACACAGAGACAGAGAGACAGACAAACAGACACAGACACAGACCGACACAGAGACGGACACAGAGACAGACACAGAGACAGGCACAGACCGACACAGACAGACAGAGACAGACACAGAGACAGACACAGAGACCGACACAGACCGATACAGACAGACACAGACAGACACAGACCGACACAGACCGACACAGACCGACACAGACAGACACAGACAGACACAGACAGACACAGACAGACACAGACCGACACAGACAGACACAGACAGACACAGACAGACACAGACAGACACAGACAGACACAGACAGACACAGACAGACACAGACGGAGAGCGCGAGCGAGAGTGAGAGAGAGATAGTAGAGAAATCTAAAATAAATGGCTTCTAGAGGCAAAACAATCACAAAAAGTCATTCAGAAAGGTCTCATGTTTTGACTGAACTCTAGTGTAAATCAACTGTAATGCAATCCTGTCTGAGGTATTCCATGTTAAAATGTGGTCATATTTTTAACTTCGGTCATCATTTACTTTTTATTGCGTATAGTGCAGTTGGATCTTGACACAGGGCTTGAGAAATGTCCGTGTATGGTCATTGTACACGGACAAAACAACAAACCCGATGGCAGTCTATGGCTTTTTGACATTTTGGTCATATCACAGGACTATACCATCTAATATCCCCAATTCTCCAAGTGCTGAAAATGTTTTTCACTCCCCTGTACCAAAGCCACAAAAACACATTTTCTTTGAGGGTACGAGTAACCTGTCCCTTTAAAGCTCTACAATAACTGTGCACGAAACCCTAGAGACACATTTGAGCGACAGCGCCAGTAAAGGCAAAGACTGTTCAGTTCTCCTTTGCAGGCTCAGCTGCTTGTTCTTCTGGCTTTTCATTCCTATTCTGACTCAGAATATTGACAGGTCATAAAGGGAAAAACAAGGCATTTGTGTTTGTTGTTGATGTTCCTATATTTAATTGAGATGGTTCAGTTTTTGTCCTCGTGGGTTTTCTTGTTGTCGTTTTAAAAAGGGTTATATGAAGTATTGATATTCTAAACTAGAAAGTATGAACAAGAAAACAACTTAGGCAACGAAAACCACCACAGAAAAAACACTGCATCCCCACAGCCAGGAATAAAGAGTGAAGCTCATTGTTCACACACCTGTATAAAGTTTTACCATTCAACCCATAAGTTAGGCCGTTAACATAAGACTGTGCAATATAATCTTCATGTTAGGTCAAATCCTTTACCACCAATGAGTCCAATCCAGCTCACCAAAGAGTCCACCAAATGTTCCAATACAGCCTACCAAAAGTCTAATCTAGCGACCAAAAAAGCCAATCCAGCCCAACAAAGACTCCAATCCAGGTCACCAAAGACTCCCATCCGGCCCACCAAATAATCTAATTCAGCCCACAAAATGGTCCAATACAGCCCACCAAAAAATCCAATCTAGCCCAATAAAGACTCCAATCCAACCCGCCAAAAAGTCAAAACCATTCCTGTCTCTGTGTCTGTTTTTAGACAGAGAACAGACACAGTGAAACCCCAAATCATAGAACAGTCAGTTTAGTCTGAACTGCAGATCCACAAACCATAAAAAAAAAAACAACATAATAACCCAACATAATAATTGGGTAGCTTCATAATCAAACCCACAGTGTTGAAAGAACACTGTCATTTCACCATCAAACTCAATTCTTATACTTTAGTCATGACCACTGGATGAAATTTCGGGCATTATCTCTAGTTTTCTTTCAACTTTGGCATTAGACTTCCTCAACATAAGAGTCCGACAGTGGTCAAACATTAACAGTAACATTTCAGCCTCTTGCAGTTCGATAAATTAGTTCATGTCTCTGCAATATCTGCCCTGAAATATTTGGCAAAACATTTGAACTTTTTATTCTAAACACTATAATGATGCTTTTAGGTCATTTGTGGGTAATTTTAAAGTCAAATTATAACATATGGCTGCTTTAAAAGTGAACCTAATAATGTGTCTGGCATCCAAAATGTCCAGATTACAACGTGTGCGTAGTTAATTAAGGCCTTAGCGTTGGGTCTTGAAGCTTGATGTTGAGTTGACGGGTCATGACAACAAAATTATATGATGTTAAAGAGTGATGACATAAAAGAAACAACAGCCTTTAACTTACTGTTAGATTGTAAGGTTTGAGGAGATCCAAGATGATTTTAGAAGAATAGGGGTGAAGGGTGATTTTAAGAATAAAAAGCTGGTTGAAATATGGTGCCAATGAGGACGTTAATGTAAAGGCAGCAATTATAAAAAGCTATTGGGAAGAAACTTCATATAAAACTGTAGTGAATGTTTCAGTGAGGGGGAAAAAAACAGCTATTAAAAAGGGCAGTAAACTCACAACTGCTTAGGTTGCTCTTCTTAAAAAGGATTAAAAACCAAGCTCATCAGCCAGATCGCATTAAAAATTCCATCAAACGCAAACGTTCCAGGAAAATACTTGTTTGATCCACCTGTTCGGCACAATTCGGTACATAAATAACCGATGAAAGGAAATCAAAATGGGTGCACAAACAATAACAGACAGGCCCGTTGGGGAGCGTTAAAGTGTCAACATCACTATGTAATGTCATAGGCTTCCAGCAAGGAAAAATGAAATGGGAAAAAAAAAAAAGAGAAGCCGCCTTCGCCATCGACTTGCCTTTAAGTAATTGAATCTGCTCAACTTGCACACACAGACACACACACACACACATCATTATTATTATTAGAACGCCACCGTAAAAGCCTAGATGGATTGGCAACATGGACAAGACATGCCACCTCTGTGGAAGAAATTAAAACTGATGGTCTGAAGATGAGCAGTAATGGAACTAAAGGATAGAGTCTCAGCTACATGGGGGTTTGGGACGCCTGGGAAAGGTCAGCCGGCACAGCAAGAAACCTGATGGATGCACGCTCTGCGATATCACCAGTCAACTGACCTTTATCGCAATACTTTTAACTTGAGGGACAGCTTGAATTGCTGAAGACGTGCCATGAAAAGCTATAAAATCTAATGGCGGCGCAAAGCAACACCATTGAACTGTCACGTTTTTGTGGCTCCGCAAGTGAGAAAATCCCTAATAGATTAAGACTCAGCGACTCCAACTTTAACATGAAGCCAAAGCAGTGAAATTTTCCAGTGTAAAAACTGTATTTTACATGTTTACAACCTGGTACACAGAAAAAAATTACAGTGTATAGCAGATTTACCACACACTTTTAACTCAAACAGCAACTGGAAACCCAATTCATCTACTGATCTAAGATAGTTAATACCTGTTAATCCATTAATCCTATCAATACATGTAAATAATTGGTGTAAAATACAGTTTATCATCTTTTTATGGTCACCAGATATGACCTATTTGGACATTCAGAGACTGCATAGGCTAGCATAACGTCATATCCAGGCCACCAAAGACTCCAATCCAGGAGACTCCAAACCAACCTAATAAAAGGTGCAATCCAGCCCACCAAAGGGTCCCATCAAACCCACCAAAACATCCTATACAGCCCACCAAAGGGTCCCATCAAACCCACCAAAACATCCTATACAGCCCACCAAAGGGTCCCATCAAACCCACCAAAACATCCAATCCAGCCCACAGGATGAATTTCCAAAGTGCAAAAATTACACAAAATAATATATGATGTACTATATTTTTCAGTTTCAGATGGCTGGAACTATGTTTTGTGTATTTGTAGATCCACTTAAACATGTTTGATATATTTTTATATTGTATATACATAACTTATTTTTATCTTAGATTGCACACAGTACATATACAATATTTATTATTATTTAAGTATCTACCATTTTTATGCTTTTATTTTCTCTTTTAAATATGTTGCACTAAAGGAGGCAATCAATCAATTTATCTGTGATGTTTAATTGTTGATCCATTAATCATATAATTGGTGTAAAATGCAGTATATCATCATTTCACGGTCATCAGATATGGCCCATTTGGACATTCAGAGGCTCCGTAGTGAGGCATTAGGTACATATTATATACATAGTGAGAGTGATTTCTCAGATCATTTTCTTTGTCAATAAAGTCGAGTCGACTAGTTGTATGATGAAGTCATCACATTGCCAGCGAAGGAACAACACAGACGCACAGCTGTTCAACAATGAGCAACTTGTACCAAGGTTCACTGGTCTATTAATGTACCGTTCAGTACAGAGCAAATCTAAAAAACTTGCGAGGCACAAGCATCAACAGTCCTTCGCAGATGTTTAACCGAACAAAACACAGGCTAACACCTTGAACTTTCTTTTAAATTTAAGTGAACAACACAGAGTGGGAAAAGGTCAAGCCAGTGGCAGCCAAGACACACAGCATGTTAGAGAAAAGAGTGCATTGTCTTCACAGAAGAAATAGAATAATCCAAACACAATGGCTGTTCAAATTCCACTGGTCTACAAGTAAAATGTTTCCAGAATAAACCTAATGGTATTTGACCACATGTGTGTTACTGAGAGAGAAAGCTCAAGTCTTGGCTCAATTTTCCAAGATACGATTTTGGGTCAATATTGGTCTGAGATCTACTTCAAAATCTACTAGATCTACTGTCTGCACATTATGATCCATTCACTTTGTAGGTTCGTTGTAGTGGAATATTTACTAATCCATTGTATACATGTACGTAAACCAGCATATATGTGACCCGCCACCACGAAACCAGGCATAAGTCGCGCTGAGCCGTTCAGAGCTACAGCCAAATTTAGGCTGGAAGGCGATTTCGTATTTGTGTTTACATCTTATCAAAAAAACGGTACCTTAACACCTCTATTTTCAGTTCCCTGTGGTCATTACATTGAAATCCAATCAATAAAGGTGTTTATTGAGTCAATTATTTAAGCGGCGACAAAAGTTCAGGTATTGCTGAGCAAAGACAAAGACGACTTCCACCTCTTTTCACCGAACAAAACGATCTCCGTTCCGTGCGTAAACATCCAAGTGTTCGGTACGAGGTAAAAGCCTATATTGAATGTTCTGTCCAATGTCGTAAGCCAAATGATTATAATACGTTGCAATTCTGTCCTATTATTATAATATGTAAAACTTCTGTGACATGTCCATCAGAGTGTCCTTTAACATCTGTGAATATTTTTTGTCAATCGGATACGAATTACTATGCGTTGCTAAGGACTTCCTACCCCAAAACAGTCCAAAACTTTAAACGGACAATATCTAAAAATATGCAAATTGCAAAATATGTCCAAATGTGGATATTAAAATTACCATAACTTTGGTTCTACTTGTGATAGAAACATAATTTTTTCACCATCTTAAACCTTAGTTTCCACTCTACCAAGCTACACACATAACTCAGTTTGGATTTACACACACTTATGCCTGGTTTCGTGGTGGTGGGTCACATATGTGGAATAACACAACATCATATATATTAAAAACATGACTTCTGTTGATGAAATATTGGGAGTGTCACAAGGAACAAATGATTACAATTTTGGTGGTGATCCAGAAGAGATCCTGCATTCTGGATCATTTTGAAATTTATTCACCCTTTACCGCAATGTAAAATTTCAAATTGATCCAGAATCCAGGATCTCATCCAGTTCACCACCAAAATTTATTCCTGAAAATTTCATCAAAATCCATCCATAGGTTTTTGGACCCCCCCCCCCCCCCCGGATCACCATTAAAATCAATCTATCTATAAACAGATGAATCAGAAAACAAATGACTTTAGTCCTGGTTAGTTCATGTTTTTAATATATATGATGGTGTGTTATTCCACATATATGCTGGTCTATGTACATCTATACAATGGATTAGTAAATATTCCACTAGAAAGAACCTGTAAAGTGAATGGATCATAATGTGCAGAGAGTGTTTTGAAGTAGATCTAGTAGATCTAACACCAGTGAAAACACATTTCTGGTGACCTCGACCTTTGATCTACACTCACCAAAATTTAATGGGATCTATTCTGGACCACCTTGCACCTTTCCTGAAAATTTAATTGAAACTGTTCTAGTAGGGTTTTTTTTTTTGGTTTTTTTTGCTTAAAGTTGCTGACAATCAGACTCCTCCCCTCGTCTTACCTTCGGGGCAGGAGGGCGGGATAATAAAGCCAAGATGGTGACGATCAAAAAAAAAAAAAAAAATGCCAAACTTGACACTTGGGAATAATTTTATACAGTCTACAGACAAAACATAATAAAGGCCAAAAAAGTATTGTGATATGGTCTAAAACGTGTAAACCTTCAGGTAATTTACCCCCAGAGAATCTATCCTCTACTATCCACACACACACACACACACACACACACACACACACACACACACACACACACACACACACACACACACACTTAATGATTCTAAATTCGTACGGACTTCAGTGCAGAAATGATTGAGCCCCATTTCTTATCCAGCCCCACAACCTTTCCTTACATTCGTATTCACAAGTCAGAACGTCACTTAAATGCCGAGCCAGCGTGTGCTCGGGGCGATAAGGGAATTTTCCTGTGAGTCATAAGTTTGAGAAGCAAAAAAAATAAAAAAAAAAATAAAAAAAGAGCTGCAAGACTGCAATATGCTGTTGTTCAGCACTCCTCTCCTGCTCCATTTATTCCAATGGCACAGGCGTGTGTATTTAACCCTTCTGGCTGTTTCTGATGTTCTACCATTTGTCATCCTGTCCTCGTGGCCTGAGGAACTGAGGTCAATTTACTTTAGTTCAATGTAAGAGCTGAGCTGAAATGAAATGAAAGCTGCCCTACGCTGGCCGTTACAATGACCTAACCATATCTGCAAACTGTACCAATCTGGCGGACTGAGGAAATTGCTCTGAATAGACTCCAACCGAATCACGGCAGGTTACGGACGACTCCGCACTTACCGCCGTCCGCCGTCTTCATTGCCTTCCGGGTTTGCTCTTTGAGGCGGTCGGCTTCGTGCTTCCTCCTCCTGTGCTCTTCTAGTTTAATCTGTAGGTCTTCGGCGACCTGCTGGAGCTCTCGGAGCTGCGCCTAAACGGACGTAATGAACCAAAAACAAAAGCCAAAGGTCAACAGAGTCTAACAGTTTACAGGGTGTTCGCTGTTTTTCCAAAATAACATTAAATGTTAAGACTTTTTCCAAACTGCGACCCCTCCCCCAATACTTCCTTTTAATTTATTTTTTTTTACTTGTTTTGCAAATTGTTTCATAATATTTGTCATTTTGTAAATATTTATTTGTTTTTGGTTCATTCATTGTTGCTTATTTTGTTTTTTATTTGAGTAATTTTCTTCAATTTTGTTTCGTTTTCATGTTACGTATTATTTTGTTGGTTCATTTTTATTGATCACTTTGACTGTGTTTGCTCATTTTTTGCTTATTTTATTTTATTTTTAATGTGGAGCTGCACCTAAACAGATATAATGAACCAAAAACAAAAGCCAAAGGTCAACAGAGTCTAACAGTTTACAGGGTGTTCGCTGTTTTTCCAAAATAAAATTTAAAGTTGAGACTTTTTCCAAACTGGGTCCTTCCAATGTGGAATTAACTTACAATATGCAATTATTATAACATGCATGGTCCCATTCTGTTTTATATTTAGTACATGTTTTTATCTTATTATTTCTGACTTTAATCCTTACGTTGCTGTAAAACTGTTGAATTATACAGTTGTATAATTCAGTAAATAATCCTAAATGAGACACTGCAGAGGATGTGCCTTATGGTAAAACACAGAAAGGATTACAGGGTCATATTTGTATGTCTTCAGACAGATTAATTTCTCTTTTCTTTGTCCAAAATGAGTCTTTAGAATGTAAAGGTTGCTTTCCTCTGTTCTAAGACTCAACATAAATTAATACTGTTAATGGTTCATGGAGTGCAATAGCAAAAAAATAAAATAAAATAAAATAAAAATCTCAGTTTGGACATCTGATATTACTGTAATATAATACATGACTCCAATGGTACCTGCAATAATACAGAATTGTCAGATCTTATATATATATATTTTTTTTTTTTTTTTTTACATCAGACGAAGGTTGCACGATTATAGAAAAAAAACTGATATTGTGATTTTTTTTAACCCTGCGATATGAAGAAATAGTCTTAATTTTGTCCCAAAAATCGCTCCATATATATTACAATGCATCGTATTGTGAACTCAGTATTGTGGTTTGTATTGTATGGCCTGATTCTTTTCAATACCCTAATAAACAGGGTTAGTACACATTATTCAAGGTCAAATTCAAGTACTTTTCAAGCTTTTACAGGTAAGTTTCCAACTTTTGCAGCACAGCACCTTATCACATGGGATAACATATACTGTACATATCTACATATACAACTTTTTTTTCTCATAAAGGCAAGACATTTAGAAATTATTATTAGAATTGTTTTTTTCTCATTTTCTTATTTGTATTTACATCAAAATACCATTGTTGCCTTTCTTTTTGTTGGTATAGGATCATGTTTATTATCTAGTGCCTTAAAGATAGTATGTGAGTGACATCTAAGGGGGAGGGTATTCATTTTATTTTGCTTTTGTGTGTGTGTGTGTTTGTTTTGTTTGATTTATTTATTTTTATTTAAAATTCAATAAAAATAACTTTCAAGAGAAATTATAGGAGAACACAAAGTACTATCCAAGAAGAAGGAAGTCACTTGATGTTCCACACACATACTTACACCGAGACAAAGATTAAGGTGAAAATGAAAATGTACCTGGAGTCGACCTGAGAACACCAAATAATTTCCTTTGTTGGTAAAGTTTTATTTTTCAACTTTCAGTTTTTATTTTCCTCTGTAAGCAGCGTTGGCTTACTGTCTAACCTGACAAGAGTTCAAGTTAAAAAATAATCAAATGAATAAAATCACGTCACAAGGTTACAAACGCAAGCACTTATACTAAAATTCAAGCACTTTTCAGACCTTGAAAATACAACAAAGAAATTCAAGCATTTTTGAGGATTTTAAGTAGCTGTACAATCCCTGCATGAAATCAAGGCTTTCTTTTCCATACCTGCAAAACTCCATTCACACTTACTGCATGTAGATAAACTAGCTACGACACTGAATACATCAATAAAGCCCAAAAAAATAAACATTGATAATTGGAAAATGCATCTAACTCTCCATGAACTATGGTTTTTACACTTTTACTTCTGCTCAATGAATTTCATCCTCGGGGGTGGGGTGTGGGGGGGCAAAACCAAACAAGTAAAATAACAGGCAGGTTGTGGTTGTGATTGTTTTCTTACACATATATTCTACATTAATGACACTAACGTTCACCTGAACTGAGCTGTCCACAGTCTCAGAATTCACAGATGTCCCCATGTGCACTACTGTAAAGGGTGGGGTCCAAATGTGACAAATTCATGGGGCACAGGTTAGAAGTAGGGATGTGACTTTTGGTCCAAAACACTATTCGAAATCCGCTGGAATCTCTTCGAATATTATTTGAAAATCGAATGCATTTCCATGACACCCAACTTGTTTTATGTGTTTGAATTTTTGTGTTTGCAGCGCTTTGTCGATGCGGTGCGTTTACCCCCGTCAGCCACCATACGATGACAGTCAATGTGACATTCTGTCCAAGTGAAACACAATACAAGAAAGGCGGCATTCGAAAATTAGTATTCTATATTCAAGCGTGTCACGAATATTCGAAAATTGTGCCCCATCCCTAGTTAGAAGCTGTGAAACTTTCATGCAAGATCCATTGTATAATAAAGGACTAGAACCTGGGACGTTGACGTTTAAAGTACGTGTTAATGTGGGTGAGTTTGCTCAGTGCAATGTGGCCCACATAATTTTACATAAGCCAACAAAATGTATTCTTCATTTACCACAATGTAAAATTTCAAAGTGATCCAGAATCCAGGATCTCTTGCAGATCACCACCAAAATCTAATCGTGTGTTCCTTGTGACACCACCCAACACGTCATGAAATGTTCATCAAGATTTGCCCAAAACTTTTTGAGTTATCTTGCTAACTAACAGTCAGACAGACCAACTCTGGCAAAAACATAACCTAATTGGCAGACCTCGGTTCATTGGAGGGGGTCTGCCATGGTGGAGGTTTGCACTCTCAAGAGCCACGGTTCTCAAACTGGGGTCCACGGACCCCTAGGGGGACGTGGCGCATGTCCAGGGGGTACGCGAAATTATTCACGTTTTTTTTTTTTTTTTTTTTTGCTATTTTATTTTGAAATGCGGAAGTTTTATTTTGTAGCGAGCGGGCGGAAGTAACAGCGCTGTTTGACGCCAGCTTGACTAAATTGAGACGGAGCGAGTCACAGGTTATTTTTAGCCACCCTGCAGCAAACATGGATTGATTTTTTTGTCCGCCAAGTTCCTCAAGAGGGTTTTGTGTGTCTTTTGTTCAGTTTATTATTTTAAAATTATTTAAAATTTTTGTGCTCATTTATATTATAATGCCTGAAAATTTAGCTGGTTTGCACAAAAGCACTATTAAAAAAGGTTATCATTGTTTCATAATAATCATTGTTGAAGTGGTTTTTTATCATTTTCAGTATCGCGAGGATGAGGGGGGACATGAAAAAATTTCACCCCTCCAAGGGGGACCTGGGCCAAAAAAGTTTGAGAACCCCTGCTCAAGAATGCTTTTCTAGTTTGTTATACATTTTATATGCCAACACTGAATTGAATACACCAACGTGTGATTTAATGGTATAACAGTGTGTTTTGTAAGGTTTTACAACTCAACAAGGTTGGCAGTTATTGTGAATACGCTCAATGTTTGAACAAATGTGAGAGTTACTGGGAAGGTGTTTAATAAAGTTTGACTGATTGAGTTATCATTTCGTTTCACTTATAGTCAGTGAGCTTTATTCATTGACAGTGCACCTTATAGTGTGTAAAATACTGTACATTAAATTGTAAATAACGGCTAGATTTTGATAGATCCGGAGAAAAGTAAAGTGTTCTGAAAAATGTTCTAACTGAATCTGTCACCCTTTCATAGTTAAAAGAAAAAAAAACTATCCAGGCAAACTATTTTAAGCTCAGGGTTTTAAAGGGTCAATCCTAAATATTCCATGAAAAGGCCAAACCAGAATATTTAAATCAATCGTGTCATGAGATGCTGCCGTCAAAGCACAAGTGACACTTTTTGACAACCAACGATAAGCTGCCATCGTTCTCTTTAATGGACCAATTAATATGAAGGAGCGGCGGCTGTTTGTTTGGACGTGTGTGTCGGCGTGTGCGCATTATCAATACCGCCAATCCAATCTCCCCTCGGAGAGTCTGGCGTTGCAGTGATGGATTCTGCTGGGTTTTCCGATAAGGATGGCTACCTTTCTAGGCCACGCTGCTTGCTTCCTTGCTTAGCCACCTTCACTTTAGTTTACTGCAGTGATTTATGGGCTCCATTTTGAGAGTACACGAACATGTTTATTTGTGAGCAACAACACACATGTACAAAGTTCCTCCACTATATCAAAGCGTTGTGACACGCAAGAAAGTACTATACACAGATTTCCAATGACAAGGGGTTCTACTGATACTAGTCATCTGATAAACAAACGGCGAAGATGAAGGATGGATTTTTGAGGGTTTTCTTTTGTCTTTTTCTCTAAAAATAAAACTGCAATACTGCACACTACTGCCGTCTTTAAAATGTACTCCCAGAGCGGCGCAACCAGACAAAACATAATCACAAAACCTCCCGGAAGAAGATTTTATTGAATACCAATTTGTTTTCAATTAACGGCAGAAGTTCTCGGGTATGCAGTCCTGAAATGCTACGCTCAGCTTTCCATTTTGAAAAAAAACTTCTAATTTGATTAAAAAGTTGCCCGGCGTTCCTTTTCTTGCACAGCAGATTCTTCTTTAACCCCTGAACCGCAGGAAGAGTTCGCTCTCGAGTCATTGTGTAAGGTTTCTGAGACGAGGCCCCCCGAGGTAACCCTGCCAAATCAACAGAAGCCCGACACCACAAGAGAATAGGGATGTGCGGCGAGGCTAGGAGGGTCTGGTGACACTTCAGCCTCGATCTGCCAATCAGCCGGCACAGAAAAGAACAGGGGGGCGGATGGGGTGGGTGGGTGGTGGGGGGGGTGAGGGGGCTGGTGGGGGGCAGAGAAAGAAAAAGCAAAGAAAAGAAGAGTGCCGAGTACACTCAGAGACCGTCGGCTGGCAGATCAAGCATGTATGAGCGAATGGGTAACAAAAAGTGGCCTTCAGTCAAACTCTCTGTGCTGTAAAATCACTTCCATCGTTTTTACTGAATCCTGTTGCAAGCTTTTGTGATGCTTGAAAAGCATTTTTATACCCTCCGCGCTTATAAAGTGCTTGAAAATAAAGTAAGTAATTTCTCGGAATCGATGTACAAAATACGTATGATTGAAAGCAGCCATCAAAAGGCATATGAGTGTGAAATGAGCTGCAGCTCGTCTGAAGTTCCACTATAATATTTATTAAGATCCTCAACACGAGTCTAACTGTAATTTGCAAGATGTTTGTACCTTTGTTGGACAAAAAAACAGTGTTAACCCCACAAACGTGATAAAAATGTGCAGCTTTTAAGTTAATAATCCTACAAACGTACGTCCAATGATCGATTTTTAAAAAAAATTATTATTATTATTATTATTACTATTAGTAAATTTTTCCACCAGTGAACATTTCCCCCAGTGACCACCGCAGTGTGACCCCACAGAGTGTGACCTCAAACAAATATGGCGCCAGGAAACAGTGACAGTGACGAAATCACCTGGGGGTCACAATGCATTTGTTCATTCCCTGAATGTTTTAAAAGTTAGAAGTAGTTAAGAAAAATAGAAAATAAATTGTAAAAAAGTTATTTATTTGTGGCTTCCCTGACAACATGGCTGCACGCCACGGAGACACTTTATTTTTTTGGAAAAATCTGAATTGAATTGGATCACATAGAAAAGAATCGATTCTTAATCTTCAGAATCAGATCGATTTTTTAAATTTGAATCGATACCCAGCTTTAGTTAAAAACTGGATATATATATATATATATATGTGTGTGGTTGCAGTTTCTAGTAATAAATGGAGATAAATCATTTATGAGAGGTTCATTCCAGAGGATAATTCATTTGGCAACTGTTACAAAAGTAGCACTGGGTCTTTATGGGTTAAAGGTGTTCTCCCATTGTTATTTCATTAATATTGCTGTGTTCTACATTGTTATTACATGCATTGTGTGTTGGTTCTATAAAAAAAAAAAAAAAAAACATCCAGATTGTTTTTGGATGGTAGAAAAATGACTTGAGGTCGAACAACATAGTTTACCGGTACTTCCTCATACATTTCCATGACGCAGTAATGAGGCGTCTGCGATTGGCTCAGAATGCGTGCAGAAACACTCCCCCCTCCCCTCTCGCTCTGTGTGTGTTTACCATCCCAGAGTAGCAACCAGCTAGGAAGCTTTATTTCCACAGAGAGCACATGAACCAGTTTGCTCCACCTGTAGATGCTAATGCTAATGTCCTCACGACGGCTTTTTCTGAGTCGCACGTTTCTCTGTTGTTTTATGTGAATGGTAATAACAGCCAGTGGAGGGGACACACCACACAGCATGTGTTGGTAACTCGGGGTGACCCATCACATTCCAAAAGGAACGTGGGTTTTCAGCGGAATGACGCTTTTAAACGCAGTAAAACAAGAAAGAAATAAGGAGACATAGGTAAATATGCTGCCACAGACGTCTGGTGGTTCATACAGTAAGTAAAGAATGAGGGACATTACTGTTGTATGAATCTTTTGGGAAATTTGACATAATATTCTTATGAAGTAACATTATTAAGTGAAGTATGTGATCTGCAAAGGAAGACAAACTACCTCTTAAAAGGAGGATAATACACTAAGTAATGAGCCAACTGAGCCATTAAATATAACGTACAAACATCTAAGGAGATCCTCAACTGCCAAAATTACCAATTTAATTTACACCAAACTCCAGGGCTCCGAGTTTCTCATTTGGCTAAGTGCTTGTGGAACTAAATGTGCAAATGAACAGCAGAGGGAAAAAAAAAAAACCTGTGAGGTATTTTAAGCTTATCTCGAGGCTCTTTTTTGTTTACGTGATTTGATGTGTACTTGATGACTCAGGTACTTGTTTACTTGGCATGACTTTTCCATTTTCTCCTGTTGTTTTAAAGGTGATTGGAGAAAAAATGTGGTTACAGCTGAAATCCTGAGGAAACAATATCCTGGAAAAGTATCTACGGGGGAGAAAGGGGGGGGGGGGTGACACGGCATGGCAGTGGGTAGCACTAGAGCTCCACAATATATTGTTTGAGTATTGGCATTGCAATGTATGTGTGTGCAATGGTCACATGGTAAGTCCTGCAAATGTTATTTTTGTATTTTAATTTATTCATTTATTCATTTAATTAAAAAAATTATTTATTTATATGTTTTTATTAATTTATTTTTATGGATTTACACAACACACACACGTGTGTGTGTGTGTATATATATATATATATATATATATATATATATATATATATATATATATATATATATATATATATATATATATATATATATATATATATATACACACACACACACATACACACATACATACATACACACACACATATACAAACACACACACGAAATAATGATTTAAAATAAAATAACTGCTTGTGTCTTTAAAATTGTTAGAAATCAGTTTGACGTTAGCAACGGCAGCAGCTCTGGTCAAAACAATATCATAGAGCACAAGCTGCTCATTTAGAACGAGGATTCTTGGAACACAGTAACTATATGAGGAAATTAACCCCAACATCCCTATCAATCAAGAGCGTTCGCAACAAAGCCGGGAAATAACACTTCATTTGCAGAGTATCAGCAGCCAAGGTGAAAGTTAATTAAGTCTTTTTAGAAATAATATCTGCGTACAGACACATTCTGATGAGGATTTTAGAAGCCAATATTTATCCTAGTTCGAATGAAAAGCAATTTGTACTGGAGCAACATTACAATAACCTTATCAAACATGACGGTTGAAAGCATGGCAAACATAACAAGAGAAGCTGAAAGAGCCTGGAGGTAGTGATCACTTTCCTCCATTTTCTTACTGATGGCAAATAAATGTCAATCATGGACAGAAAAATGGATTTTTAATGTAATAATTAAACTATATTAATGTTTATTTTTGTACACAGACAGATGGATAGATTTAATTCATTGCAGAAGTGGTTTCATAACATGATTTTTTTTGGTGAGTCACATTTTACATGTAAAAGGCCTGATTCATTCTAAGGCCAAAATACTAACCCTTAAACCCTTAACAAGAGTGAAGCTGTTTCCACACTGACCACAGTAAGCTCAGCACACAGTACACAGTACAGTACATGCAAACAGTTCTGAGCAGGAACATTAGAAACATGTACCTGTCAACTTTACAGCAAAAAGCCCTGGCTGTAGGATAAAGGGGAGGAGCCAAGCACAGAGCTCTTACCGTGATCAGTGTGGAAACTTGTTTGAACTCCTGCGACGACTGAGGGTCGAAGGCACACGATGTACAAGTGTACAGTATGTGTACAGTACATGTACAGTATGTGTACAGTACATGTACAGTATGTGTACAGTACATACAGTACATTTACATTTCAGGGGTTACATAACTTGAATTGTCTTTCGTATTCAGAGACGAACATTTTACCTAAATCGTTTTGTAACTTGGATTATTCGTTGGATAGTTCAAAAATGTAAGAATTACTGTATCAATGTAAAGTCAACATGATTTAAACAGATTAAATCAGGGGTGTCAAACTCATTTCATTCAGCTAAATTTGATCTGAAGTGGGCCGGACCAGTAAAGAAAAAAATAACATAATATATAAATAATGTCAACTTCAAACTTTTCTCTCTGTTTCAGAGCGAAAAAAGGCCAATTTACATTATGAAACCCCACAATATTAGGCTTTAGTTTATCATTTACACATATACATTCTAACTTACAGATCACACTGGATCTACAGATACACAAAATACTTAGTAATAAGTGGAATATTATTAAAATTGTACTTACTTCTCTTAAGATATTTCCAATTTTTCATATTTATTCTGATTATTGAGATATTTTTTTGTGTGAAATTACCCTTTTAGTGTCACTAAATTAAAAAAAATGTACATTTACAAAGATTATTTTTTTTTACTTGTGAATATGTATCGTAATTATGAGACTGAATTGGTCTAAATGTAGACCACAAACTAAAATGGTTTATATCTTAGTGTAATTTAATCTGTTGCATTTCATAAATTCATCCAAAGGGCCGGATTGCACCTTTAGGCGGGCCGTATTTGGCCCCCGGGCCGCATGTTTGACACCTCTGGATTAAATAAATACTTGAATAATGATATAAAAGAAAGTGCATCTCGTGACCTAAAACTCTTTTGTAAATAACAGTCGAAAACCACTTACATTTGGTTAAAAGGTGAGAATCTACTGCTTTTTAATGTCAAAGTTTCATTATTCCTGCTCTGCTACGAGTCAAATAATGTGCATAAATATTCTGGTTTTACAATGTTATTGGTTTTCTGGAAGTTAAACACCCAAAAATAAATAAAAATTAAAAAATCTAGTAAGGTATTTGGTGCACAGCTCTAATTGAAGGCCACATGTTTCTTTAAATACCCACAGCTCCTATAGGGTTTACTTTATATATAGACCATTTAATGAAGTCTGTGTGCATTTTGAACAGGTCAAACAACAATAGAGGGCAGGAAGAAAAAATAAAACTCAACACAAGAGTAAAAAAAAAAAAAAACAGGATCCATTTTTCTGGGAGGAACATCCTGTTACAGTTCTGTGCCAGTTAGCGTTTATTCCTCCGGCTGAACCCCGTGTACCTGTTTCTCCCTCCAGAGCAGCACTCCCTCCTCGATTAGCTGCTGCTTGAGTCGTAAACCCTCGTCCAGGGTCCTCATCTGGCCCTCCACCAACGCTCTTTCCTGCTGTCCCAGATTCCTGAAGAAAAAAGGGAAGAGATGATGATGATGCACGGCCCCATCATTACCGAGAGAAGCTACCCGGCCACCCCCGCTATGGTCATCGAGATGGCGCCATCCAATTTGTAAGGGCCCCACAATGCAGCGGGAGTCCAAATAGGCAGAGTAAATAAGATGGAGGCTGATGCTCTGTGGCTGAACTAAATTGTTTTTGGAGTCTGGCAAACACAATATGAGTGTGGACCTTGTGAAACCATAATGAGATCTACTCTGCCTGCATGTGCTTCAGAGGCCAATGGAAATGAATGAAATAATAGAGAACTGTCAAAAGAAAGAGTGGGTTAGTGTATTAAAACTTACAATGATGCATGTAGGGTCTGTTTCAGATGATAAATATGACACGAGCTGGAGCTTAAACCCTTTTTAGCACAGGTGTGTTGAGCCACAGTTTGTAATAAATGTTCCAAAATCTAACAACTTTTTCCATTTTATTTTGTCAAAAACACACATTTTGGATCATTATTATTAATTATTATTATTACTATTTTATTATTATGTGTTTTGTTTTATTTATTCATTTAATTATTTTTAAGTCATTATTATAATTAAATTAAACTGAATACTGTATATGTTATGTGTACCCTTGGGTGGGTAGTATCTGGGTTACTGTTTGTATAATTGTGAAAAGGTTTTTTTTTTTTTTTTTTTTTTTTAAAGTGTTTAAAAATCTAATTACAAAACCTAAAAACTTTTTCATTGTATTTTGTCAAAAAACATTTTTTAAAATATTTTTTGCTGGTAATGTGTTGAATGTATTATTCTGTTTTCTTTAGATTAGATTATGTGAGATCAAAGGGTTTTTGTTTTTAGATCAATAAATAATAACCCAAAAATGATTGATTTTACACTGTCATGCATACAACTTGTTTTTTTCTGTCCTGACTCAGTGTCTTGACCTGGACTCGAGTCTTTTGGACTCCGTTTTGTCTTGTCTTGAACGTCTTTGAACTCAGTCTTGACCAGTCCTGGTCTTGGACTCAACAAAGGCGGTCTGGACTACAGCCCTGTTAATGACTGTTGATGGGTGCATATGTAACGGACTTCTTGTTTTATTTTTTTTTATTCTTTCTTTATTTCAACGTTTGAGACAAATGGATAAAATAGTAGTTTTTTCATTTTCCGATTATGGATCGCCAATTGAATATGTAATGAATAGATAATATCAAGATTCAATCCCATGCTTTACTGAGTTAAATAAGATTGTTGGTTTTTACAACATTATACAGTGATTCAGAGATTTTCAAGCCATAAATAGTGAAAATAAGTAATTTTTTGTCAGTTTATGACCTAAAAACAGTTGTTTTATTACGCGTTTACTTTTTATTTTTTAGCAAGTGCTGTTCTGATGTTCTATGGCAAGAGGAGGGAGACTGTTGTCATGGCAACTGATGAGGAGGTAGATGACGATGTCCAGTTACACACTACAGTTGAAATCCAGAGTATTTCGATGAGTGCCCTAAAACAGGGTTAATGAAGTGACCATATTTGGTTCCTTACCAATAAGTAGCAAAGGAAGTATATATAGAAAAACACAAGAAAAATAGATAATAATGTGAAATGAACATCATATATAACTACAACATCAGTAATATAATTCACATTCTTCTTTTGAATATCATCCTTGACATTAGTACCATTACTTCCTGGTACCTATAACAAAGCAGGTACACAGACCCTATAGACCACATTACAGCAGAGACTATTGACGTACTGTAACTTGTTGTTAAAGCTGCACAATATATCGGAAAAAAATATTGCGATAATAGTGTGCAACATTCAGACGTGCAATAATTAATTTTCTTTCTTTTTTTTCATTAACTTCCTGTTTCACACACACACCATTGGGTACCAGAGTGGTTTTCTCTGTCACTATAACATACAATTATTTTCTGGTAAAAATACTGAATGCTACTGAATGAAAGTTACTAATATTGACAAAATGGGAATATTTTCAGAGCACAACTTTGAGCACTTATATTTAAAGATTTAATTTTCATATGCAGTATTTATTAAACCAGGCCAGCAATTGAATATTGGTATATTAAAGGTCTGAGGTAAATGGTAGAACTCTGGTACTTTTATTATGAAATACATCCATGTCATTCACACACTGATATATGGGATTAAAATGACAAAATATTTGACCGTGTTTGTGTCTGAACGTCGACACAGTTACAGCTTCTCCATATTCTTGGACAGAATTGTGTAATTCGTTATAGTAGGACAGTATTTTGTCTTAAATTATAAATAATTGACTCCGCATACGAGCAATTGGCTCATTTCAACATTGTTGAGGAATTTTTATTTTTTTTTGGTAGATGAAATTGGTTTCGGTGAACGGAAAATAATGCAATATTGTAATCGTAATACTATACTGTTCTACAAAGTTAGAAGTCAGTAACTGCACAAACTGAGAAAAATGACCTTAGAGTTCTGTTGTTGTTCAGCCCCAGTAGTTGTAGGTAGATTATTGTTACTGCATATTAACTAGTTCTGCAAAAAACACAGAGGGCCTTATATATAGATTCATTCTGGTAGTGCTTAGTGACTGGGATTTTAGATTTATCTCATAATTTTGCCTTTTTATCTCATAATTTTCACTTTTTATCTCACGATTTTGACTTCACTTAATGCGTCTTATATATGAAAAACCTTTATAAAACCCATTCATTGACAGTTCACCTTATAGTGCAGTAAATACATTAATTCCATCATGTGTTTCAGTCTAATACAATGAATGACTGTAAACTATTGGTGGAGGGTCCTAAATGGACATAAGGAAGAACACAGTAATGGTCTTTACTGTCTTTTTACTAGTACATTTTGCAGTTACTGTACAAACACTCACCAATTTTCTCCAAAACGACAGACATTTAACATAAGCTATTTTATTACATGACAAAAAATTGATTTGAATGTTGTAAAAAACACAATAACTAATTTTCACCAAAAAAATGCAGTTACTGCCTTTCTGCTTCATAGGGCAGTGTACACCTATAAATCACATATCGCAAATTTTGCCAATATCGTGCAGCCTTACTGTGGAAATGACCAAAAATAGTGACTTTTCGTATAAAGGGGTTAAAGCAGGGATCTTAAAGATATCTTTGTTCACTGACCATCGACAGTAGGTCGTGTCTTCATTTATTTCCTATAGAATGTGAACTATCTGCAGCAGAGGAAAGGTACAATTTACAGAGCTGAAAGGGAAGTGTGATGAGGTGGTGCGTCATGTTTAGTTTTTTTTGTTTGTTTGTTTGGGGTTTTTTTTTTTTTTTTTAATCATGGATGGATTCCTCAAAACAATTTTGGTGATGCAAATACAGTCCATCTCAGTGTGTAGTTTTAAATCATAGTGACACCATGCCCCCTGGTGGAAGAATGAATGACTCACTCACACTGATGGATGCAGAGCAGTGTG